>CM035594.1:1078476-1569146 GCA_020423425.1 Chrysopa pallens
CAACGTTTATGACCTCTACCTATCAAAAAATATACATGAATAACTACTTTATATGTTTTTGTTTTATTTTCGTATGTGACCGCTCGCAATTTAATTTGCACCATTATTAATATTCTATCCTAAATAGAAATAAGTATATGAAAAAATTTTGATACACTGCAGTAATTTTTGTCACTATATTATCCAAGTAAAAATGTTGAATTCATAACCATCTATTGTCACTGTTTGGAAATGTTTATTTTTTTAAATTAATTACTAGCTGGCCCAGCAAACGTCGTTTTGCCATATATTTCTAATCAACATTAACATTTTCTAAGTATAACAACTATTCTCAACACTCTATTTCTAAATAATAAAAGCTGAGGAAAATAAGAATAAATAATGATATTTATTTAATTTTAAAGCAGACCCGCCCAGTTCATTGGTTGCTGTGTTAATTTTCCCATTTCATTAAATAATATTACATCGATTACATGTGAATGCAATTCTACCTTTAGAAGTAGAATTTCAGAAAATCCTTTCTTATCGAAATCCCGGTATTTAGTGTGCATCCGGTACATTATATGCACTCGATATTTACCTGGTAATTATTGGTAGGGTACACTCGGTACCGCGTTCACCCGATAATTTGTGCTGTGTCTCTTACACTTAATGATAGATATATTGAACTCCTGAACCACGAATGATTCCGGTGATAATTGAACAATACGATATGCACACTTTATATAGTTGGCAGTTCAACATACTGCGAGTGAGAAGAGATAAAGAAGTTACATTTTGAATTTCAAATTTAGATTTTGGTTTCTATGGAAATGATGCTTATAGGATTTGTAACTTTTGATAAAAAAAAAAGACAAAAGATGTTTCACAGATAGGAACATTTTGTATTCGAAAATTAAATTGTCGTTTATAGTATTTTCCGTTACTTATTATTTATGTTTCTGACCGTTTAAACCTTCCCTGAACTTCGACAAATATTTCAAGAAAATTAGCAAAATTTGTCCAGCCATTCTCGAATTTTACCGAGACTAACGAACAGCAATTGATTTTTATATATAAAGATGACGAGAGGTATGATTGTTTTTTATGAATATGAGTTGTAAGGATTATGTTCTCGCATGTCTTAGTGAAAAGTCATGTTTTTTTGATTACTGGTATAACCCACGGTATTTAAGGCACATGGCCTCTTGTATTTTGTAATTATTTTATATATTAAATAATTTATAAATTTGTTTATGTAAAACAAAATGTTTTTGTTTTATTTTGTTTCAATATACAGTCCACTACAAGTTAACACCGAATTCGCAAGATTAAACACATTATTTGTACAAGCGTTTATTCCATGATGCCCCCAAAAGAATACAATTTTTTTGCCAACACTAGTAAATGAAGAAGCATCGATATTTGAAGGTAGTTTTGTTTTGCTACCATATTGTAAAAATGTTGTGTATCATATATGCGATAAGAGTAGGCTAGCTTAAAAATAATGGATTGCTGACATTACACGCAGTATTTGTCATTCTATGTTTGTCATTCTAACTGCAAAAATTTCAAAATTGGGCTTATTGCAAGAAACTATTCATATGATCATTCTTTATAAGTAAAAACCTCATATTTGTAACTTTAAAAGCCGCTTACTAAAGGGCAAAATCCAAGAGACAAAGGCAGAACTATCAGTTGAGTACTAATCACAGTAGACAAATTTATTTTATGTCGATGCAACAACGACGGATATACCAGGGTAGATAATTTTTGAACCAATTGGAAACGGAAGATAATACGATAAAAATGAAAGGAAAAATAAGTTAAGGGCGATCTGAGTTCGGGAAGTAGAGGGAGGGGGTGAGTGTTTAAGGGTATAATTCGGTTTATCAGAATTTCCTGCAAAACTACAAGTCCTATGGAAATAAGTTGTAGGTTATAAGAAGATCTTCAGCTTTTGTATTTACACCTTTTTCACATCACCACAAAATTTTGTAAAATTTAAATACGTTTTTAATGTTTTATTTTTATCTTTTACAAAAAAATTTTTTTCCACGTAAACTTTACATTTATGTTCCAAATACAGTGTAATTTTTTTTATTTAAAGTATTTATTTTTTCACCTTATTTTGAATAAATATCGAAAAAGCACCCTTATTTTCAATCGAAAAAATTTTAGGTTATGTGATAAAATTTAAAAAAAAAGTTGTAGATCTTTTTATTACCTACAACTTTGCAATTTATTTTTCTTAATAACCGTAATTTATTTTTTCTTTCATATTATCCTGCGTTTCCAATGGGTTTCATCCAACTAAAATTTTCTTCCAACTTTTATCATTTTTTAAGGGTTCTACTCTGGTCTAGGAATTGTATTTTATACCATGATTGCCATTTATATAATCGTATTTTATGACTAATAAAAAAATAAATTTAAAGGTACAAAAACTCACCTACGGTTATGGGCAAAATTAAGACTTAATACAGTTCTAAAACTGCTAGTGTAACGGTCACGCGAGTTTTGATTTTTTTATTCGTGGAACTCTTTTTGCCTCTCTCGTTAGTGCTTAACGTAGCAAGAAGCTTTAATTACAGAAATTCTCACGGTACCACATTTCATAATTTTGATAAATACTTTAGAAAATAAGGGATTTATTGTTGACAATAGTGCTTTTAACAATTAAAACCGCTTCACAACTTGTATTTACATATATATATATATATATATATATATATATATATATATATATATATATATATATATATATATATATATATATATATATATATATATATATATATATATATATATATATATATATATATATATATATATATATATATATATATATATATATATATATATATATATATATATATATATATATATATATATATATATATATATATATATATATATATATATATATATATATATATATATATATATAACTATAAACTGCATAAAGTTGTGAAACGGTTTTAATTGTTAAAAGCACTATTGTCAACAATGATGCATCATTTGAATGATAATAAATCCGCCTTTTTCTACGACGCACCGGTGAATTAACAAAAACTTTTATACATAGATATAAAATATAGCAATATAGTTTGCTTGGTAACAGAATTTTGCTAATGAACTCAAACGTTAAGTAGAAACTTCAGGCTGATTTCCATCTTACTTAAATGTTCATTTTGTTGTGTAGGAATATTTCTAATAATTGTAATTGCAATCATCTTATTTATAGTGGTTATAATTACAACCAAATGTATTCGTGCTTTTGAAAACTAACTGGATTCAGTGAGTGGTTGCTAGGGAGAGAAGCATTGCATTGCTTAAGCATGACAATAGCATATACCTGCGTGAGTATCACTCTGTGATAGCAAGAATTTTCTTCACTGATGGAACTTTATTATTTCCTGAACTCAGATTGTGTTTTCATTATTTTTTATTTTTATTAAATTATGTTGATTAATAAAAATTGTTTACGTTTATCTTATGACATAATTGACGGTTCTAAAATAAAAATTTTCATTTTTTCAAAAGTATATAAATATTTGTAAGCAAGATTTTAGGCAATCTTCATAGGTCAATGTCAAGCTGCAATATCGAAGTATAAAGTTAATTATGTCATAATAAATTGTCAAAAGTGCCAGTTGTACTTAATTTTTTTTTTAAGTTCCATACTGGTAATTCTGATTATAGTAAAAATGTGCCATAATGTGTCTACTGTTTGTGTTGTTTATAAAGGTTACCTACACACTACTACACTATTCATATATGCGTATACACACATACTGTTAAACAATTTTTTCACGTATTGTTGAACTATGTGTTGCTATACATATCTTTATAACAAAACGGCGATCGACTTCAAATTTTAACGGTAATAGCATTTTAATACCCATAATAAAATTTTCTGACTTGAACATCACAACTACCTTAAAATAAATTCTAAAATGTGAAATAAATGATGAGGTTTTGTTATCTTTATTCTTAGCCATTCTATAAATAAATGTATAAATTTGTACGTTACTATACAATTATTTCAATTTCATTATATTGATTTTAACTCTGTATTATATATTTAGTTAAAAAAATTTATGTTAACAGTTTTCAATTCAATAAATATTCCGTTCTAAGGCCAAAAATAAAAACAAATAAATAAATTACTCCGTTCGATTTAAACATAAACATTCATGATGGATATTTTCTATTCGTTCATCAGTGTTTTAAAAAAGAATCTACTATCAATGTAATTCGTATGAAAATATACGTCTATTACAAAACTCCTACGTTAGTATTCCATGTGTTAAGATTTATTGAACTCCATTATAAATATTCAATTTTTATTAGATACCTGCTCAAATTTAAATGAATTTACGGCTAAAATACTTGCCTTGACTTTTTATCATTTTCAGATATTTCATACAAAATATTTACAGCGTATCTACATTTGAAGCATTTTCCTTTACATTGAAATCTCTAAAACTTAATATATTTTTATTCATTATAAATTCATCAATTCAAATCAATTCACCTAAAAATATTGATTGTACGAAATTTTTAATTTTTAAACTAAAAACATATTTTTTTCAATTTATATAAATTATTGATTTTTGAGGTTAAGGCAGAAAAGGCACTTCCATATTTAATTTACATGAAAATAAGAGTAAAACTGGGTCAAATGATGTACACATCATAAAGCGTTCTATTAGTAAAACAATTGATAAAACCGATTGTGATTGAATTTCAAAAAATGTTTTTTATTTGAATGATTTAATATATATTACCTCAATGACAAATTTTACTGATTTTATGCAACACTCAAGAGTATACAATGAAATTTTCGCACGAATAGCAACGTCTTCAGAACAGGCTTAAAAGTAAAAAGTAATTTTTATATATTCACTCAATAACTCGACCGATGTCTAACGTTTCATTGATAACTTCATTAAAGAATGAGGTACCTTGTTCGTCATTGTGTAATGTTCGCAAATATTTTCGTCAACTGTGGAACAATTCAGAAAAATCACTTTTGCCCAATTGATATTTCTTAACTGGAAATTTTCACAAGGAAAGTGGAAAACCAACTTTAAACAAAACACTATGTGGTTCATGTTAAATTTTTATGTTTGTTCTCGCATAACTTGTTTATAGTCAATCCAATTTTTGCCCGACTATAACAAAACCAAAAAGATGCGTTATAATGAAAACAAGGTTTTACTATGTTTGGCGCAGACATCCACAAGTTGGTGAGAAGAAAATTATTTATTGAAATTTTTTTCAACTTATTGAAATTTATTGAATTATTGTAATTTATTGAAAACATAACTTTTTTCTTTTTTCTTACCATCATATTCAAAGATCATGACATTTTTAATTTTTCTGTTGAATTTCAAATCAGTGTTATGAAATTCGTTGAATATAGAATTCTACCTAGTAGATAATAAAGGAGCTTCTGTTTCATATTAACTATAATATGTTTCAAATATATCTATCAATGTTTGAAGGATATTTTGTAAAAAAAATTTATAATATTTCGGATAAAATAAACAAAGTTTACAATATTTCGCATAAAATACCAAGTTTTTATCATTATCTCGAAAATGGCTCATAAATATAGGTTTGAGAAAGATCTACCTGAATATTATTTTTATTATAACATTCTTACAAACAACTATTCCTGAGATATCACCATGTGAAACTTCAAAATTAATAATATGCATGCATATACACCATCGACCGATTATTTTAAGCAAACATATTGGTTTGTGTAACTTCCCTACTCCATATAAATTATACGATTTTGAGAATGTACACAAAAGAAACCCAGTTTCTATATAAATAGACTCAAAAGGTGGGTTGGAAATTAATAAAAAATGCTTTGTAACCAGTTCTAACTTTTTATGTTCTGGAAAAATTATTTATCCGAAGATTTTTCCTTTAAAAGTAAACTGTAATGCCTTGCAAAACGGTTTGCAATTTCAAAATGCGTTTAGGCATTGCTGCCATATTTTGATATGAAATAATAAGAAATCGTATTCTATTTTTTTAAGTTCTTCAGATGAAATAAAATTATATTCGAATATCAATAATAAGGATGACATCATATTTCCAGTTTCATTTCAAATTCAAATTTCATTTGTATTATACCAAGCGAAACACGTTCCTGCATACAACACATAACACCTGGACAGAAATAATGAATTGATGCAAACCTCATTTATCAAAATCGGTTCAGTAGCTTAGTTCCTATGGTGGAACATATATACATACATTGACTGCTAAAATTTTAACCCATTCTTTTGGCTTAGTCGTAATCGGGTTACAGAAGCTGATATTTAGATCAACATTTTTGGTCAACATAACACGAGTTAAAATATTTATTTAAAAAAAATTAGAAAAGGAAAATTTATATAATGTTTTCTCATACCTTGACGTCATGAACCTCAATTACAGTAATTTCTACCACTTATTATTATTATTATTATTATTATTGTCGTTATTGAGGTTGTAGGTACTCACACACACAGCCGTACACACCATACACTGACTCAAAGATTATAAATACAGTGTGTCAAAACTTATGTATGATCCACTAAATGATATTGTTGAGAGCTCCACCCATCCATAATGCGAATATTTGCAAAAAACTATTTGACTTTATTTTTACCGTTTTCCAGTGAATAAAAAGGTGACTGTACACTAATAGTATACGTTTGGCTATGTTACCTTCTAAACAAGCGTGACAATTTTTTAAATTGTATGTATGTATATATAAAAGGTCTCCCGAAAATAAAATTGGTCTGCTATAATAATTACTAATTTTATTGGATTACGTTACTTTCAACTTGAAAACAGTGTAAATTTGAAAATGAGGTTTAGTAAATTTCATGCTAACTGAAGAACCAACCATTATAAACATGTATATTTCCGTATTACTTTTTTACGGATTTCGCGGTTTTAAATGACTCAACGATATATTTTTAATAGTAACATGCATCAAGAAAAAAAAAACTACACAGAAAAAAAGAACTAAAAATTTAAAACTCAATTTTACGTTAAATCCTTCTATAAATTGATTCTTTGGAGTCGATTTAGATAAGTAATAAGTTGTATTAATGAATAAAATTTTACTTTTTGGAGATGTCGGTTCTATTTTTCGAAAATTTTTATATTATATTAATTACTCTAATGCTCTATTTTCACTAATTCAAAGTTGGATATAATCTCTCTTTTAGATTAGAAGCCATAATTTCATTTTCGAAAATTTTTACTGGGTCAAATACCAAAAAAAAAAAATTTTTTAACACATTTTGTCAATCACTGTCATGCAAATTCATATCATGATTGATTTAGGTGTTGAAAAGGTGTTGATTAAGTACAAAGGTTGTAAAAATTTTGAACAATATTTTTAAGTTAAATCTGTTATGACAGATCTTAAGAAAAAACTATTGTAATGAATAACCTGTGAATAAAACCATACCAAGTTAAGTAGAACCTATCAGTTGTATATTGTGAACCCTTAGTGTCTATCGAATTGTATGTCTGTTCTGTTTTATAAAAAAGTGATCACATCATTTATTATTAAGGCTTTTTTATATATAGACTAGTGGACCTGTGCTGCTCTGCACCATTAATTGCTTAAATTTCAATCTTAAATTCTAAAGAACTGTGACATTTTCCAAATAGACCTGATACTATTAATCATTCAAATCAATCAAAAGCAGGTGGTTACTATGTGCTGTACTCTCTACAATTCATCCAATTTGAGTGTTTAACAGCTCAAATGATAGGAATTGAGTCACTGTGTGTTCTTAGACTAAATTATATAGTATGAATTTCTTATACGGCTCAGTGACTCAAAACCTATTACTCCAATTGGATGAGATGGAGGAGAGCAAGATGCGAACATAAAACTTTTTATCAATATAGATAATTTCATAGGTTTCAACTGGAATCATGTACACGCTGTATATATAGACATACTTTATATGCTGATGAAAACCCTTCTTGGATTTTCTACATTTTCTATAACCACTGTATTATATGTTACGTTTGTATCTGTAGATATATAAAGGTTAAAATAAAACCTTAACAACCAAATAACAAAATATGAATAGTAAAATAAAAATAAAGCAATATTAATGCTACAAATAATAAATTTATATATTTTCACGGGGATTTGAAGGGTGGAAAAATGAACACATACCCAATGTATGAAAACTCACGTTTTCATGCATAAAAAACATTAACTTAGTAGTGTTGTGTTTGAATTCCGGCGGTAACTTGAGGCGTGTTATTTCTCATTTTCCGGTTCCAGATTCAATACTGGATTTGTCTGCTATTTTACATACTTTGGTATGTATATAAATATATACACATAAAAAGACAAGGTTATTTGTAACATAGGTATTGAAACATTTATCACATGTAAAATTTTAACTTTTCGTTGTGTATTTTACTTCCAAGCTCGGAAGTAATGTGTTCCTGAATTTAAAAAAAATGTGTTTAACTCCGATTTAAAAAAATTTGTATATACCGCCATCTTAGAGAATCGTGATCAATGCCGTTTCGTGTACGTCGTTCGGTCAGTCTGTGACACTCATGCAGACAAACAGGCATAACTCTGCAACGTCTAATATTTATATTTAATAAATTTCAGTTACAATAGTCGAGATTAAATAGGTTTGTAATTGAGAATAAATAAGTAAATTTGATGAGACATTGCAATATAATGACATAATACAATACAAAAATATTATGGTAGCGTCGTTAAACTTAATTTCTTATAGTAATGCTCCCACCTTTATTTTTAAGTATAACAAAAGTTATGCTGTTATATAAAACAAATATTTTAATTTAAAACTTATTTTCATTTAAATTCCGATTCCTCATGTACCGTTAATTCGATTAGTTATTCGTTATTCTAAATTGATTATTCTTTATAATCGTTATTCGTTAAAAATTATTTATAATATGTAAGTGTAAAAATACTTTTTGAAACCTTATATACAAATCGAAAAGTTCCAGATATGCAGCTATTTTGCTAAAATATATTCGATAATGGGTATCCGATTTTGTTTAAAATGATGTAGATTTATGACTATGGTTACTCTCTATAAATGTGTCCAAAATACCTTAAGTGACTAAAAAAATCGATTTCTACACCCTAATAACATAATTTAGGTATTTTTCCAATTACCGCACAAGAGCGCATAATGTGACATAATGCTTAACATTGCATGTTTCAACTACAGCAACGGTTCGCACAGTCGAGCACTCTCAAAAGTAGTGTTTTCACTTGATGCGTGCAATGGATACCAACTGAGTGACAGAAAATTAACAAGTGTTTTTTCTTTAAGTTGACATTGATCGGAATGTTTTATTTATATTATCTTTAGTAACACATTTATTGGTGACAAAATTTTTAGAGCTTTCATTGCGTTGTAGGTTTTTGAAAATAATCAAAGTTAATTAACCTGTGTTAAAAAAATTAATATAAATATTAATATAAATATAATGGTAAGATGATTCAATTAAAAAGTATATAATTCTTTTAGAACTCATTTAAAAAAATTACTCAAAACAAATGTTAATTAAATAATCAAAACCAAAATTACTTAAAATATCGTAAACAGTTCTCATACAAATAATTATTTATACCACTTTATTGCATGCCTCATAAGCGAAGCTTTGTTTACACATTAATGAGGTTATTGCTAACTCTATGATTTTTTTTTTTCAATACTGTACTTAGCGCACTCTACTGGTGCATTTGAAAACTAATTCACGTTCCAATTAAGCTTCAGCATAATTCATCATTGTGCGCCACTGAGTCGCACAATGCTTTGTAATTGGAAAACTTACTTAATAAATTTCTGTGACATTAAATTGTCTTCCTTTTTCCGCGCATTGTGACCTGTTATAAAATTATATTTACAAATACAGTGATACATATACAGTTATAAACCAGAAATTTCAAGTCTTCAAGCCATTTACAATATAAATAAAGCAGGCTATTTGATTCATGGTTTATGAGATACATAAATATTTGTTTATAATCTTTCTGCTATCCATTCACATTATTTAAAAAACATTCCATCTGGACTGATGAGAAGTCTTAATTTTGATAATTACAAGGAATGTAGACTACGATAATAACTTGGAGTGCTAATTTACCAAATTCCTTTTTATTGGAGATCGACTAAATTGAAATCATAACACATCTGCCTGGATTTGAATCTGGGACATTTAGATTGCCAGTCACACAGCTTTTTATCCATATTTTTATAAAATTGCCTAATCAACGTTCTATATATAGAGTTGCAAATGGCATTTGAATTTATGTATAACGAACATAATGTGTTATAATACATGTTGTCATAAATATGCAAGTTGTAGATTCTGATAATCGCACACAAAACGCGAAATTTCCAATAATAACGCAATGGGTTAGCGATACTAACGGTAAAAAAATTGTTTTCTAGATAAGTAATAGAGAAATTGATATTTTAAATAATTGTACTTTAGGCTTAATTCTTTGTTTCATCTCTTTTATATAGTTAAGATATTAACAAAGAGCCCCGAATCAATAACCCTGTACCAATAGAATATGTAAAAATTCCAAGATAGAATATTGCGTGTTGTTTTGTAGGGTGTACCACTTTAAAACCGGTGTTGTTGTTTTCGTATGAATACGTAACACCATATCTTTAATGTTATATTCGTATGTTAGTATACCAGTTGTGTCATAAGAAATTATAGGTTATGGAATACGATTTATTTAAACAATTTGAACTAAACGGCAAATAAAACTCATCAACAATCTGTATTCATTTATATAAATGTAATTATAAGTGCAAAATAAGATATTGTATTGCAAAATAAGATATAATATTGAAGGTTAATTTCATCGTCTTTCAAATAAACAGTTTGAAACTTCAATGACAAATTAATATAATGTTTTATAATAATGCATGTTTTTATATTTTTTTACATCAACAAGGATTTAAGAGAACAGAATCTTGTATGAACTAAAAAAACTAATATTCTTATTAAATCGTAACTTCCATTTCTATAAAAATACACTTATATTTTGTTTAGATACTTCTAAGTAAAAATTAATCTGTAATGTAATGAAACATTATACTGAAAAGAATCAGATTAGTCAGAATACATATTAGATCGGATTTTGTTTGATCTAGACAATAATTAACTTTTCTGTATAATTGGTAAAACTCGAATGAAAATTTAGCCATAGTATCATATAAATAATAATTTTTTATTGTGAAATATAAAGATACCATTGCACATTAAACATGCGGTATATGAATGTAAAATATTCGTTGAAAATGTAGAGAAAACCTTTTGAATATATCGAAATCTATTCAATAAAAATCAGAGAAATACATAAATATCCATCTATTGGCTTAGACACAACAGTCGATGCTATTTTTTATTTTCATGAATATTTAATGTTTACTATCGAGGTAATCTTCATCCGGTTACGGTAAAAGATTAAATATTTCTGACACATTCATATATGAATGATGGTATGAACAAAAATAATATTTAAGAAGTTCCATCTTTTTCATTTCTTTTTATTTTTAAATAATAGAGTACAACATTAAGTATCTTTTTAGTCAAATTTGTATTGCATTATTTGACCTACAAAAAACTACTAATACTTTAAAAATAAAAAAACAGTAATAAAACAACAGCATTCAGTCAATGAAATAAGATTATTTTTGATTATTTTTCAATGTACAAAAACAATTCCATTCCTACCATAAAATATTATGATATCTTATGCAGTCTATATTTAAAATAACATTTGCCTATTCAATAGTATCTTTTAATTATATTCTTGGTAAAAAAACACAACAAAATTCATAGTTTTTTGGTGGAACTATTTTCATTGTCGCACGTTTGGAAGATGGAAGTAACAAGAAAAGTGTTCGAAGAAACACTTGATTAGAAACACAGTATTTATTTATAGATATTCAAAAATCATATTTTCTTGATATAAATAGGTACTTATTTCATTCTTGAACTTTTAACGAAATGACTTTTCTCAATCAGTAGTATCAACAAAACCCAACCTTTTAATGGTTCTGCCTGGCTATGGTGAACACAAAAAAACAGGGTTATGCGTTTGCCGTGTATGTATATATGAATGTCCATCACTATGTTCCATCGTCACAATTGAATGGCTGAACTAATTTTTAAGAATTATTAAAAAATTTATTTTTGGCGCCAAAATACAAATGCTCAAAATTTGTTTCTCCTACACTCATTGATTAACAATGAAAGAATTCGATAGTTGTTTACAAATTTGATTTGACAAATTTCAATTGGTATTATATAGTTGATATATATTTTATTTCTTTAAATTTAAATGTATTTTAGATGCGGAATTGATAACAAAATGTGAGCCGTAACATGTAACTAAGATTTCATTGCATTCTATCACAAATTCATAAATTTTATATAAATGTATCGGTTATAAAATCACTTGAACGTTTGTCTGTGAAATATTAATCACCATAAAATTGTTATTCCTCCTCCTGTTCACAAGGCCTTGATTTTATCTTTAAAGGTTTTTGAGACTTTCTTGAATCCAAAACAAATATATTGATAAAAACTTCAATTTAATTGATTTCCATTCCTTATTATGCTACATGTCTTATTACTATCATAACATATATAGCATATTATAAAAAAATACATTTTGGTTTTGAATTGGCATAAATTAATAAGGAGCTTCTAACCTAGTTAGTACTATGGTTTCAAGAATATATTTTGAGTTAAATAGATTATCAGTAACTACACTAATATAACAATCGATATCCAGGCATAAGAGTTTTCCAAAACATCGTCTTATTAATTATCCCAAGTTTTATAAATATTTCTACCGAGTTTCAAAACAATTTTGTTGTTTTGTTTCTGAGATAATATTTATATAGAAAAAAACTAAAGCTACCTACATACTGAATAATAGATATACTATACAAATATTAGGTTATAATTGATTTTCGGACTCGATTTACGTTTTAAGATAATATGTTTGGCAAATGGATAACAACGATATATACGATTTATACAACGATAATCGGAATATTTATTCTCCATCAAATTTTCCTTTTTTTCCAAAAACGAACAACTGTTTAATCCACAGTTTTGTATGACTCATATGGCAGTGTGCAACATTCAAATTTATTTCGAGTGTTAGCCAAATATATGAATTTATTCACAACTATCCATATGAACTTTAGAATACTGAGAATATAGCTGTCTCAGTCGGTCAAGCCGCTTCGGATATCTACCTATTTAAAATATATTCGATAATGAGTATTTACACTAAAGTTGCCATACATGTTGAACTGTTCATCCTATGTTGAATGAATTCTGTAATAAACCATTCATTTAAAGAAATATAACATTCATCAACGTAATCTCCATCAAGTTTAGTTACAGATAATCGCCACAAAATTAAGTATGTTTAGTGTGGTTGTATCAGACATTTTAGGTGGTTTAAATAAAAAAATAGGTGCTTGTACATGTGCGCGCGTCACAAGTTATACCTCTTTGGTATCATTATAAAACAATTTTTATTTGCATACAAATAATTAATTACAATTAAATAATAAAAGGCCTCCACCTGTTGCTGTCCACTCAGTCAATGACGATCAGTTTTGATTCCGGAGTGAAGTGATGGATCCATGTTATCATCCATGAAGTGTCACATAAATTGACTCATTATACGAAGGTTCCGATTTGTTACGTTAAAACATGGCCAAACACTGCCATAGCAGTTTCCGGTAGTGAATGAATCGGAACTCGAATCGGTTCATCATCAGTTGCTTTTAACTAAAATATGATATTTAATGAGCGGTTTTGCGGACAGCTTCAACCTATGAATTTTGTGTGACAATGATGCACGCACAATTTCAAATTTCACTCTTATCATTTTTTATAACGTGTCTAGTATGTATAAGTTCATAACTATAAATACAGCAGAGCAAAAAAAGTCTTTCTTCATCATGTCTATGAGAGTGAAAAATAATTATTATTTGTATCAGAAGTTATGATTTTTCAATATGTTTGAATAAATTCGTAATAAACCATTCATTTAAAGAAATATAACATTCATCAACGTAATCTCCAGGTGTTACCGCCTCATTTGGACGTCCACTGCGTTCTGCACCATCGGTGTCTCTACGACCACGTTTGAAGTCAGCAATAAACCAACGTTTTGTTGTTGTTTCTGATGGAGCGGAGTCCCCATAACACTTTTCATGCCATTGCTTCGCTTGAACGGTATTTTTTCCCATCAAGAAGCAATGTAAAATTAAAACACGAAATTGTTTTTGATCCATTGTTTTGAAAATAACAAAAGTAGCATCACTCTTAGCACAATAACTCACAAACTAATGAATAGAATATCATGAAATTTTAACAGCTGTCTTTTGAAGGTTAGTATTAACTGAAAAAAAGGTGACTGCAGTAAAACTAGCACCATCTATGTGTAAGTCCCGGGACTTTTCAGTCCATGTAATAAGTCTATTCTGTAGCCAACTTCATCATGTAGTTTTTATGAATAGTGCGCGCGCAGCTCATAAATGCAATTTCATTAAAACCCACTTAAAGAAGTATAACTTAAAAAATTAGATTTTTTAACCACACACGTAAAGATGTATGTACCGGACATAATAGCTAATAAACATATTCATATTTCTATATTACGAGTATTATTATTAACAGTATATTTTCCATTTCTTGTTTATAACAAAAAAGCATAATACAGCACACAAATATAAAATATATATATTTTTTTATATAAATATGTAATAAAAATAATGATTTTTTTCTATAATACATTTCGATACCAAGAAAATTAACAATTTTGTATGTTTGTGTAGCTGGAATGTGTTTTACTATATTATTAGATATAAAAGAAAAAGGAAAAACATAGTATTTTCATTGGAAAAAAATGAGATGTTTTTTTTCTTTTTGTAATTAAAGGTTTCATCGCTAATGAAACATTGTATTTTATTTAAGAGTATAATAAACATTGGAATCTTTTTATATGATTGAATAAAAAAGTAAAGGTTGAATCATTTACTGTAATTACCCAAGGGATTGATACTATTCTTATCTGTATAGATATATTCAATTAAAATCTTACACAAAAATCTATACGCTGTTTGTTTTCAGCCAATCATTTATAATCCTATTGCTTTTTATTCACAAAGCATTTTTATCCGTTTGTTGAATGTGTACACTGCATGCATTCATTGCTTTCATTGCATACAAAATAATATGAAGAAAGGATTTTAACAAAAAACTAAACACATCTATCACTCGATTAAAAAAGTTACAATTAAAGACAACATCTTTCAGTGCGTGATGATATACAAATGGGTGAGTCTCAATGTATAAATTAATTTTAATTAAAATAAAATACTCAAAAATTCCAATTTTATTGAAGTTATACTTCTTTAGGCCCGTTATGAAAAAATGATGATAGTGATATTTTATGATACGCGTGTATCACCGTCACACAGAACTCACAGGTTGAAACTGTTGTTATGATTTATGTTACACTTTATGAAAAAATATATATATATATATATATATTTATTTATTGAATTTTTCAAATTTAAACTGAGCTTTATTGACTGTGCTGACTATCCTTCCCCTGTCCTTTTATTATTATTTTATTGTAATCAATTATTTGCATGTAATTCAAAATTGTTTTTTAACGATTCCAAAGAAGTATAACTTCTGACGCACATACATATGTATTCGCAGCCATTTTTACTCATATTTAGGTGTTTTATAATTTTTATCAAATAACAAACATTAATATATTTCCTTATTTTAATCCTGATTATATCATTTTTATCCATTTAAATATAGTTATATTTAATATAAAAGATTTCATAATTAATATTATCGAGCAAAATCGAATTGTTTCATTTTTGTGTGCGATATCCACATTCTACCCACATGTGGTTTATTTGATACCATTTTCGACTAGCCGTTGAAGAATTGATTATCAGAAGATGTATATTCTCTTTAATTAACGTCCTGATTCAATTGAATAGCGAAATATACATTTATCTATTGGGGTGCAAAACACATTTTTAATTCTGTATAACGGATATAATGTGGTAATAAAACAAAAATTGAAAAAATATCTAAATTGTGAAAATAACAATTTAACAGAAAAATAATTCAAATCGCCATAATTATTGGGGACTGCTATAAAATGACGGTATTCTACATCCAATATTCTACGCTCTAAGTAGCAAAATCAGGAGTATTTTTTAGGATTATTTATATAAAACGTTAATTTATTACTGAAGATGTTAGACAATTGTTAGGTGTGAGATGTGATGAAATATATAGAGAGAGAACTCATCCCTCGGCATTTTACAGCTGCGCTGTAACCACTTCATTTATTAATTTGTGAAATATATTTGTACAAATCATTTTGCTTTATCTAAGAGCAATGCATTTTATTTTGTTTTATGAATTGCTGTTTGATATGACTTTATTTTGTATACAAACCATAAAATTATACCTTTTGTATAGCTGCGATACAAAATAATCTGTAATAAATCATTCGCCGTCTATAAAATAATAATTATTTGTTCAATTGTTGGCATGTAAATTGTATTGCCATTGCCTAATTAAAATTATTCAATAAATAAAAAAAAAAATACATTTCATTATAGCTATTGTATAGAAAATTGCAAGCATGTACGAAACAATTGCATTAGTATTAATAATGCTCTAACAATATGTCAGAATATATTAATTTTAATATAAACTTTGTATTATTTAAAAATATTTAATCTTTAAACAAAATTTTATTGTAGGTGTTCATAGAATCACATATATATCCTATTTCTTTATGTCCATTCGTTTGCCTGTCCTACATCAAGATAACTCACCAACGAACAGAGATTACAGGCTGAAATTTTGGGTGGAGTATTCTATACATAAAAAGCAAGTTTGAGTTTAAGTGGAGGAGCGAAATCGGTCTATTGAATCCATTGGATCCATGACCCAACTCGTTAGAATTTTTTGAAAAGAAACAAATTTCAAATAAAACATTTTTTAATCAAAAGCATTAATATCATTTGTCAAAACGATTAAATATGTAGACTGAATACCTATGCAAAGTTTATTAAACATTAATGTATACGAGTAATATATATTATGCTTAAAGAATTAGCTGCATTTTTGCTGTAATTGTGGCGATCTATTTAATTTATGAAAAACTTTTTTAAAACAATAGTAGTTGTTCGTTTTATAAAAATAAACAGTTTTAGTATTTAACATTTCTTCTATCGCTATTGGTTTAAAGTTTTAATCATGGATTAATGAGACTCAATGTAATGATTTTGCCAATTTAAGAACTTACACTTACATTTAGGCCTAGAATACGTTGTCGAAATCTCTTTTCGTTTATAGTTATCCCGATGACGGGTGGACAGATGTACAAATATGAACTATTTAAATAAGTATACAAATTACGACTATACCAATAATTTGATACTGCTTTCATTACTCCGAAGTGTTACCAACCTTACACTTAATTAAATATTCAGGTATAAAATTGTCAATATGCCCGTTTTAAATTTAACCTACGCTGATAGATTTTATAAATTTCATGCATAATAATATCTTGGGAATAATTGTATTGACAAACAAGTGAAGATATTAACTTAAAGTTCAGTTTTTGAAGTATTTTTAATCATCAGCATCCATAAAATAGAATAAATATCCAGTCTATACACTTATAAATAAGTATATTATATTCATAATATGATGTATTGTAATCGTATATCTTTGTTTATTAGCTGAATTCAAGCTAAAACTGTGGCGAATTCAAAGATTTTAAGAAAAAATATTTTATTCAAAATTTGATTGTTATATTTAAATTGTCTTCAATTTTTATGGTTAAGAAGTTCGGTTGACGATCCAATCGACCGTTTTTGCTCGATCTATCTTCATGATGGGCACACATTAAACACAAATGTCCAAATTATGTTTTTGCAGTCTATATTTGCTGGCGTTATAAATTTATATACTCGGACATATATATATAATATATATATATATATATAATAAACGTCCGAGTATATAAATTTGTAACGACAGCATATATATTATATACTGGTATTTACAAACAAAATAGATTTACTCAAAAATGAGAATATATTTATGATTAATAAATTTCAAAATACATTTAAAACGTTCGATAAACTCATCTAAAATGAGACATTGTCATGTACCAAACCTTACAAGAATTTTGACAATCTACGCAAACGTTTGAAGCCAACTAAAATTTTGTATTAAAATTGTTAATAAAAATCAATTTTATATTGTATCCTTGGCAACCAAAAGCATTGCTTTAACGTAGATATTAACTATAAAAAGGTTTTAAGCTCAAACGATAAACGCCAACAATAAATAAAGAATAAATAATTTATTTTCATCTCTATGAATGTAATTTTAAATATTAAGTGAATATACATGATTTGCAATTGGATTTGTATACGACGTAATAATTAAAGTGAATTCGAAGTTCAAACGCGATCAGAATTTCATTTCTTCATTAAATGTTGATTTCTAATCTTTCAGTATAGATATTCTTGTGTAACGTAAGACGATAGAAAATGAATAAACGAATGTACAATAAACATGTAAACTACCATCAAAAATTTTATTAACCTTACATTCTACTTTAGGATTTTCTTAAAATAAAAAATTGTATGTATCCATTGTAATCCTATTAATATCATTACATTTGAATATTTATTAGAATTTAATCGGACTTTTTATTCTGGAGATCACGAAAATTTGTGTGAATTGCTGTAAATTATCCGTGAATATTCAATTTCTTATGCAATCCTATTCAAAATTTAAATGGGTTTTAATAAAAATATATTCAGAAATGATTTTTGATTAATTCCAGTTCATAATTTTGAAAAGGTTTTAATCTGAATGTGAATCCGAAATTTAATTTCCAATTCAACCTTAATAATATCGTTACAGTTCAATTTTATTAGAACTAAATCGGTGTTATTCATTACAAAAAATTTGTGTGACTTGTCTAACTACCTATCGTAAACTATCGTAACTACCTATGCGATGAATTTAAGGATTTTGCTTATCTAATAATGCTTAATAATGCTTAATAATTAATATTAATAATGTTTTGTAAGTGTCCTCCACGTTTCCATGTTGTCCATGGTAACATGAGAAGCTTTGGTTTCGTAAGAGTCGCAAACTATTTCTATTTGTGTAAACATAAGGAAATTGTTTCATTTCTGTGTGAGACTGTCAGATCCTACAATTTCGATATTTTTTTACAATATTTGTTATATAAACGGATTATTTCAGCTTCAGGGATGAAAAATGACTTTTGCACCTCAACAGATAATCATATTTCACGGTATTTTATTCAAAAACGATAAGAATTATAAACATTACATATACGCCGGATATTTGAATTGTAACTAACTTAAAAGTAAGCTAAGTTTCAAGAAAAATTTTGGGATGAATAACGATAAGTTTATACGCGTCTTTCACAAGATTTATGAATGGTGTTGCCAACTTAAAAAATGTAAAAATTCACAAGTATTTTTTAATTCTTAAAGCTTGTACAATTTATAAATATTACCATGCACGTTTTTTAAAGTTTCCGTATTGAAAAATATACTAAAAATTTGGTTTGGTTTGATGCCAAAACGGAAATATATTCTTTTCATAATTATAAATGATGCCAAATAAATGTTAGTTACATGCTGAGATATTATATTTATCATTATTGTGTTCAATTTTGAGATTCGATGTAAAACTACTAGCGTTACAATTAACCACTAAGTTTGTAGTCTAAAGAGATTTTTGAATATTGTCAATACTTTTTCTATAAATAATAGTGACTACATTTATATAACTTCCGGTTAGCGCTTTTAAACGCCATGTAACTTTTAATTAGAAAGATAATCGCCACCATAGAGAGCTTTTGCTATCTAACAGATCTTGAACCCTTAATTCACACTTCATACAAAGAGTTTTGTCTTATAACATGACCCACGAATTGCAACTGCTTTGACCTAATTATTTTCTGAAAGTTATAAAAAGTTCTTCTTGTTAACTAAAAGTTCTTTTTGTAATTCAACTATATTGTGAACTCCAGACTTTGTTAATTTTTTATACATGAAACAAATTTTTAGTAAAAGATAGATTTTGATTAGAAAAGTACCTGGAGTCGACTTGTCTCAGTTGCCCACTGCTATGAGTCCACCTCTATAGTTTGAACGATTTAACTTAACATTCGATTTGAAAATAAAACTTTCACAAATTTTCCCAGAATGGTATATTATAATATTAGTAGTAATTGGAGCATTAACAATTTCGTTACTAAAATGCGAATAACTTTATCTAAATCGATCGATATAAGTCAAAATATCTGATGTTGAAAGTATCCTTTGACTATAATTAATTATTAAATTGCAAACAATCATTTAAAATAAGTTATAATATAAAATTAATACATGAGAAATAAAGTTTTTAACGGCAGTGTATCACATTATTATTGTCTTTACTTTATGGATTTGCATTAATCTGTAGCATCCATCAAATAGTTAGGATACCTTGATTGCTTGCTGGCAACTTGATCCCCCTGTCAGTCAACGATATACAGATATGTATCTCTATCTACACATCTCAATCTCTTTGCTTTGTTACCTACCATTATTTATTATTTGTTTATGTATTTCTATTTGATTTGCGTTGTGTTTTAAAATGTATGCACTGAGGCCTTGGATATTAACAAGGGTATCCAGATCCATGCTGAGTTGTACTTTTTACTGTTCTAAGAGGCTTGTATCTTAATTTATTTTGTGAGAAACATGTAAAATAGTAGACAATTGATTCGATTGTAATTCCTACGGACTTCACATTCGAAATTATAAATCAGATTGAAGAGTTAACTAGTATGAATTAAATTAAAATATTTACTATGTTTTTTGTGTTTTCGAATAGTCAGTGATTATTGTCACACAATAATTTTTGATTCGGAAATAATATTTTGCTTGCGATTGACAAACTATGAAATATATTTTAACTTAATATTCGGTTAATACAAAATAAAGCCTGCTCCGATTATCAAAATTTATACTACCATGTTGATAGAAGTATTTCTGTATATCAAAATTGTTTAAAAACTTGGAAAATATATTGATAACGACAGTTTTTTCAACTTTGATGCGTATTTTTTTTGTCTTACATATTTAAGGACACTTGTGTTTATAATTCGAATGTAACGATATCTTAACTGTCGCAGTCCATCCAGCCGTTAAGAAGAGACGAGTTAAAAACGAAATTTGCATTCGTACGAAAAATAAAACCTTCCTTGGCAGCCGAAACAAATATTTTGGAAAATACTTTTATTAATCTGGTAATATCATTAAAGCTGTACATCAAACAGAAAATGTTTAAAGGAACCAAGAAAATAGATACAGCTATTATATGTAAAAGGAATTAAAAAATAATATATTTTAAAACAAACATAGTAGCAATACAATAGTTTCAATTTATATGAAACAAATTCTTATGTTTCATTAAAATAATTCTTTTTAATGTATATTTTCAACTTGACAATTTTTATAGAATCAATTATAATGGGATTTTCACAATTACAAATAATAATGATTGTTGTCATGGAAATTCATTAAAAAACTGAATTAAAGACACTGAAAGAACAAAAATTGTTAATTTTGCTATAAAAAAGGGGAATTTTCGGTAAAAATCCTATACTTTAATTAGAGATAAATCACAGATTTTAAAAATTGTTACGGATGGATCAGCAGTTTGGGTGTGTATCGAGGACGAGAAAAATATATATTATCTTTACTAAAAAAAAAATAAAAACGATACATGTTTTTTACTCCATTTCTTTTAACTCGTTGTGTCTGTTTGTCTGTTGGCCTGTCGCATAAACTTTATATCAAATTTTAATCCTTTTCCCGTATAATCAATCTATCTGAAAATTTGCAGCCAGGCTCGTTGCGACAATAAAAAAGGTATATCAAATTTTCATTTAAAACAATTACCCGTAAATACGTATGAATATTTTCAAACTCTCACTTGTATCTTCAAGTATGTTACAAATCCGATTAGCCGTAGTCTTCGCACTTATACTTTTTTTCCAGTCATCGTAAAAAACCATAAAATATGTACTTTTTTAAAATTTGAGGTACTAACGATTATATATTTTTATATCTGACTGGTTGAGACGATAAAAATGATTTATCAAATTATCATTCAAAAAAAATTAAAATATAACTTTACATTTTATAAACTCAATTGACAAAGAAACGGGCGGGGTACTAAAAACTGGATTAATTGTTTATATATATATATATATATATATATATATATATATATATATAATATATATATATATATATATATATATATATATATATATATATATATATATATATATATATATATATATATATGTATAAATATATATATGGGTTAGTTATTTACATATAAAAAATATAAAAATAAAATATTTTTGTAACACCTTTTTTATTTTGATATTCTACTCGATAGGCCTGATTAACTTTACGTTTTTACGTTACTATTTCGATCAAAAATCCTCCATGTTTTAATTATAACCTATCTAAGGAACTTGAGCTTTTAAATCAAATAGGTATAATGAAACTTTAAGTGTAGAAATCTATCCACGCTTTTGGATGATAAGTGATAATAAAGAAAGTACCTGGATGACCGAGCTTTGCTCGGTATTTTTTTTAAATTTTTATAAATTGTGTTTTTTGGAAATTATATTACGTCGAGGTGGAAGGCGAGTCCAGCACGCTAACACTTAGCCACTCCAATGACTTTATATATTAAACAAATATATCATTACATTAAAAAAATTATACAATTATAATAACAAAATATTATTTGAAAAATATTATTCACTTTAAAAAATTAAAATGTATAATTAAAAAATTAAAATGTATTCACTTTAAAATGTAAAAAAAAATTAATTTTACTCGTCGGTCGAGCTGGGATTCGAACGCGGGAACTCTGTATAAGAGCCTCGCTAACACTGAGTCACTCCAATAACTATATGACTATAAATATTAAACAAATATATCATTACATTATAAAAAATTATCGATAAAACACGAATAAAATAACATTTTCTAAAAATGATTCATAGCTAGATCCATTTATCGCCCCCGAAACCCCTTATATACTTAATTTCATGAAAATCGTTGGAGCCGATTCCAAGATTCCAATTATATATATATATATATAAATATATATATTTATATATATACAAGAATTGCTCATTTATATTGCTCATTTAAAGATTTACACACATAAGTCTACTCGCGATCATGAAATACATACATGTTCCTTGGCATTCGGTGAAACATACAATTTCTAAATGTAGAAAGATATCTATAAACAGATTGGACAAAAATTTACATTTCTACAATACTAACAACTTTAGATTGAACCATTTTCCCGTATAATCAACAGATTGTGTAAAATTTTCGTATATGTTATGCATGCATGCCAATAGAAGCATTGTGTGTGCGTTTCTTTTATTTTTAAAACAATTTGGTATAAATTGAAAAATCAAAAGTATATATTTGAGATATTTTATGTATAATAACTTCTTCGTAAGAAATAATCTTGGTGTTGTGGCTTAAATATGAATACCTATGCCAAAAAGTTAGTGCCTTCAAAATTTGCTGACGATTAATATTTTAGACTAAATTTAATATACTCATATTAAAAATTTTTCCAAAATGAACTGCCTCATATGTCGAGTATATTAACAGCTTTTCAAAAAAAGTGAAGTTTTCGAAGTCGGCGCGGCGCGCCATTGTAACAAATGTAAGAAATTTAAAGCTGATAATATGATTGGTGCTGATTTCGAAAGGATATTAGTGCACAAAAAATTATTTATAGAAGTTTTCAATTTAAAATAATTTTGAAATTCTAACTTAATGTTTTTAAACGTGATTCTTTCTTCAAATTTGTAATTAAGAATAAATTTAATCACAAAAAAGTCACTTTGTTTTGACTCCCTCTACCCTTAACGATGGAAATATTTAAGGAAAAAAAAAGTAGTTACTTTGAAGCTTATCGCAAAAAGAATTATTAAAATTGGTTCATAAACAAAGATGTTATGCGCATATTAATTACTTCTTCCTTTTTGAATTATGGTAAAAATGTTTAAAAAAAATATATATACCATGACATCATGCAAACATATCGTCATACTAACTGCATAAGTTCATTCTACAGATAGATAATAATATTTACAAGATTATACTTTGTTCGTTTTCCAATAAATTTCAAATCAATTTTTTTTAATTTTGTCACAATTTGATGTACAAGATATTTAGTACAATTTATTTATTGCATCTTCTCTATTGTTTACATAAAACAAACAATATGTGTACCAATGTTATATGTAAAACAATGGTAGGAACTACAATGAATGTTGATGATTTCCATAATAATCTACAAACGGTATCATTTTGTTTTATTATAATAATGTCGTCTATCTATATAGGTATATATATATATTAATTATTAAGTACACTTGTATGGTGTTGTCACCAACCACACCATGTTCATAATAAACCGGGAGGGACACTATTACTATCAGCTCTATGCAAGACAATAAACAAGTAGTTATTAAAATATTATGGAAAATAAACACACAAGCTAGCTAGCTACTTCCTGCAAGCTATGTATGTAAAATAACAACAATAATTGTGCAAGATACTTACTCTTTGTAATATCATTAAATAAATGTTTTTGATGTGAATCTTCTTGGCACTCAGTATGCAAGTGATTTCATTAAAAGGGAACGATTTTAACGTTTTTGTTACGGGAGTGGCGCACGCTATTTAAAAAATTGAATTGCCAATTTAATGAAAAATGTATGTTTTTGCTTTGAGAGTTATTTCGAGAAAAGGGCAGTGTATAAATTTCTTCATTTATGCAGACAAACATATATATATATATATACATATATATATATATATATATATATATATATGTGTATATATATATATATATATATATATATATATATATATATACATATATATATATATATATATATATATATATGTGTATACATAGACTCTTAAAAACATTACCCATGCTATTGTCTTTTCTGTTGTCGTAAAAAAGTTTCTTGCAACTTTTTAAAAGAAATTTTATTCAAGCGTACATTATTTGCCGCATAAAATGATTATTTGTTAGTAAACATAATACCCGTGAGCGTATAATGTTTATTTGTGGGTATTAAAATAAAAACCTCATACTATTCAAATACTTGAAGATTGTTGTAAACTATATTATTTTATGTACCACCACATCCACATAATTAATTTAATAAAAATTATATACAACAATGATTAATTTCTACCATACGACAAATCAAGAGAGTATATAATAATTACATTATCTTATAAAAAAAACCATTCTTGTAGCTAGCTTATATTTTATACAACATAATTAAGAAATTTAAAGTGAAAAAAAGAAATGAAACCAGTGGTAAAAAATAAAACAAAATAAGATTATTTTTCTTTTCTAAAGTGGTTAATAAAATGAATATATTTTTTTAGAAAGAAAAGATTAGGTTACTTACAACCATTACGTTTAATTTATCTGATGTGGATAAAATGTATATTTTTTTAAATATTTTTATTATTTGTTTTTTAAGAAATTCAAAGTACCATTAGTTGTTCATTTCAAGCGAGGGAAAAAAATCTCTACTAACATCTATATATATATAAATGTATATATAATTTAATTTAATTCGAGAAACATAACGGAACAGGATACAAATATAAAATATATATACTATATACAGAATATGGCAAATCTAGAAACACGTTCATATTCCAAGAAATAAATGACGAAGAATAAAAAATCGGGATGGGGAAACAAAAATTTTAATTATTTAATAATACAAACTATAGAAAATTTAAGAGGAAGCACGCAACACTATTTTGCTTCGTAGAATTTACGAAAAAAAATATATAGAGTTATGCATTGATGTAATCTTTCTAGAAATTCGTCAGGTTTCTTTTTAAATTCTAGAACTTATATTTTTGACCATTTAGTTCTTGACCGGGTGAAGTTAGGTCTAATTAGATAGACGATACATGAATTCACATTCCGTTTGTCTGTATCGATTTATCTAATTTTCTATTTATCCATTTAAATTTAATAATTTTCTGTATTTGTTTCCATGTTGCATTCGAACACGTGGATGGATTTTGATCATATTTGGTAGACATATTCAGGAAATTAACTTTATAGCTTTTAAAAAAATAATTTCACCTTCTTTGTCGAAAATCTTCAAAAATACCAACTTTTAGAAAAGTCCGGTTTAACAGTCATTGTAAAATAGCATTGATTGGGGAACATTGGTGATTTTTTTTAATCTTTTTTCCAGTTTTTGAAAATCGTCCAAAATACCGACTTTTTGTATATGCAAGCAATTAGGCAATTGTTAACTTTTTGCAATCGATGTGAAATGAAATGATCAATGCAAGAAAAAATCTTATGCTTTCTTTTAAATCCATTCTCCACCTTTTGTTGTGCAATCAAGGTAGGTGCAACTTTCGATTTATTTCTGAAGTCTACAGCTTACGAAGCTTCGAGGTTTATAACTTACTAAAACAGAAAAAAAGTTATAATAAAATAAAAACAATTAATAATCTAGCTAATTTTATATCGGACTTAAAAGTATAAAATAATTTCTCTAACTTTAAACGTTAAGCATTGGACGCATTTAGCAGTCTTAGTAAAGCTATTAATGTATCAATTATCTGCTGTATGCGTGCCATGTTTTTTTTGTTTAAAATTGAAGAAATTATTTTTTAATTCTTAGTCCGTTATTTTAAAGGGTTACGAGAATGAAATTTTTCGTATTTTGAACGTAATTCTTCTTTTTCATTTTTTTTTCTATCGTAATCCACTTTTGAGTTATGATATTATAGAAATTTCAAATTTCTTGCTCATCGTAAAGTTATTTTTCAATCAATTACATACAAAATTATACATGAACAGACATTATAAGAGTTAATAAAAATATGTTTAAGAAAATTAACACATAAAAACGAAAGTTTTTATACTCCCTTGCTTTGCAAATTCCGATTACCATTAAGTAATTAAAAAATCAAAAATTATACTATTTTTTTATATAAGTATTAAAGAGAATTTACAAGATCAAAAATATTTTGTATATTATATATACGTATGTCGACTATAAAGTAGTCATCGTCAGTATGAAAAAGCTAATCGTAATGATTCTCTGAGAAGATGTTACTCGTTTGGAATTGGGTGACGGTTTTCAAAAAACCGTCAACGAGTTACATCTACTTAAAGAATCATTATGACTAGTTAATTGGATTTTTCGATTAAATTTCCATTTTTTGCCTCAACTTCCAAAATCAAAAATATTTTGTATTTTATAAATACGTATTTCGACTATAAAGTAGTCATCATCAGTATGAATAAGCTAATCGTAATGATTCTCTGAGTAGATGTTACTCGTTTGGAATTGGGTGACGGATATCTAACTTTTTATTTCGACTTTTTGCCTCAACTTTCAAGATCAAAAATATTTTGTATTATATCTTTTTGAATATGTACTTATTTTGATATCATGAATTGGAGGTGTATATACTCATTTTATAAAAGTTCTCTCTTTAAAAATTATTCAAAGAACTTGCTCATTGATTTCGACAACACCGCTGGACTATAAAAACCGAATTTACTAACCAACTGGTATGCGCGTATAATGGTACATTTAAGTATAGTTGTAAATTATCTATTTGCTCACTAGATACAACTAAGTACTCGATACAAAGTCAGACTTATTTTATATATTTTAAAATGATCCAATAAAGTTATAATTAATTATTTTATACATTTGATACATCTTTGGTACTAGCTAGCTAGAACTAACTTCTACAATTGGATTTTTATCCTTTCAAATGTTTCTCAAATACTTTCAATGCATTTAGCATTATGCAATTGTTCCTTAAGTATTCTTGATCAATACTAAAGGAACTGTGTGATGCTCCAAAGCATAATTTGTATAAAATAATTTAGCCGCTTAAATTTGATTCTTAAATTAAAAACATCTGTCGCATTTTCCAAACCTACCTGATATTATTAATCATTCAAATCATACACAAAAAAATGGTGACAAGTGTGTGTTGTGCTCTCAACAATCTCCAACTCATCAAACTGCAATGTTCGTAGCTCTAATAGTAGGTATTGATTGTCTCTAGCCAAATTAAATAATATGCATTTCTTATTTATGGGGTTTTTGTTTCTTCAAGTGTTGTGATGGGTTTGTATCCAAGCCAAATGAATGTAGAAGGTTCGTTTTGGTCTTCGTTCGTGGGAATTTCTCCATTCAAAGTTAGATATCTCCTGTTCTAATGAATATAGAAGTGTTCGTTTTACCTTAGTGATCCAAGAGCTTCCATTGGAGCTATCGAACACTCAAATTAAATAAGACGAAGGAGACCACATCGCGGACATTCACCTTTATATCATTTTTTTAAATATAATTAGACAAAAAATTTATTTATTTATTATTATGTTATTATTTACTATTATGTTATTATTTATTATTATGTTATTATTAGTTATTATGTTGTTAGAGAGAATGGAAGTGTTTGGCAGAAAGAAATGGTAAGATTCGCTTGTAAGCAAAATGGGGATCGCTAAGCAAATTGCCAATTGTAAATAACTATTGAAGTTAACAAACGTGTCCTGGCCGGCAACTGTATATTTTGATTCTTAGCGCTGACAATCACTTTTTTTTCGAAACACAGACATTGATTTATATGACTTAGGCACATCGCACATGAGGTGATTTGCGTGAAATCGGCGATATCATACATATGATTTGCTTATGGAAACCAATGTATAGTCGCACACGACGTGATTTTGGTGATTTGAAATCACACATGTGATAAAAAAATCGTTGTAAAAATGCTTCGTTTTTAAAATCATATGGGCAACTTTTTTTTATTCTTGTTTATACAGTCATATAAATCAATGTTTATGACAAAGATAGAGAATTAAATAATGTTTTTTTATATTTAAAAATAAAAACTTGTCAATGCTGGTTTATATACAAAAAAAAGGTTAGATAAACCATATAGAACAGGCTTAATAGGCGCATCTTATAAAACAGATCATAAATTTTTTTATATACATACATATGCTTTAAAGAAAAGGAACGAAGAGTAGCGAGTATTAAGTAAATGCTTATATTATCCTGCAATATTTATATCTTTGAATACATGCTATACTTTTATCACATATATGGTATTGTTGCAACTGTTGTGTCGTATACAGATAGAGATTTCCATAAGAAAATTACATGTACGAAATCGCACTGTGTAAGATATGTATAATCAAATACTGAAATCGTAAGAATTCCATCATGATGCGACAACAATCGTATGTAATTTTACATTCGTAAGCAACGTTGTCAAATACATAAGAGCTTTCACCTATAGTATTACTCAGTTAAATGCTCAACCTAAAAAATTTTTAGACATATTTATAATTTGTGGATAGCAAAAAGGGAAAAACCTCTTTCTCTAGGTATACGTCTCTTAATTGTTGTAGCAACGTTGCAATAGATACAACATTTCTTCATTTTGGCCGTAATGACGTTCTGCAAGAGTTTATAAACTTATTTATAACACTTTTCAAGCGTCAATATTAATTTCATTCATTTCAATAACAGAGTAAATAAACAGAAATGACTTATTTTATAAAATTAAGCCAATAATATATATATATATATATATATATATATATATATATATATATATATATATATATATATATATATATATATATATATATATATATATATATATATCTATATATATATATATATATATATATATATATATATATATATATATATATATATATATATATATATATATATATATATATATATGGTTAAGTCAGAGTATATTAGTATTAACCCATTTCAGTCTCCCGTTCGTCATCAAGATAACTGAAAAACGACAAGAGACAGGTAGTTGAACTTTTGGTGTCATATTCTGGATCTTAAAAGCGAGTCTAAGTTCGTAAATGAGTAAAATCGGTATAATGGGATAATTAGATCCATGACCCAACCTAACCATAAAAAAAGATTCAAAACGATAATTGTTTGATTAAAAAAAAAAATGTATGATCATTTTTCGGAATGTTTATATTCGCCACAGTTTAAGCTAAATAAAATTTAGATTCTTATTATATCCGAAAAATGTTCATACAAGTTTTTTGTGTTTGTTTTGAATCTTTTTTTATGGTTAAGTTGGATCATAGATCTAATTAGCCCATTATACCGATTTTGTCAATTTACGAACTTAGAGTCACTTTTAAGATCCAGAATATGACACCAAAAGTTCAACTAGCTATCTCTTGTCGTTTTTGTAAGACAAAATGAGAATTTCAAATGGCTTAAAGTATAATCTATTATAATCTATATTATTTATTACTTGATGTATTTCATCCTTTAAGACACTGTATATACATATTTTGTTATTAGTAAACAAACTACGTAGTACCCCTTCTTCAAAAAACGTTACAAAGTCGGAGCAACTTCTGTTGCTCCGTGTGCGACTAAAATGCTGTGATATCGCTGATATCGGTGATATCGCCGATATCGGCGATTTCGCCGATTTCACCCAAATCACCTCATGTGCAATGTGCCTTATTCTATAAATCAAATAGTGGAGTTATCATTTCAATATAAATAAGGACTAATAACTATTATTAATATTCTAAGTCTATTTATATTTATTAACTTTTTATTTTGTATTATAATTATGCATATGCTAGTAAGTGAATAACTTGAATTAACGCTTTACGAAAAATGTTTTTAAAAAATTGTGAATTTATGAAATTCAATGAACAAAATCGTTTAGTTATAAACTAAGCCATTAACTTTGTAAATTATCATTAGCTGATTTTACTTGTCTATTTTATGATAATTATAGATTTTTTCATAAAATTTATCAAGCAAGAATATTAAAATATAGAGCATTTTAAATGTGTTAAATACAAATAAAAATCGAGCTTATAAATAATTCAGTACTACTTATTAAATCTGTATACATTTATAAGAACGATATTTATTTATTTATCTAAGATCATTACACAACCGTCACAAAACGTGACAAAATGAAAGAAACTTAAAATATTAATCGACACCCACTGCTCCTTTACTAAATTTAAAATATACTCAGAAGAATCATCTTTAAAATATGCAGAGATAGATATTTTATATTATTTCTTAGTTGAATATCTTAATTATTATTATAGAATTGAAAGAGCTTTTTACATTTTTGTTAATGTACTTGAACTAAATCGAGTATCATGTTAATGATTTGTATAATTGCTCTCAAAAATCTAACAATACTGACTAAAAAGTATAATTCATTCATTTTCTTTTAAAAAATGACTGGATTGAAACAAAAATGATTACATCTTTATAAATCAGTTTCTTTACAAAATCATTTTCGTGTGTCGAAATCAGCAAAGTTATCCTTATTTTCATAAATTTTTGAAAAACGTTCTTTAGTCTATACTATTGATAATTATACCACTGCATTAAGAACGTTAATAATTGCATAACTCGGAAATGTTTTTTATAGAAAATAATACAAATAGTTGATCACTTGCTGTATAATGTATAAAATTTTTAAGAAATTGGCACATTTTTTTAAATGTTTCAATTAAATAATATCTTAAATTAGTCAAGTACATATGATTTTAGACTTTTGGGAGAATGTTTAGAAAGAAGACATTCTAAAAATGTTTAAAGTAGATCTCAAGATTTATTATACGTCCATTAAAATTTTCACCCAAAATGTAAATTTTTTCAATGCCACTAATTATTATATTTATTTGTAACAAAAAAAGTAGAAATAACGATTTTTTTTTTTTTGTCAATCACAATATAAATTCGGTTTTGAGTGTGGGAGTGATTAAAATAACTTCTAGAATTAACAGTTATTTTAACTTAGGAACTTGATATCAAATACATATACATACAAGTTTTCCTTCAATACAGTTCGAAATCAAGTTTTCCTTAATCAAAACAGTTTTTAATTAATTCGTTACATTAACCAAATTGAATTGATATTCTGTTTCCCCCTTCTAACTATTTAAATATTTAAATAGTTTTTACACGTATGAATCATTTTTAAATAGATGGTTGAACGAATAGAGTACTTGAACAACGTTCGGGATGTTGTCGGTATTTTTTCCCACATCAAGTTATTTTTATTGGATTCAAATAAACATTTGACAAACGTATGATACATTGATGCTCGCTCGATGTTTCCAATTAAGAAAATTTAAATTTTGCTCATTTATCCTGTGCTGTTAGATAATGCCTTCACTTTCCAAAGGTTAAAACTCGTTCGTTGGAGTGACAGAATGTAGTGAAATTGATCAATGTTGAGTATAAACATAGTATTATAATAGTGACTAAATTTGTCTGTCACTATTTTTAATTAGAAAAAACATGTTAATATTTTTTGCAAGGATCTAAATTACCTCGTAAATTAACTTGATATTATCCAATAAATTAACAAATTTACAATATTTAAATTAGTTTTTTCTTTTTTTTGTACGAAGGACAATTGTAATATATATATATATATATATATATATATATATATATATATATATATATATATATATATATATATATATATATATATATATATATATATATATATATATATATATATATATATATATATATATATATATATATATATATACAGAAAACTTATAACATAGCTATAAAGTCCATTTTCATTACAATTTGTACAAAAAAACAATTATTTTTCTAACATCTCTCTGTCTTCTATCTGCCGATAGAACTGCAAATTTTATGTATGAATTAAAGTATAAAATTCATTATTTGTAAAATTAAACGTATTGTTATTAGTCTAAATTTAATATTTGCCGACTTCCTAGTTTCGCTGTAATTAATACGCCGACGCTGTTATTTTTGAATTCATAATTTCGAATTTTAGTTTTATGGCTATAAATTTAAATTAATCATTAATGTTTAGAAAAATAGTATTTAAAAAATTTTTTTTTTATTGTCAAATATATTTCATGCCTAGACACAAATTAAGAATGAAAATATTTATTCCTTACTCAATTCGGTGAGACTCAATTTGTACGCTTTGTACTCCTGTTTCTTGCGTAAAATACTTCCATTGACCATTTGAATTAATGTTTATATGATTATGAACATTAATCGTAATAAAAGCGTAGGGTTCTTTAAATTTTGCATCTTATGATCGATCCATGCTGATGATTCCTGGATTGGAGAATAACTTATATATGCTACCACCTTATAAATCTTCATTTATGAATAAAACTTTTCATTTCTTTCGATTGACGGTTCTTGAATGGGTAATATACGTGGAAAGTTTTCCTCGATATAAATTACGCACATTTAAAAATACGAATTTGCGTGTGTTACGTTTGCGAATTTCAACCATATCTAACGATTCAAAGTTAAACACCAATTTAAAGGGGGCGAAAAATTAAATTATAGTTTTAATTTGTTTTACCAAAAAGCGTGTATGAATATGAACTTAAAATTTTATTTCTGTGCGCAGTCGCTGAATATAAATTTTAACCCTTGAAAAATAAATTATATTTGTATATGTCATATCTTCTAATGATCGATTCTTACTTGGTGAATTTTATTCTTTTTGAACTTCCAGTGAACTTATATATGTTACCTTCCAATTATATACAATATGAACAGCTCTTACATTTTAGGAATACTGGGTATTAAAAATAAAGTTTCTCTCTATTTGTTACAATGCGAAAATTTTTACAGTATTCAAAAATATTATCAAATTAATGAATACTTTCATATTAAACAAAATATAATTGTAGTTAAAATATGCTTTTTCTAAAATTTAATAAAATTAAATCAAATTAATTACATAAACAGCTATGATGGTTGTCATGAAAATTCATTAAAAAAACAAGTAAAAGTCATATAACTAACTGGTGATGATCTAAATGTTTACTGGCTAATAAAAATCGTATCATGAGGCTAAGGTAGTTTTCACTTCAATTATCAAGAACAAATAATTATACCAATCACAAGTAACTTTAGATCTAAATTATTTGTATCGTTGCTAGTCATTATTCAGTTGCGACAAATCAAATGAAAAACTGTAACAACTCTAATTCTCTTTAGACTTCTAGAATCGGAGCAAAGCTTCTAGATCAAAATTTAAACAAAGTATGGCACACAGTGTATTTGAATTATTCTACAATTAATAATTACCTCGTAGATATTAAGTTTAAATTTGTTTTTCCATAGTGTAAAGTTGAATACGACACACTCGGTATAAACATTTAGGTTGCATAGCGTGAAGCTCGTGATGCTGTCTGTCTGTTATTTGAAAATAAATGTTTGACTAAAAGAAATTCATATATTTCAGTTTTAATTATATAAATATCACTGTGTATAATTTATATTAAAATAATAACATTAGGACCAAGCCTTTGTAATTTTAATGTTATTATGTTGAAATAAAAAGAGATAGAATAGAACGGTGGAGGCATCATGATGATGAAAATAAAATATTCAAAAGGAACAGATAAATGCAGATACAGAATAAAATTATACATGCAAAAAAAAATGAGAAAAAAATTACTTAGATCTGTTTTTAAAACGCACGCTTAGTACCCATGAATAATACAAGGTGATCAAATTAGCAATGCTAGGTAAAAATTCATTCAAAGTATGTATTTAATGGTGGTGTTATGGGAATAAAAATATGAAGGTGGATATATTTCTGATGATGAATTTGCATTATTTGACATCAAAATGTGATACTAGACAAAATAACAAAACCATACTAGGGAATTATAATAATTAAAATTAAATCAAAAACGATGAAGTTATAAGGTGTAAACGATTATTTTTCATATATTTTTATTTCCACACTTTATTTTCATAGAGAACGAACAAGAGAGGTCATATATATCATATTTTCTTCTTTATTTATTCTGGATTTTTGAACATTTCTAGTTTGACTATTATTATTTTTTTCAGCTCGTGATGTCTACTTGCATGTCGATAAAATCTTAAATCGAATGTTTACTCTTTTTCCATAATCAATAGTGTTGAAAATATGCATTTTGTTAAAAAAATTAAAAACAGTAAAATTCTTGATTTTTAAACATAATTTACCAAATAGGGAGTAATAAAAACTTGGTATTTATTGGTAAGTTTTCTTTTTAAGATTAAAAAATAATAATAACTGCAGTACGTGGTGTAAAGACGCTTCGTAAAGATTGTGAATGATAATGCATGAAAATGTGAAAAAAAAAATGATGACAAAAATAAAAATAATAACGGACCAAAAAATATTTAATAGTTTCACTAATGTAAAACGAAAAACATGGGACGCATATAGCAGATAATTGATACATTAATAGCTCAACTAATTCTGCTATATTTGCCCCCTGTTTTTCGTTTGAAATTAGAGAAATTATTTTATACTTCGTTATAAATATTTGGTACATTAAAAATTATTATTCTTAATAGTTTTTTGATTCAGCAGAAAAAAAGCTACTTAATTACGTATCCAATTAATTTGATCCCAAGTGAAGATTGTAATTGGTTATCGACATAACCAAGACGCATCATTTCGAACGCACACGCAATGGGATCCACTTAAAAACAGAAAAATTGATAATTAGTAAACAAATCCCTAAAAATTCCTTAGTTGGTATTTAATTCAAATCGAAATGTTCAATATGAGATTAAATTTATTTCATTTTACAACAAAATAGTAATAGATTGCCGCTTTACATATGTTAAAACTAATCCTAGAAAAAATGCCATACACTATTGTAAGAGTTTTATATCACTATACTGTAATATTTCGAACTTTATGAAATTGATATCATTGGACAGGTATTCATTTTGCGTGCATAAAAAAACCGTGTTTTTCGCTTTGCGATTCAATTGCACTACTTTTTGCATGTCTTTGGAGACATACTTATAAATATAATGTAATGTATTAAGTTAGATTTAATGCTAAAGTTTCTGGAAATCTTTAAGCAGGTTGGTTTTGTTTAATTATTAAGCGGTTTAATTAAACTGAATGATAATATAACATATTCAAACCCACCTTATTCTAAGCCAAATTTTAATTAAAACAACGGTATGACATTTGAAAGGTTTTATTATACTCCAAGTGTCTAAGATTGTTTGCAAATTTGAAATTTAATGGAATGTATAAAGTAAATTGAATGAAACTGCAAGAAGGAGAACTTTTTCAATCTAGGATTAGAGACGTTTTAAGTTGAAGCACGCCACAACTATATTAATTGCATAGAAATTTTCTTAAGATTTTAGAAAGACAATAAAACATAAATTACAATTGGAAAGCTAAGCTACTATAGAAATGTTTCAAACTTGTACCACGTTTCAAGATACAAACAAGGTAGTTTCAAGTTTCAAGGTAGATAAAAATAATACAAATTGAAACTCACAAATATTATATTACAAAAATTTTTTTAATTGAAATTTATTTATAATCGTTATGATTTGAAACTCGATGAAACGAATATGCGTTGCGATAATGAAACAAATACATAAATGAATGACGAAGGAATGAGATAGAAGACATTGTGCATTATCATATAGCACGGTCTTGCAAATGTTTAGTAGTTAACAGTGTAAGTTAAAAGTTTATAATTTGTGTGCGACCTTGTGACATATTTTATTTTCTCGGCCTCCTATTTCTGATCTTTGTAGCGTCCCCACTGCGCCTTGCATAGTGGGATATAATACTAATATATAACACAATATATATTAAATATAATATTTTACCTTAAATATTAAACAATTTTTAAGATTGTTAAAAAATCAATTACCTTAGATTTACCCTAATACTCCTGATGCTCTATATCTCAATCTCTCATCGGCTACTTTTCAGAAATTTTACTTCCACCGAGTGTGAATTGCCCACACACACACACACATGTTTTATAGACACCCAAATCAAGGGTAAACCTAAAGTATTACTACCCCAAGCAATATATGTTAAAAATTTTCTTTACTGATCTGTTCGTAAAATAGACAAGTTCAAATTCGTTCCATAACAGTTCTTGTTTGTAACTAATTTTCCAAATTAACAAACAGCCCATATATGCCTATGAATCAACGTATGTGTGTATTTTTCTTGTAATCCAAACATTTAAACATCATTTACTCATTCATTATGTAGGCTCGTTCGTATTATGTCATTTCACATTTTTGAAATATGTACTTGCTGTTTTATCCAACGATACTGAATATTGCAGCTAGTCTACGATAATATTTTATTACTCCGTTTTACTTGTTATAATTTGTTAGCATTAATTTCAACTGAAATTCATGCAGACTTGTCACTAATCTTTTTGTAAATATGATTCAAGAAAAATGCGGAAATTACATATATTGTGTGCAAATATATATTTATATTATTGTGTGCAAATATAGAGTAAAACATAATTGATTTAAATATTTACAAATTAGTTAGTTTGTCAGCATAGTTTTCTTATAGAATTCCTAAAATTACAGAGTAAAAACAGATGACATGGAACTATGCAGAATTTTCTTAACCAAACAAGACTGACATATTAATACAATGATATTCTTTGATATGTCATTTATCCTTCTATATGTAAAGATATGCCAGGAATTAAAATATAAACGGAATAATATCGTAGTCAATGCCACACCTTTATTCCTTTATTAATTAATTAATTTTGAGCTGTACCATAAATATTTAGAACTCACATTCGAGGTAATGAAAAATTTCTACTAGTGAATAAATAAGTAATCATAAAGATCATACAACCAAAAGTTGCTATCTTTAAGAAAGGCAAAGTGAATTTGTATCACGTTTGAAAACAAAAACATATCGTTGAATATTGACCAACCATTTTTCGATTTCACTAATAGCGACAAGTGAGCATATAAAATTTTTATTGAATAATTTCATTATCTGCTTATGGTGGCTGAGATGCCCTTGCTAAGTTTTCGGGAAATTTTATAATTTCTTTATTTCGTTGATATTTTATGCCAATTATAGGAAAATTAGTCAAAAATTTATTTCGTTTAATAAATAAAAATAAAGATTTACAATCCTAATTTCCCACTGATTTTTTTAAAGAAAACAATTTGTAGTTGTCGTGTCTTTATGATTACTTATTTATTCGCATATAGAAATGTTTCTTTGCTTTGAATGTGACAGTGCAAAATGTTTGTGATAATGCTCATAAAAAATTTTCTGGAATCAGAGTATATTTATTTTAGAAAAAAGTTTGTAGCGGTAGAAAATATTAACAAAACTTTTGATATAGGTGTTCATAGAATAATCTAGTTAGTCCATTTCCGCATGTCCGTTCCTCATTTAGATAAATAAATAAACCATTATTAATATAGAGAAAAAAGTAATTATTCAAAAACTTAAAACTGATATCATGGAAGGTTGTAGAAACTTGAACTTCTGCTATATGAACTATAAAAATTCGCTCCATTATAAAATTTGAATGAAGCCACATTCTTACCACATTTAATATATTTTGAAAGTATTGTATTTTCAAGGACCAACTTATAAAAATTATTTCAATTTTAATTTAAAATAATTAAGATGATTTTCAAATATTTTTATTATAAACTAAATATATTTTTAAGATATTTTTATCAATCTATGAAAAAAGTGAATTATTATATGTTTGATGCACATAATTATGTTTATTTCTGACAATGAAGTTTATAATTGTATGATCCGACCTTGTCGTAGTTTTCTTAATACTACGCTTGAATTGGTATAAAAATACCGCTGGACGATTTATAGATATATTTTAGATATATTTTATTACAAAACTAAATGACCCGATAAACTTCGTATCACATAAAATTGATTTATTATTCAATGTAAGTCGCAATGAGAAGTACAGAATTCATCGCTATATTTCGACGCTGCAAAATGAGAATATTTTTCCAATCATCACTATTCTCTTCTCACCATAATCGATTTCCGGATCGTAAAACAATTCCGCTCATTCTAGCTTTGAAAGAACACTGCGTCAACATTGTCGTAAATTTTCATTTTGTTGCTCGCTTGCGTAGAGTGTCATGTTAAGTTGTTATCAATCTAATCGTCAATATGACTATTTTCACTGGCCATGAATCGTTGATTTTCATTCAAGTGCAGTCGCTCGTTGCGCATTCAACTAACTTTGAAGAACTATTTGTCCCTCCTTGTCATTGTCATGAGCACTATAAAACGATATTATTTTGTTTTCACAGCCACTCAAATCTATGGCTTTTCAAAGTTACAAGTTTAGCTTGAAATAAATTTTTTAATTCATATTTAGATTTATGTCTAAGCTTGTAAAACCAATTTATTAAGAAAATATAATAGATTATGAAAATAGATTCCGGTAAACTGAACTCAATCAATTACTTTTAGATGGTAAATTTTTTTGATCTGGGGTAATGATTTTTAAGTTCTTGAATGATAAATCTAACTTTTGAAAACTTATATTAATTCATTTCTGCTTTACTTGGTACGTTTTGATGTCTCTCAAAAAGTTCGAGCATCGTACCCTCCTAAAGTGTGTGTAAACGATTACTCACAAGAAAAAATACAATGTATCTGAATTTATATCTAAATGGGTGTATCTATGCAAAATCGCTATCAATAGATTTAGCTCAAATCGGTCAATTGTGTCACATGGATTTAAAGGCTAATTATCAAACAATACAAGATTAACAATTTAAATTCAAAAAAATTTTTATTTAAAAAATAATAATTTTTGCTTGAATTTTGCCTTGATTTTAAATCGATGAAAAACAAGGTACTCAAGTCAACGCGTATATTTTCTTTTATTTCTGATTACGCTTAACTTTTTACAGATTAGTCCTATTTTGTTGATTCTTTTTTAATTTGGTAGGTATACCTCGAAGTTGGTACAATATAAATTTGGGAAATAAATTCCAACCGCAAGGGTAGGAAAACTGGTGATGACGTCCGATAATTCTTTTTTTATATAGGTATATGTTATACACAAAAGTTGATCTCATATAAATTTGGAAAAAAAATTCTTACTGTAAGGGTGGGTAAATTGGGGTGATTTTTTGTTTACTTACAGATTTTAATACAGAATTGAGTTGATTAAGAAGTATCTATGTAATAAGTGGATTATTTGCATAAAAATTATAAAACAGAAACTTTTTAACAAATAAATTAAACCGCCGAAAAAACTTGAAACCAAATCATAATAAACCCTTTTTATATAATCTTAAAAACTAAGTTTTGAAACGAATGTATGTATGTACCTAAGTAACATTGTGTCGGCGCCAAAAAAATTACTCTGGTATACTAACATTAGTTTAAAAACTTAGTTATTAAAGTTAATTAAATACTCAAAATAATTATAAAAATATATGCCTAGGCATACTTAAATTAGTTTTAATAACTTATGTAATTCGGGTTAACAAAAGGGGTTAATATTGTTTGCTTTTCAGTTTTTCCACCCGTTTAGATTTGCCAAAATTGCATTAATAATACAGCTTTTCTAACAATAATGATAATAATTTTAATTATATTGAAGGTATGATTTGCGTGATAATGAAAGGACTATCTAATAAGGAATTTTTCGGTGCGACTGTGAAGTACCGTACCTACACCGACTTGTTACATTTAAATGCTTTCTACTGTGTGAGAAACAAACATGTACAAATAATCACAATGAATATGAAAAAGTTATGTACACGTTTTTACTACTACATACTGATGTCAACATTTTTGGATGCTAACATATGCCTCCATTTTACAGTATCATAGATATGTTCTACTAAAATCTACTACTAAAAAAAATAAAAGAAGCAACAAATTCTATACATGGAATTCTTCAGTATTGTTCTTACATCAGGTGCATTTTACATTTTGTATGTAGATACATATTTTGATTATTATTTATAACAGCAAGTTGTATGTAAAATTTGATCTATGCTCCTTTATTTATATACGTACAGAAAAAATACGATCGAATTCGTTCGTTATACATAAAATGTTTTGTACGAAGGATATTGTGTGTTGTAGACGGCAAGCAAAAGAAGCTCAAACACACACACATAATATAATGTAAGTACCTACCTACCTACCTAGTGCAAAGGATATATATGAGATATAAGTCAACATATTTCATATATATCATTTGTTTTGTTTTTATTTTGTAGAATGACATCATGCCAAAAATTAGAAAGAGATACATAAAACCTACCTTGCACGTGATATGTATCACTTATGATGCAATATATTTTGTTTTTACATGTTCACCAACTCTGTATCATTTTAGCCATCTATACATACTTTATGTGAAACATTGGGATTCTGAATTAATGATTGCTTTGTAAGTATCACAGTATTCAAAACGAAAAGCATTCAATAAATGTTGAACAAAATGACGATGATATCTAACAAGTCAAGATTACAACTAACAGATCTAATTGTTTAGATACTCGACATATGGTACTAATGTTTGAACTATTTTGAATTATTAGCATTCAAAAAATACTCTAAAATTACAGCCTATACAGTTAGTAATGCAGTTATAATAAAAATTTGTTTTGTAAATATATGAATTGTGTGTAAAATCAATAAAGCTTTTAAGGAAAAAATGTTTCCAATTAATCTTGTTTATTTAAAAAAAAAATAAATAAATAATATATTTAGTTGGCCCATCCATTTCCGCTCCTTCACAAACTTGAAGTCATTTGTGAAAAAAAAAAATTCTGTAAGCAATTCTTCTCAAGTTTTATTAGATTTTTTTGTTTTCAACGCGTTTTTAAGTGAAATTACCAAAATTTTAAATGTATATTTTAAAAAACTTTTTTCTGATCATGACTTCAATTCAACTTCAAACAGAAAATAGACTTGATTTTTATAAGCTTCTAGTTACATTATTTTATAGTACATTACTTTATTAGTTAGGACTATGATTTAATATTTTTTTGACAAATTTTATTTTCATACATTGTTTAAATAAAATCTTAAAAATCTTATAACACTTTATCATATGAAATCTAGTCAAAAGCGTAAAAAGAATTGTAACAACATTATATATATATATATATATATATATATATATATATATATATATATATTATATATATTATATATACGTAAATATCAATGATTTTTATGATGCTCAAGTTATAATCGCTGTTGCATTTTTAACCGACGAAAATACAAGATTCTGAAGACGATGAGTATTTTTTTATATTTATGTACTAACAAGTTGAGTACCTCTCTTTTAAAACAATTTAAGCGCATCTAATATTTTAGTTTTCGGAATTTACTTTTGTTGTAACATTGTCAATTATTTCGTGTACTAGTGACCGAAAATTTGAAACACTACACCGTTAACATGTTTGTATCACAACTAATAAGATGTAATTATTTCAAATGTAGTGTAAATTATGTTTTATAAATTGGATACTAAGATGTTTACCCATTTATTTATTGTGCTACTTCCTCCTGTAGGTGTGGATGTCACGCCATCGAAGAGGGTGAACTTGTAAAATTAAATTAACCAATAACACATCAAATTTAAAGCAAATAATATTCATTTAAGTTTTGCGAAAAATTAATACGTTTTTAGTTATCAGTGATAAAAAATTTAGATTTTACTGAAAAATGCATTTAATCGAAAAAAATGGAAGGCTAAAGAATAAAGTTTATTAAGAATCGAGTAAAAAGATATGTCTTTTTATTCTTGTGGATTATTAACCGAATTATATTACGGTCAAGGTGATATTTCATAAATGAAAAATTGAATTAGTGCCATTAAATGTTAAACAACATAAAAACGAACAATAGTTCGTAAAATATATGTCAGACCTTGATTAAAATACATACAAAGAGCTTCAAAATGATTTATTGTAGAAATAAATAGATCAAAGAAATAACAAACATGAAATAAAAATACACAAATTTTTAAAATAAATTTAAAAAAATAACAATTTTTAATGAAAATCGACTTTTTATTCGAAATGAAACATTTTAAAAGTTAAACTTTTAGAATTTATTTTTGGTACTTAGATTTTAAAAAATGATCGTGCATTAATAAAAATTTTAATGTTTGGGGAAATGACATTGATTAACAAAATGAACTTTTTACGTTCTTTAATAAAAACGAAATGAGTATCCCCAGTATTTCTGTGCGTTCCTTGCTTTTTTTTTTTATTCAACATTAAATATTCCTATACTCCTATTTTATATGAAAGAATCGGCATCTTTAAATTCGCTATAATTCGTTTAATAATATGTATTAAAAAAATTGAAAAACATGTATTTTTTCTTGGTTTTTTTACGTATAACTTTTTACTGTTACTTTTTTCGATACAATGTCAGGTTTTCAAGATATTTGTTAAAAACGATTCACAAACATTTGAGAACAAAATTTATATTTTTAATCACGACTAACAAAAAAATATTCACTTCTCGGAAAACTTCACTTGATTGATTTTTGTTATTATTTTTAATGTAACATCATTCTGGCGGAGTAGCATATATATCAAATTCTTAAAGTTTGACACCAATCCACTTACTGTATCAAAATTCTTCGATAAAAACCTCTAGGAATTCTCGTAATGATAATAATTCCTCTTTTTTGGACTGATGTCTAAAATTTATAACAATCAAAGCTCATTATTAATTCGTAAATCGTATGGAAGCATGGACAGTTTTTCTCTAAGAATTTTTACTCTCAATAACAGTGTGAACGTCATTTTTTTTATTTGAAAAAGAGTAAAACTCCTAATAAAAAACGATTCTATCTTCCGTACAAATAAAACACTCACATGACATAATAAAGCTTTAAGAAAGTATAGCAGAAACTAGGTGGCCTGGTTAGCTATTTGTATCGAACAAATGTTTATGTAACATACAAAAGTCGGTAAGGTGAAATAATAAATATATGCTTTAAGTTTACTTACAGGTGTTTTTTGTATTAGTTGTGAACAACATATTATTTGTTACATCATACGTTGGGATTTTGAAAAGCTTTCAACAACATTATTCGAATTTTTTGAATTGTAAAAACCGCTCATTCAATATTCTACTTCCATATAAGTATTTAAAGGATGTTTTATAAATATTTCCATATTTCATTTTGAACTAAAGATGAATGTAAGATACAATCTGAAGCAAAATTGTATGGTTATTCAATATGAAAGTATGGAATTCTATTAAATGACTTGTAGCTCCATTAAATCGTAAACACTTAGATCCCATCCTTGTAAAGAGTTCAATAAAACTCTATTGGCATAAGAAAATATAGGTCTCACCTCTTCATCGTAATTGGTTTTGTATTTCCAATATGATATACGATGAATGCAATCAATTTTGGCTGAAACTACTATAAAGTAGATTTTTTAATAAACGTGTCTAGCGAAATTTATTATAAATATTGAAGCATGGATTGGAAAGTTACAGGGGATCAAACATAGAAAAAGAGATACAGAAAAATGAAAGGAAAAATTGCCTAGCTGTGCCATATAACATCTTTTTTTTTTTTTGGTCAATTACCACTATATAGTACATTAAAAATGTGTAAACTTTTAATTTATTTTTGACTTTGCTGGATAAGTAAAAACTTAATACGGATTGGAGCAACGGAGTTTATTTACAGTATCTCATTTTTTTAAAACTCGCATTGTAGTTCTCAGTAAGTCCCTTCATTTCATACCCATATTGTTAGCAATCATTAAAAACTTTTAAAGCCCACCATATTGGATTTAGAGTGACGTCACTTTATTTTTGACTTGTTCTTATCAAGTCATGTCATTTAATACCCAAATTGTAGAAGTGCATTCAAAATAACTAGTCCGCCATCTTGAGGGGTCCACAATTAATCATGCGTTATCATCGAATCTGAACGTGTATATAAAATTTCAAGTGGTTCGATTCTTATTATATGTCAGCTTCAAAATTGTGTTATAAGATTCAAACTGAACAAATTACTTAGATCGCAAGTTGAATAAAAGTTTTAAAAAATCTAGAGATGTTTCACATCAAATTTTATTAAATCATAGACTCTGAAATATCTATTATAAATTTCTATCGATAGGTTTCGAATGAAATAATTAACATTTAAATTGGTTTTATAAAACTTTTGACTCGGCATGTATCTTGAATTAAACTTCAAACAAAAAAATATATCATCATTAAAGCTTTAATCTATGCTTCAAATTGTTTATAAATACATTAAAATAAGTTGGGAGTGTGATTTAGTATCCTTTTTTACAGGTTTGTTTTATTAAATAAACTCTCAAAAAAATATGTCGAAAGGCATCGACGATGATTTTAATAAAGTGTCATAGCTTTAATGTTGGCAACGTTTGTTACTATAGTATAATGCGCTCGCTTTAACACATTGTATTAAAAAAAATAAAAGCTCCTTATCTATAATGTGTCAATTTAATAACAGTAAAAAAACATGTTTTTGAAAATCATGCTTTTAAGAAAAAAAAGTGTAACTTATAACGTCAATACTTAATTTGTATGATATAAAAGCTTGTCACAAGATTTAAATCGTCGGATGATATTACTTAGTTTGATAATTTTAATAGTTGAAATCAATAATATCAAGTTATTTAAATTTGATCAAGACAAGCTTAAATAGGTGACAAGCTTTTATGTCATACTTGAGTCCCGATACAGCGGTCGAAAATCGACCATTATCACTCAAAAGTGAAAATTTGTTTTGAGCTGCAGCAGTATTTATTTTATGCTTAAAATTATTTCACTCCATTAGTTTTGAAGATAAAACTTCAACAAAAACTTGTTTGAAGGTCTTTTTACATACTTGTAAAAGTATTGTGTGAATTCTTCGAATTATTTTATCGTTTTTATGTTATTCAAGTTTAAATAAGAACATAAATTTTTTTTCAAACAAAACATCTACTTCTAGAAATTATAATTCGATTAAATTTACAATTATATAAATACAAAAAACCAAACCGTTATACTTGTCTTTGTATAACATCTTTCTTTTTATTCTCGGTATACATACATATAATATATCAAAGAATATAAATTAAGGCAAGTCGTAAGATTGTAACAAAATTTAAGGTGTCATAGAATCACTTATTCGTCCATTTTTTAAGCCCACCCATCCTTCTGTCTGACAAGATAACACAAAAACGAAGATAGATAGTGAGCTGAAATATTAGTAGTATATTCTGGACCTAAAAAGTGATTTTAAGTTCGTGAATCAAGGATACGATTGGATTTAACGAATTCATCGCCCAACGTTAAAGAATAAAAGGTAGGTAAATAAAGGTCACCCAAAGGAAATTTTTGTTGTTTATAACATTCAACAGTAAACAACGAAAATTTACAAAAAAGAACCTTAAAAAATAAACTTCAAAGTAAAAATAATTTTTAATTAAAAACTTTAATAAATAATATCATTTTGGAAAATTTCCTTTCGAAGACAGAGCCAAGCATATCCTTAACTAAAAATTTTATTTGTTTGAGTCGCTGGCTTTTCACGATAGTTGGTCACAATGAAACCGTTCTAATTTACATTCGTAGAAGTTTTCAATTTTTTTATTTTCCTGAAGGCGTACATTTTTTGTTTAAAATTGGTTGCTTTATCGATTATTTACAATGATAAAATTTATTTTTCTCACATCCCCTCAGATAAGGTGGCATCTTCTTTCCGTTGAGACGGGAAACGAAGTACAAAAAATAAATGGGTAAACATTTTAGTATTTAACATATACAACAAAATAGAGAAGAATTGCTATCAATACATTTACTGTAATATAATTCTTTCCTTTACGTATTTAAAGCTTTAGGCGAACATCCCTAAATGTGTTGACTTTATGATTTGGGACAAATCATATAATAATATTAAAAATTGACATTGAGAATAAAACTTCCATTATGAAATTTAAATGAAACAGTAATTTTCTTTTATTAGGATCGTTATTATTATTTTAATTTTATTGTTATATAGATTCTTAAATGTTGAAAACAAACAAACGTTATTGAATGAAGTGAGCTTGACAAGTAAATCTTCTTTTGTTTTAAAGCATCCATAATGAATATATTTGAAATGTTGTGGCGTCATGGATCTTGCGATGTGGCTCACAGTTTCATTCACCAAGCAATCGCTTTTTTCTTTCCTTTGGAAATATAAAATTCACTTAATAATACAGAGTAAATGTGCAATCACATCATAAAATTAGGCTTGTTACTGTGAATTAGTAACTGTATAAGTATGAAAAAATATTAATTATTTTTCTTTTTTTTTTTACATAACTTCGAGATTTCTTTTCGGATCGTTTTTGATGAAATATAAAAATTATTAAAGCTCTAAAAATCGCGTCGATCGCCACTAAGAACGTAAAATTCGGTTGATTGGTTCGAGAGATATCGTTAACGAAATATTCGGTAACAAGTGTTTTTTTAACATGAAAGCTCAAAAACCAAATTTTTAGCTCAAAAACATTGTAATATGTTAAATTTTAAGTGCTTAGGTATGAAATTAGCGGGAAGTTGCAGGGATGGCCTTTAGGGTCAACCGTTTTCCAAATTTTTTTGTTTTTTGTTTTTTAAATATACAAAATAAACGCACTCAAAGAGCAAAAACCTTGATGCACTCCAAGCGAATCTAATTTAAACTACTTGGCTCCAAGTGGTTACCAAACGCAAGGTTCTTCTTGTGATATTTTGAGGTTTCATACTCGTGTGTAGCTTCAGTTTTTTATCAGAGTTCTACTGATTTGTGTACAATCATTGAAATATACATAAGTTAACCTGAATTGTTTTAAGAAATGAAAAATACGTTTACGTGTCTTGTGGCAGACTTTCCATAAAATATTTAGATATAGAATATTTTCACGTATCTCATACCATTTTGGTAGCGTGAGCTGTTAAAGAAGTCATGTATTTTTATTACCGACTTCGTCTAGAAATATTAAAACCGTAAGTGAAATATTAAAATTTCAAACTTGAAATAATTATATATCGTATATCAAAGATCTTTTCAAACAGATTCAGCAGTTCAAACTTCTGCCAGATGGATATAATAACATTTGAACTGCTCTGCCTACTCCCACAAAAAAAAGAAATTTTAATGATATATTTTTCAATTTTTGTAAAAAAAAAATTCCAAATATTGAATCATAAAATTTATACATATTTGAAAATACAAACGGATCGCATAAATAAACGTAAAAAAATTTATTATAAAACTTTGTATGCAAAGATATAATATATGTACATAAAACTAGGATTAGGGGCATGGAGGAAAAGTGAGCTGCTGACCATTTCTAAATAAAAAAAGACGATGGCCTAGTATAATCTATAGCTATTTCAACCACCAAAGTTGTATATACATTAGACTAGGTTAAATCGATGGTTCAGTTGGGTAAATAATTGTAAGTTTAATGGTCCATAGTTTAGATTTATATACATTGTCCGGTAACGAAGAATCATGGTACGCCGTCTACCTATATACATAACATATTATACGACCTACAACTAGTTTCTAGGTATTCACTACACTTTATATATATATATATATATATATATATATATATATATATATATATATATATATATATATATATATATATATATATATATATATATATATATATATATATATATATATTGTATGAACTAAAAAACAATTCATCACAAAACATTATTCAACATTTTATATTCCCTTTTGAAATTTTTTTGTTTGCACTTTTTATTTATTATTATTTTTTTAAAAGAAAACATAACTATTTTCTATTTTATCCCATTTTTATTATTATTATGATACTTAATCAAATTAGAATGATATTGTTTCTTTGTTAGAAGTTTGTTAGAAATGCTACATTATTTTCAATGCATTTTCTTGTCTTCAAGTATAGTGTTCATATTTTGTATTTTTGTAGTGTTTACACAAAAGTAAATGCACTCAACGTGAAATATATAACCAATAATGGACATACAACTTATGAATATGTTCATTAAAAAAGCTTTATTTTCGGAAAGTCTGCATTGAAGGAGTAGCTATTTAGATATGAAGTGAAATGAAATAAAACCTAATAAACCTAATATTTTTTTAATTAACCGTAATAAGTAACATCTTACATTAATGCAAGTATTACTAAGTAATTTTGAGTCGACGGCCGCGAATCAAGTTTTATTTAATTAATTTGCTTGTTTAGCGTCGACTCAAAATTACTTAGGTTTACTTACATTCAAAGAATTAGCTTAAGAACTTAGTTAAATAAAAACGATATATTATATAATAAAATATTTTGGTTTCCAGTTTTTCTACGGTTTAATTTTTTATTTGATAATTTTTTGTGGCTATAATCTATTAATTTCTACATGCTTTATTTTGGATTCACACAACTCAAGGTAGGAATTTGTTTTCTAAATTTGGGATTATCTTTGGGGTATATCTTTCTAAGAAAAAAAAATTATAAAAATCGGACAACTCTGTAAAAAAGTAATTCGTGGCCATACATACACTTGGCCAAAAGATTTATATATACGCGTCGACTTGAGAATTTGGTTTTATCTTCGGTTAATGCATTTTCAATATATAATTCATTAACATAAAATTTGCGACCGACGGAATATGATCCATTCAGGTAATAAGGGTGAGTAATAAAAACTAAGTAGCATTAATTGTGAAATAGAAATAGGATGGAAGCGAAATAAGGCTTGGGAACAATTTTTGATGACTGAAAATTACTTTTAATAAACTTTCCTAGCGTCAATCTTTAGCTCGGTAACAGATATTGCTCACTATGTATTAAACTGCAGATTTTATCAGATATAAATAAACTTAAAGTAAATTAGAAATGAGTTGACAATGTTTGTATTTTTAATCGACTACGGCAAAGCCAAAAGAATGGGTTATGATTTTAGTAGTCTATGTATGTGTGTAAGTATGTATATAAACCATTGGCATCAATCAATTTATTATTATGGCCCCTGTGTTACAGCCAATATGCAATAAAAATAAAATCAATATGGTGGAAGTAAGAACAAAATAAGTGGAGGTCACAAATAATTTTTTCTTTCAAATTAGTCGCATTGTGTATCAAATGAAATACCTCAATTAGAACATTTTAAAAATATATACATTAAAAGCATTTAGTTGACACTAAATGATTATAAACTTAAAAAGTTTTAAAAAAAGTTAATCTTTTCCCGCTTAACTTCTAAACTATTTATAAACAGTTCGCAAATAAAATTGGGAGGGAATTTTTGATGTTAAAGTTGTTGGCACGTGAAACAAACGGGGAAGGTAAAAAGAGTATTACAAATAAAAATCCAAAACTTACGTGACCGGCAACTACAGTAGTTGAAAAATGTTTCAAAGTAACAACTGACAATACTCAACAATGTTGAGTACAATGCTGCTCATTACATTGATAGTTTATTCATGAAAAAATAAATATTCAGTACTGTTTAAATGAAATTAATGAAATCAATAATTGTACATTTTGAATATTTGGAAAATTTATTAGAAATAACACAACAATTACTTTTGTTTACCAAAAAATATCGAAGCTACAAAGTTATAATTAGTATTTTAATTTATCATATATTTATTTTTACTAATTTGTATTTCATCAATATATTTGTTTAATTAAACATGTATATAGAGTTAATAATCTATGCTTATTATCTATTATTTTGAAGTAACATTTACATAAATATTTTTCTTCACAGACTTCAGCCCTCAAGTAAACGTTTTTCGTAATATGAACGCTAGTAACATCATCTTAACGTATGCTTCATTGAAGTCAATTATAAATACAAATAAATGTTTTTTGAAGGATGCTGAATATTTCGTATTGAACTTCAGTATTTTTTGAAAATTTTGTGATATATTATTTTAAAATAAAACACGGATGATCTGCGTTTGGAGGTGTTCATATTGATGAAGAGCATTACGTTGATGACTTTCTAACTGATTTCGTTTCATTCAATAAAACTTTTATTATTTATTTGAATGTAGTATGTCAATATTTCGAAGTATTTAGAGGTTAAAATCTTACCGATAACAATAAAATAGTGTTCGCATTTTTCTCCTAAGCCCGCTTTGCATGAACAAACTATTAAATTTATTTTTCCTTTTATATAAAAAAAGGTTTGTTTACAAAATGCAGTATGTAAGCGTTGTTACCTTTTTATCACTGTTTCCGCGATTATTCTACACTTAATGAAATGCATGACTGACAACATTCGTTTAGCATCTAAAATATTTTTTTCATTTGGGTTTTTACACGTTTATATGTTAAGTTAATATGTCAATTAATTTTAATATCATTTGATTTATTTGCTGTTCTATCATATAAATTACATTTTTTAAAGTGTGGGCTGCTTTCCAACATGTTTTTTTGCCCTGCCTTCGTGTTAGTTCAAATTTTTACTTTTTTTTTTTTTTTTAGTTAATAGTAATATAAAACCACAACATTATTAGGTTTTTAACTACACGTTACTCGTGCTTGGTTTATTATAATCTATATACTTGTATTTTTAATAAACTATAAAACCAATAATGATTAAATGATGATAAGGTTTAAAATAAATTTTCCAATCATAGCAAAGCCAAAACGAAGGGTTATGATTTTAAATATTTTTTTAATATTGATTTGTCAATCCAATCGCTATTACCCCAAGATATATTGAAATAAAGAAATAAGTTGAAAAGCTATGATTTCATTACTAATGTAATGTACTCAAAAAAGTACGACACAAGAAACGATTCTTTTCCAAAATGAGATAATGCGCTGTTCAGAGAATAGCCGTGGTCACATTCCTGTCACCTCTAATATGTATTTTTTGATACATAAAGTTCTTTTAAAACAAGGTAGCATGCGAACATGGCAATCCTCTGAACATCACTTTATCTAATTTCGGATAATAATTATTTCTTGTTTTATTCGTTTATGAGTAATTTAAAATAAAATGGTTCTTATAGTTTTACACTTATTATTAGAAAAAAAGTATATTTTTGGAGTTTCAAACTCATATAATAATCCAAAGATTCAATTTCTGGTGTATTTCAAACACTGAATCTATATTGGTTAAGGCAAATAGCCCCTAGTATTTTATGAAGATGTGAACAAATGGAGAGCGAAAACAAACTAACACAACATTTTATAAATTGAAGGAAGATATATTAGAAAGGATCGTATTATCGTATAATTTAATTGCAGCTATTTAATTTCATGTATTTAACTTTTTATTTTTCTTGTTTCAGGTAATTGAAAATAAAAATATTGGATAATAAACATCTAGTGAAAAATTTCAACATACAGTATCAGAAATTTAATAGTGTTTATAAAAATAACGGTGCAGACATTGGAGATGTTTGGGTAAAACGAGTGGTTATTATATTTTAACTCAATTTGTGATACACATGCATGGTTTATAAATACATTTTGAAACCCAAATACATATTGTTTAAATTGAATTCAACTCAATTGAATTTTAAACATAAATTAGATTAAATGCAAATCCTTAACACATTCCATCACTGCAATATAATATATAGTCTAGTAGGAATCGGCAGATATGCTCCAACTATATATATATATATATATATATATATATATATATATATATATATATATATATATATATATATATATATATATATATATATATATTTTTTTTAATCAGGAAATGCATAAAATTTCACTGGCCGGATAGGCACCTTTCCAGGAGACTGGAACGGTGCGGGGCTCGGACCAGAAGAAGTCTAGAACATACCCGCTAAAACCTTAAACTCTTGAGGATACTCCATTGCACCCCGGGCGGAACCGACGTCAGGCATTACTTCGCCCGGCGATGACTGGCTGACTATTGCCTATTTCATTATTGCCGCTGTGGACGTCTCCTTAATCAATCTCCCTGGAGAATCTTCATCATTTTGGCCGCTGCATCGGCCACCGCTTTCCAAGTTTCCTCACAGCGGACCATCAGGCTGACGAGATTTTCAGGCGTACCCTGGCAATGGAAAACAGCATTAAGTAAAACTCATAAATAACTGGACACATTTATTAATTTTTAGTTAATAAAGAGTGGAAGCATTATTGATGATACAATTTTAAAGATATCTCATCATCAATTCATTCATTCTGTATCTTGAATTAAATAAAATATTTAACTAAAAATATACTCATAAATAACGAGCAAGTTCTGTGTCCATGTATTGGCACACAATATTGCTTTAGGCATTGTTTTATATTATCTTTAAGCGGGAATTTTTAAACCTGCTTTTTAAATATAAGTAAAAACACTGAACTTGAATAAAAATTCCTACTGCAGCACGGCACGGCACAGAATTTTATATTTCTATTATTTACTATTTGAAACAATTAATTTATGTGTACCTATATTCGGTTCGGTTGAAAATTGGAAATTTTGACACGACTAAAATACTTCCTTTACTAGTATTAAAATAAAGTTTAAATAATACAGACAAATGACGTGTATTAAAACTATTTTAATACATCTAAACCAATAAAACAAATGTACTTAGTCGGATAATTTAATTAAAACTATTAAATTTATAATACAATAAAAATACTCTGGCCATAATGAACGCAGAATTCCATGTGATATAAGAATATGTTGTATACTTAAATAGCTTAGTGAATGGAACGTCTTCACTGAATGACTTGCCATTTTGAGTACAAGGTGATGAAATACATTTTCTACATTTCAATCACAAAAAATTGAATAACCATTGTCGTATATACTTCGAGCTATCTCTCCCGAACGCCATGACCGATTGAGACCTGAATATTTTGTAAAAAATTTATTTTCATTCCACAAAACTATATACGAGAATAAACTGATTTTAGTTTTCAAGTTTTTTATCTTTCCAATTTTTATTTTTGATCGGTAACAAGTTTCCACAATAATCGAAATAAATACAATTTAAATTATTTATGTAAACCTTTATCACGCATATGCATATAAAATTTTATAAAAAATCGATGAACGATTCACGAATTATCGGCATTTAAATGATAAAAAGATATAAGTTTCAAGCACTGTAACAATAAGTTTCAAGCACTGTACCTTCTGATTGATAGCTGATAGGTAACATGAGGGAAATCGAGAGATTCTATATAAATATTAGTAATTTCTTTGATATGATCTTTCGTTACAGGGGTATTTTCTAAATCTACAGCCAAATTTAATTTTTTGGGGATTGCACGATAGTTTAGCTACTATCGTGCTAAATTCGTTTTATTTAAAATCTTCCAACAGGGTCAATCAACGTAAAAAAACTAAAAGACCTTTTCTCTTCTAAATATAACTTCCTTTTTTTTTATTTGACGCTTCTTTTTTTTAATTGATATATCGAACTTTAAGCGCATAGTCCTATCGGTTTTGCTAACTTCCTCGGTTTGTCACGTCTCTAACAGTTTACTTTCATACAATTTTTGTAACAAATTATATAAATATATATTTTGATTAATGTTTTTAAATAATAAACCATCCAACCCACAGCCTCAACAAACTTATTGAAGCATAGCATCCATCATAAGAGAAGAATAAGAAGGAAAGCGCAAGTTTGCACCACTGCGAGTCGGTATTATCTAGAGAGGTATTAGCAAAAATCGACGAAGGTAACACCAAAGATAGAACATTTGGGCGTTTTGAGTTCGACATTTCAAGAAAAATTAGTTGTAGAAAAGAGTGCCATTTAATTAAATAGGAATTTTTATTTAGAAGAGAAAAACTATTTTAGGTTTTACGGAGATTGAGTTGTTTGGGAGATTTTGAATAATAACGCGTTTTTTCGCGATAGTGGAATTAGCGGCTATCCGACTACCACTCTTGGCTTTAGACTTAGAAAATGTCCGTTTAACGAAAGGTATTACAAAAGAAATTACTTGTATTTATTTAAACTTATTCACAAATTTACTGCACTACAATTTTACCAAAAAATTGTTAATATTCGCTTGAATGAGTTTAACAGATTGACAAAACGCCAGACCACCACACGCACAAACTAGTAGACGGCCAGACAGATAGACAGTCAATGATGAAACGAAACAAAACTTTTCTTGGAAGTTCGAAGATGTGGACATATAAATCTAAAATATTTTCTTAAAAAAGAGGAATAAAATATTTTATATATCGATGGATGTTACATGGAAGTAAAAACAGTGAACACAAAATATTGCAACATGAGTAAAAAGAAAGTGTCGATAAACGATATTGATGATCAAATTGCAAATCTGCACAGTTAGTATTCAATACATACGTAGCTTTCTACTTCAACTTGCCACTATGTGTTGTATAAGTGAATTATCATCGATAAGGACTTCAGAAGTACACCTTTAAATATTGACCTGATGACCCGACTGAGTATTGTCAACAACTTTTAGAATAAGATCTGTATGTGATAAAATAATATACATATACTTGATTACATCGTTACATTCAAGTGCATGAACTTTTTCCTATCGAAGGAAAATTTATTCTTCTTCTTGGTAAATATAACACCTCAGTAATATTTTTATTTATTGTTTTTATTCTTTTTTCAATTACGTATTTATTTCGAAAAAGTATTTTATTGAAACACCAACTTACTTATATAACATTTTTTATTTCAATTTTCTCTTAAATTTAGTGGTTCCAGTGCTGAAAACGAATGTATGTAGGTGTTTGACAAGTAAAACTTTTACTGTAAGCTAAACTTCAAACATTTAATATGAAATTTTCCTTTTCATACCCAAAAACAAAAAACAGTGGCACGCCGGGAATTACTTCACATTTAATTTGATTTCGATTTATAATTAGTAATTGGATCCCGACTAATACTAAATTTAATGCTGGAATTCAATTTAGGCTTTCAGTTCAAAATATATATGTATATAGTCTGATTAACCGAAGTACAGTTTACTTTGTTTTTGTTTTCTATTCTCAATCTTGATTCGGTTTTTTTTTTTTGTGCATTACTTTTACATTTTCTAAATTCTGCAGTCGGTGTTTTGATTTTTTGATTTATTTATTTTGTTATATGAATTCCAAAATTATTTCCCATTAATACAAAAAAAAAAAAACTAAATGATGGTAAAATTTCAAAGTTTTTACCTCGTTTAATCAAATCAAAATAGGAAATTTCAATGAAATATCTTTATTTAATTTGAAAACAAAGTTTATTCTGCATTATGGAATTTTTTGTGTCAAGCTCTATATGAAATATTTTATAAAATATATTTCAAATTTATACACCCGATTCGATTACTATACGATAACTTGGGTGTCTCTCAAAATAATCGTAGCGTATTTAGAAAACCATTACGATTCCCACAATAGACTAAGTAAGTTTCATAACTACATGGACTACGTAAGTATTCAAATATATCTTTTAAAAGTTATTAATTATGAGTAGCTTTAAATATTGATACGCAAGTAATATGCCTTATGTTTAAATATACTGCTCTGCTCTGAAGATCACTATATCTATATTTTAAAAATAATAAAATACAAATAATTTTGAATATGCCATCTTTTTATAATACGGACTAAAAAGTATAAACTCATTTCTCTGGTTTCAATCGAAAAACATAGGGCAGATAATCGACACATTATTGCTCAACTAAACCTGCTGCATTCACACCATAGATTTTTTTTGACATAAGAGAAATTATTTTATACTTTTCAGTAATTTTGTATAGTAAACGTAACCGTAGAACTTCTTCTTCTTCTTAATATTTTATTATATCTGCTGATTTGATCTCTTTTTTTTCGTCTTTTCCCTTTTATTTATATTTCTCCCACCTTTACGTTTTTTCTTCTTTTTTCATATTTTCATGCATTACAAAATTTCACCCGGTCATACAATAAAGAAAGCGAGTGAATAAAAACATGCTAAATAAATGTATATGCAAGTTTTCTACCCATTGGACGATAAATATTTCGTAGTTATTTAATAGTTAAACGGAATTAAGTTTTAAAACTTATTTTCTATTCACAATTCTGATAATATCATTGATTCATTGATTTTACAAGCACGCGGTTAGATTGTTTTGAATGTTAATTTTCGGTTTTTACTTGCCTCAAATATCTCAATACGGAAGTATTCCATGGAATTAATCTTCTTGATAAAAATCTAGCCTAAAATTGTTCGCTGCGACGTTTGAATAATATCCAAGTAATAAAGTTTGTTTCTATTTAGCGGTGTATAAAAAAATTTGCAATGAACTTACAATATAATACTTGAAAAGAATTGAAGCGTCGTAGCAATCAATTAAAAATCGTCCATCATGACCAGGCAAATGGGTTTTGGTGAATCGTTTTTCCTACTTCAAAATATGAAAGTGGTTACATCAAAAGAACGCCACACTGTATTTACTTGGTGCCACTGGGTATTAGAATAGAAATAATTTGATTGATTGTATAGATTTTTCACGCAGTAAAATAAACACATTTTCGAAGAATATACATCCAATTTCATTGAAATATTTCTAACACAAATTGATTACAATTTTCAAAATTCTCATGGGATAAATGATAGTGTAGGTATATTTATTTATTTATTTATTGAGAAAACAACATTTAAGTGTATTTTATTGAAAGGCCAGTGTTGAAATATTTGAGTTATCCGAAGGGACCAAATGCATGCATACATAACATAGAAGAAAATGAATATTTATGGGATTATTATAATTGAAATGGACTAAATGAGGTTAAATTTACTCTGTGATGTTATAGTGCGTCGCTCGTCACATATGTCCGTACATATCTATATTACTACTATACTATCTATCTATGCATATTATGATAGATAATGAACTGAACTGTGTGATGTATTGTATCTATCTATCTATCTATCTATCTATCGTATCATATCGTATCAATGTTGTTGGTTATTAAATTACTAATATTCATTCGATACATTATTAGTTAGTTTGGTTTAGTATGTATATATGATGGTAGGTAGATAGGTAGGTAGTAGCTAGCTTGGTTGAAAGATACCATATACATACACTTAAATGACCTAAATATTTGAATAATTCGTTTATATTATGATGATGGTCTTGTACTTCTTTATCTAATAGTGATATTAATGTCATGATTACATTATACAATATTATTTTAATATGCTACATATTTAAGTAAATTGAGAGAAATCAAGCATTTTATTATTAGTCTAGTCTATATAATAATAATAAATTAAATTAATTTTTAATGTACCATATTTTTATAATAGACTTAAAAATGTATCAAATAATTTATCTAATTTGAACAAAGACATGGGATGCAAGCTACAGATAATTGTTACATTAACTAATGCTGCTACCTACATGGGCCCCATGTTTAACGTTTGAAATTTGAGAAATTATTTTACACTTTTTAGTCCGCTATAAACTAATCAAGTATGCGCCTCAAGTATGCGCTTCGTTTAAATTTAGAAAAATTATTGTACACTTTATCGACTTTTATGAAAACATGGTACATTAAAAATTATTATTATTTTCTGCTTTTAAGGTTATGCGAATTAAATTTTTCGTATAGTGAACGTAATTCTTCTTCCTCTTCATTTGTTTTTATCTCTGCAGTTCTGTTCTCGTTTTTCCCCGTTTGCGTCATCCTTTTTTTTCTCTTCCTTTTCTTTTTTGTCGTTTTCAACGTTTTACATTTTCATCCACTTCTGCTCTATGGTCCAAATTTCAAGTATCTAGGATATCAAGAAGTAAGTTTAAAATCAATTACGAAATTCAACCCGAGAAGGCATACAAGAAAGTTAGTTAAAAATATCTATAAGTTTTAAATATCTATAAGCCGATATCGGAATTATGGTGTGTGTTCATTAGTTGACTTTCCCCAATCAAAGATCATGTACCTATTTTTGGGTTGGATGAATACAGGTTGCAGGTGATTAACTTTAAGATCATCTATATAATAGTGCTAGATGCAAAATCAAACTGCACCCCGAATCGAACCCGATATCATTGACATGTTAGATTAGCACTGCCGCTAAGCCGACGTTATTTCTATAAACTAATTAAATTTATAAAATATTCATTTTTTGAGGAAAATAATTACAAAGTCTTCGATAAGATACGCTGTTTATAGTAAACAATTTGTTTTATCTACAGTTTATTCTTAAAACTCTTGTTTTCTATCAGTACGGTGATGTTTGATTTTTATTTCAACAACATAGGTTTTACGCTAGTTCAGTAAAAATTTGTGAATCCACTATTATTATGTGGGGAAAACAACATATTTCGTTGACGAAGCTGTTAACAAGATGAATCAATGACATACATATTTTTATCAGACAGCATATATATATTTAATTAATATTAATATAGGTAAGATAATTGTACCAAACATTCCACACATGTCCAAATCAAATTCACTTGCACAATTAATATGATAAGTTTCAAGTTGATAATGAATGTAATGTGGTTTCACAGGACTATTATACTGTTAAAACTATATTCTAATGATCTCAAGTAATTTATTTCACGCCATTAATTTTATCGCCCTGAAACATTATATATATTCTTCTAAAAGTATGCATACATATGTATGCATAATAAACGAAATAAATTACAAAAACATGCAAACGGTTGGAAAAGTTAATGGTTAAAAAAGTAAAAATTATTCGAACGGATATTATTTTTAATGCATGCAATAAATTATAGATGGCTGGTTGGTTAATTAGAAATGTCTATATAAACGAGAAACTTTTTACAGAACTGCATATGCGTCAATCTAATAAAATTTAATCATAAACTCATCATAACCGACCAATCTTTTTCTAAGTACAATTATCTGAAATGGAAAATAAAAAGATTTCAATACAGGGCATCGAAATACGTCGCGATTTTCTGTGAGAAATAATGGTACATGACTTACGATTATAGAAAGTGATATGCTAAATTTTATTATTATTCCAAATTTTAGAATTCTTTTTTTATAGCAGATTAAAATGATTTTTATGCATGGCTAACATCAACTAAATTCCCTTTGTTTAGTATATTTTTCATTAAAAATGATTTCTAAGTAGTTTATTGTTTGAGTATTTAATTACAACTTCTAGCAATCTTAATAATAACAAATGTTATTATTAACAAAATTTTTATGTAGTAAGTGAATTTTAAAGTTAACTGGACAAACCAAATATAGCTACATTGTACTGATATTAGCTTTAGACGTGGAACTACCTATTCACTAAGTAACTGATCGTTTATTGTAAAAAATATCAACAAATTTGATAAAAAATCAAGTAGAAATATTAATTCATAAGTAGTATGACATTCGATTAGATTATTGAAAGTTTTGAACTAACTAAGATATATGATCGTGAAGCTATCAAAATTGAATACGAAAGTTTATACAGTATTTATATTAATGACGTACACAATCTAGGATTCAGAAGTATCATTCAGAAAAGTTTCCTATAATACACATCTCTCAAAAATTATTTTCCACACTTTTATTGGAAAAAAAAAGTTTTTCACGTTCTATGACGTCACCATATATGTCATAATATCGTATCTGGATGTAAAGGTAATAAAATAATACTGCTCTACCATTAATGAACTCACAACTTCCTCGTTATATATGGATATATTTTTATTGAAATAGCTTTACATTCAGAATGGTATAAAATTTAATTCAAGATAACAATTTTCTGTAATTATGGATATTTGTAAAATATGAACATTAAGAATGCTTCCACTTATTGTAAAAATTTGAAAATGTGTGTCTGGTGATTTTAGAATTGTACGCGAATTACATCAGTTTATATAACTCAAAAGTAATAATTATTAATATAGATTTTTTCCTACTTGAAATGTAAATTTAAAAAAAAACCTTATTTATTAAAATCTTTCTAATTTTTTATTTATTTATTGTCAATTTTATGTAATATACAAATAATACCCATGATATTATAAAATAAGTCTCCAAAATGTATTTATGCTAAAATGAAGCCACAACCTAACGCTTATACATATTAAATTTATAAAAATTTTATCGTTTACTACTATACTATGGAATATAAATTGAATTCCACAAATTCCACAAAAGATTCCATATAAATATGGAAATGTTATTCTATTTTCCCGTCTGTATTCAGAATAATCACTTCCAACAAAATGATTATGTATTTACTCACAAAATTTCATCAAAAGCGGATGAATGGTTCACGGAATATCGGTATTTATATGAAAAAAGCCATTATCGAATATGTTTACTTAAATAGCTTATGTTTAATTATATAGCTCTCTGTAACGGCTTGGCCGATTGTGTTGACATTTGAATATGATTTTAAAAAAATAATTTTTACACATAATAATTATTGATTGTGACACATTGTAGTACTAATGTTAATCTATATCGCTTGTGCATTTAAAATTTCATCGAAATCGGATAAAGAGTTCATGAGATATCAGCAAGTGAAAAAAAGGACGTTAGTTTTAAGTGCTACATTCCCGGAACAGGATTAGATTTTTCTAAAATATGACCAGCCCCAACACCACTATTGTTTACCAAAAATTTATAAATATCGGTATAGTAGTTAAAAGATTATCCGCTTTCGTGTAAATGAGTTTTAGAGACCGACAAACACGATACAAAAAATTTTCAGAAATTTCCAAAACGTCGACATAAGAAAATTGTATCCATTCGGAACAAAAAAAACCTGTTTTTTTTTATATCACGAAAACAATGCTTTCGATATTTTTAGATATTACTCGAAAATAATATAATTTTGAGTTTGTTACAATGTTATTGTTACAGTGTTGAGGTTATTCTAATTCTTTCAATAACATAACTTTCTCCATAGTTATAAAACATGATATTTGTTTTGTATTTTATTATTTTCAAAAAGTTAGAAATTCCCAATCCATCGTCAGTCAACAAAATGGCTTATATTAATGAATAGCATTCCATTTTCAAGATTAACTTAAGCTTCAACTATCAACTAGTTTTATAATCAAATAAAATATATGTAGAAATAATATATTTACTTGATATTTACATTTTGTATAATAATAAATATTAAAGGGTTTATTCATAAACTGTTGGTTGTTAAGAAGCAGAAGGATCATTAATATAATATAAAATGATTGACGTTTTATGTTATTTATCTGTTTATCGACTGAAAATATCCATAGTTTGTATTAAAAATAATTATTGTTATCAAATTATGTAGATACACAACAACACAACAGTAAGTTCATAAGGAATTTATTATATAGCTATGTTGGAATTTCTACATGAAAAATAAACTTTTCGACAACAAGTTAGCACAACGTTATATCAAATATATACAAATCTCTATAATGAATTTAAAAAATATGTCCATGAGACGTGATTGATATATGTTAAAGACGGATATGTGCCACTTTTGTATTTGTGAATTGAAAAATTTTGCGATAGTTTCGTTGTAAATCCGTATGAAAGTTTTTTAATATTTTTGCGAAAAATGTAATATTTATTAAAATTCTTATATTGTTCCAATGTTACAAAATACACCCCCTCTATACTCTGGTTTTCATATAAAGACATCACCTATCAACTGAACCCTTCATCCATATTTTGTACAATATTTTGGATATATTTTAAAAAACCAAAAAAAAAAAAAAAACAAAAAACGGTTTTCGTTCACGTTTCGTTTCACTTTTTGTTCTCGTTTTTATAAAACTACGAAAATCATTTCCTTTTTATTTTTAGGCCCTAGTTTAACATAAATACTAACGCTACAATCAAAAAAGTTCAAAACTTAAAAATAAACTAAATAAATGAACAAATCAAAACATCCGTTTGCTATAAAACAGAAATCAAATGATGAAACCATCAGAATTATAAATAACAAATCAAGATACATAAATAATAACATTAAATCGAAAGCCCATATATACGTGAATCTACACGATGGCAATAAATGTTTAAAACTTTCAACTGTATGTTTATCATTTAACGATTTTATTTCTAAACGCTTAAGCATACATATATATATATATATATATATATATATATATATATATATATATATATATATATATATATATATATATATATATATATATATATATATATATATATATATATATATATATATATATATATATATATATATATATATGTTACAGTTAAAGTATAAATTGTAAAATTTGGATTTTTACTGAATTTATTTCATCATCAATTTTATGACCTGTATTGATAAGATGAATGGAGAAGTAAGAAGAAGTTTTATGACTGTATATTTGCTCTTTGTACCTGGTTAAAAATGATCTACTTGACTGACGCACATAAGCGGCATTGTATTACAGGCAAGATAATCTATAGACACCACTTTTATTAAGAACGGGATTTTTTTCTTTAGAATTAAAAATGGATTTGCCTAAACGAAAATTGACCAAGACTCGAAATTCGAGCGTCCTAAAGTAATATGAACACCATTTTAGCATAGAATGTTTATACAGCTAAGACGAAATTTTTAAGCGTAATTTCTCCAAAATGATTGAGCGTTTCGCGTTATTACTGATTGGGAATTACACCCTTAAGGAGTACAATAATTATATGTAGTCTCATCCGTTAAGTATTGCACTCCTCACAGTGTCCATCGAAAGTAATGTTTACCTTTGCTAGATAAAATATGATGCTTACCTTTACATTAATACTTTATGTGAAAATTGACGTTTAATCATGTATTAACCAGTTAACATGCATTAACTGAAATTTATACTTTACCTCAAACATATATATTTGTATATAAAGTCTAATATTCTATACTTTGAATTTTTCAATTTTTTTTAGTAGGTTATAACATTTATATCCATATATCTATCCTTATAGTAAAAAAAAAATATTACTATTTTATGACAACGACACATTACCTACACTTTTGTTTCAAGACAAATCGTCCTTTGCAAAAATTATGTGACTACCATTCTTCATAGACGGAAACGGATATACGAATGCAAAATACACGCTTAGTTTACAATTTTCCTATATATGAGAGACTATGAATTCCAATTTTTATATTTCTTCTTAAACGTATCTACACTTTAAATTGTTTCTTGTGCAATTTTTTTTCTTTTTTTATAGAAATCTATATTAGCAGCGAGTAACGGGCTATAAAATTTTTTCATGTAAGAAAAAATATTTATTTATTTCTGATAAACTCAAAAACTACTAAAACGATTTTAAAAAATCATTCACTAAAAGATATGGAAATTAAAATGTTTCAAATACTACGTGGCCCGCAACTTTCAAAAATACAACTTCGAAACGGAGAGCTATACTGGAAAACATTAAATAAAACAAGAGAATATAACAACTGACAGAGTTATTTGTTTAGATACTCGACACATTGCTTGTCTAGGTTTAATGTAAATGTTTGAACTATTTTTAATCATAAGGATTCAAAAAAGAAACATAAAATGATATTTAACTAGCTTTAATCCGCGGCTTTATGAACATTAAAGCCATTAAATACGTATCAGAGATCATTACAATTAAAATGAATCAATCAAATATATTTCTCTGTAACAAAAATCAACAATTTTGAATTTTAAAGATTCAAATAGTCTTATACTGCATATAATGACAGAAAAAAATAACAATAAATATAGAAAAATTCCAAACAGCTGAAACTATAGTCAATTGGATTAGACATTGACCGTCGATAATACAGTGCAACGGTATTACAATACTCATGGTTGAAACTTCTTTACTGGAATGGTAGATGGCGTTAAAGTAGCTGGATATTGAGATTTTTTTCAATAAAAATTGTGTTACTTCATGAAAAACACCTTCATGAAAATTTATACAAAGTTTCATGATGATCGGTTAAGTAGTTTTCGCGTGGTAGCGTAACAAACAAACATTCACAATTATAATAATAGGAATAATAGGTGTGTATTGTTTATATTACGTGCTTATTAGGTAAATTTGAGCTAAAATTTAGGCGAACCTAAGCATTTTAGGAAAAAATTGTTTTTAAAAGTAAGTTTTAAAATAACCAGTATTTTTGTCCTTACATTTTTCTTCTGTCTATGGTTCAAAAGTTAGGCCCGGTATCTATTGGAATCAGTTGACCGAATTTGCTCATTCACGAACTCATTCTTAATGCCAAAAATACCTCACCAAAATTTAAACTCGCTTTCTCTTTTCGTTTTTGAGTTATCTTGATAACGGACAGACAAAACGGACATACAGACAGACGGGCGGACATGCAGAGATGAACTATTTAAGTGATTCTTTGAACACCTATACTAAAAATCTTTTGGTGCGACCAATATTTTCTAGGGTTACAAATTTAAGACGAAAATTAATATACATTGACATATACTATATATCTCGGATAAAAAAATGGTTATGTTTTTTATTAAAAACAATTTTCTATGAAACATTTTTTCGTTTTACCAATATTTTTTTCAATTTGGTTGCTTGTATTAGACGTTAGACATAAAAAAATACAATTTTATGATATTTGTTTTCTAGTTTGTTAATCACGATAATCAAACTTAATATGATAGTTCAGTTTACAAAGGATCCAAACTTTGAGGACGAAACCTCCCATGCAAGTGAACCGAATGACTTTATTATATTACGCTAAAGACCGTGGCCTTCTATTTACATATGAGAGTTTCGAATGTTGGGAATAAAAAAATTAGAATTGTATTTATTCATCATAAATTAATACTATCGTGATTCAGAGTTTTTGGTATTTCAGATTGTAAGGTATGGGAGGAGCAGTAAAATTTTGCATTGTATTTTTAACTTTGTGAATACAAATCCAAAATATGGTAATATTTACTTAATTAGTATATTTTGTGTATAAATTTTTTTTTATGAAACTAAATAACCTTTGTTTACTAGAATGAACTTTGGAATTACTAGAATGTATAGTGCTTTTAAAGTAAAATTATTGTAATACACAAATATATAAAAAATTATTTTTTGTAAAGAACATTTATTTTGAAGTTAGTTCTAAATAACTTCGGCTCCGACGTGGACTATATTCCTTTGGAATTATTCTTCTTTCAGAATCTTTTTCCAAATACTCTGATATTTTCCTTCTTTTATTGATTTAATTTGTTTTACAAATAATGAATAATAAATTTATATTTAAAACATTCATTGAAAATGGGAATATTCCTGAAGAACGGTTTTATTAAGGCGATATTTTCTTCTTTCTTACTTTTACATGCACATTACCGATTAATGCGTTTTTGAATCGACTTATAAGCTTTAAAGTTTACCAAATTGATTTAAATAGGTAATATTGTTCAATATCTAAAAAGAGAGATTACAGTATTTAAGAAGGTAAGGAACTCTCTTAGTTCTCAAAAAAAAAACGTCCATAGACATCTTTGCATGATAGTAATACTTAATGCCATCTATTATCTTTTTGAAGGCAATAAAAATGTTTAAGCATTTCTATAATATTGAATAATTAGTTATTTATTTTTTATGATTGTTTTTCTATTTTCTATGTTAATATTTCCTTCTCTGTTGATTAATTGTGTTTTTAATTGTATTTTAGTGTTAATTGTTAACTTATGTGTCATTTAATGTTATAATGTTTGTTAATATTGAACGATTGATTTATCAAATAATTATTTTGTGGTTTCAGTGTGTAATTTTAATCGTTTAAATAAATATATTTTCTTACCTTTTTTTTAAGTTTAAGTCAACGTTTTCAACTACTAAAGTTATATAGTGACTACAGTGAGTATATATGCAATCTATACAACAACAGTACACAGCAATCCTAGATGTTCACCCATCCATGAACGGACTGTGTGTGTTGTTGCTTAACTTTGGTGATCGGTTGAGGTCGGTAATAACTTTACGTCAGCGGGGTCTTTCTAACTTATAATACCACATTTATGTAATTTTTTTAACTTTGTCATAAATTTAAAATATATTTTAGTTAATTTTGTTAAAAAATAATCATAATTAATTAATAAAAAAAAAAAAAAAAATAAAAAAAAAAAAATGACGCTTTATAAAAAAAAAAATTAATAATTTAATCGAATCTCAACCATTCATAATTTATCTCTGATCAAAACTCTGATTTGATAGTCAATTAGACGTATTCCAATATGCAAATAATACCATATTTGAAATTCTTATTAAAAAACCAATGCTTACTTTTACCAGTAGGAACCCTCCACCCTTCTTAAAATCAAAAAATCGTGAACCACGACATTATTGGGTTTTCATTAGTGAATACAATTCAAACTTTCCCAACCCCGAACAACCTATCATTTAATAAAAATTTCCAACTAGCATTCCAATCTCCCATAAAATGACATGTGACATTATTTCTAAATATTCAATAGCTGTAATTCATGTGTATTGGTATTCAATCAGGACACATAATGTTATAGATTTAAATTGATAAAAAGCTGTTATCTGATTTAGATATTTTGTTGCTGTTATAACTTGATTGATCTAATCTATTATTATTATTATTGTATAACAAAGTAAAATAATAATATAAAATATTTAATAACGTTACTATATTTATATATAATACTATATGGTGTGTGTGTAGGAAGTAGTGAGTGACTGACTAACTGACTACTGTAATATATAGTAGTAGTAGTAGTATGTTGTTGTAATAATACTGCTATCGTTCTAAAGTTTGTGGTGGTTTGGATGGATACTAGACAACTAGCTTTGTGTTTTAATAATCAACACACACACACACACCCACCCCAGAACACAACAGCTATTAAAACAAGCCATCTTTTTTCACATAGATACGAGCTCTAAGGGACACACCACAAACTTTCTGTTTAACAAATTGACTGAACCTTAAGTATTCATTATTTAACTGTCCTTAGGAGTAACAAACCATACACAACAGTTTAAGATCTACATGTATATTCACCTAGCACGTATATTGTTCACCAGTGGTAGTTCGAACGATTAACTAAATAGTGTGAATTTAAAACGCAATTTTGCAACACTATTTAAATTCCAGTTTCTTATTTATATAACCGTTAGTAACTATTTTAAATAGAAAATAGAAAAAAATTTGTAAACGTATTGTCTGTTATTAGTTCTTAACACAATAGTAAACCGCTTGTTTAAATACAGCTGAGAACGAAAGCTAAAAAAAAATATAATGAGGCAGCATGTCAATTTAGACTGAAGTTACACCAGTGTTTATTGTGGTACTCAAATTATTAATGCTGGTGTTGAATAGATCAAACTAATTTGAGGCTTTAAGTGAGCATAATTTTCATCTTAGCTTAAGAAATGGGTTTAAATAGCAACTATACAATAACTATCTAACTAAAACGTCAAGTAACCACATATTTTCAGAAAACCATGAAAAGCCCTGTCACCAAGGGAATGTCAAGATGTTTTGCTAAAGTGACAAGTAGTAACAACGAATCATTATGAACTGTTTGCGTTATTGTGTGTGCTAGTAGATAATCCAGTCCTCCTGTTCAAGTGTGTTCCCGTGGTATTTTAGATTTGTTATTGAGAGAGTTTAGAAAATAAGAGAAGTTTAAATATTTTTTTTAGTGCTTTATATACAGTGGTTCACTGTGTACTGGGTGGTGGCTCATTGCTTGAACTCTTTGACATTTCTTAAAAATATAATACTATGTATCCATTGCCATTTTCGGAGTGAAAACAATAACTTCGTATAAGAAAATTAATAATATCTTATGTATATATTCCATAATATATTATTTATTGAAGGAAGGATTATAAACACTAACTAAATAAAACAATTAAATTTATCGATAATACTTAAATCTATTAAATATGTATATATATATATATATATATATATATATATATATATATATATATATATATATATATATATATATATATATATATATATATATATATATATATATATATATATATATATATATATATATATATATATATATATATATATTCGTTAATGTTTTCCAATATTGCACACTAATATTTAAATATTTACTGAGGTTAAAATTTATAATACTTATTATTTTGCATTAGATATATTTAAATAGGTTGCTAGTTAATAAAGTTTGTAACCTTTGAATAAATTGCGAAGTCGTATATTAAGAACCACATGCTTTTGAAGTGAATATAATGATTTACTGTAAAGGTAGAGTTTTTGTTTAGGTAAATTATGATATTTAGTATAGTTACAAAGAAAGCGTTGGGATGGATGGTTCTTCGTTTCGTTAAAAATAAGGTGGTTCTTTGGTTTGAATATATTTGTTGCATCTTTGACAAAGCTATATTTTTAATTTTTATGTGTCTAGATACATCTTACTAATTCCTTTGTATTAGTAAGGTGCATGCAATCTGTCACCTTTAAAATTTATTGTTTATTAGAGTACCTACAAGCAACTTGTTCGTCAATGTAGCATGTTACCACGGCTATCCTCTGAACATGACTTGATCTAATTTTAGATAAAATTATTTTCTGGTTTCGTACTTTTAAGAATACATTACGGTGAAATCGCGTACATTACAGATTTTCTTAATGCATATCCAAATTGACAATTACAAATAATTTTTTATTAATATAATAGTGGACCCTATTAATATTTTTCAAAAATTTTGAGCAAAGGTGTAATTTTGGCATATTTTTTCCGATTTGGAAATATCCCATCATTTATTAAATCCCATCATGTATTATCTGGGTTAAAGGCCTTACTTTTTCACTTTCTTCAAATTTGAGTATTTTATTTGATTTATGATTTGAAAGTCTTAGCTATTTTATTCTTGAATGAAATAATTGCACCAAGAAGTTCATGTTCCGTAACTTTGTACATATATAAAGAATTTGAAAAATTATTTATGTATATATAAATAAATATAATATATATATATATATATATATATATATATATATATATATATATATATATATATATATATATATATATATATATATATATATATTTATTTATATATATATATATATATATATATATATATATATATATATATAAATAAATATATAAAAATATATAATATATATATATATATAATGAGCATTGAACAGTCACGATTAATGTTGAATTTTTAATCTCATTTCCATTCTGATGGGTCAAGTTTATTTCAGACGGATTACTTTAAGTATTGTTTTTCGCCTTTACCATTTTCCATACCTCGTTCCTTAAATTCTCCTGTTTGATTCTCCAACCAATCGATAACTTCTTTGATAATTTGAGCATTTATTGAAACGACTGAAATAAGTTTAAAAGATTTTTAGCATCTGCAGCAACCAAATCATATTCAAATTCTACTCTAGGAATAATGGCTTCTGCTGTACCATCAGAACGTGTCCATACTTCTTCCAAAAATTGAAAATCTAAAATTAAGAGTGCTTACATGTCTAATTCGACGGTAATAATCTAAGGATTTTCTTCTCTCATGCTCTTCATTCAATTCCTTGCCTCAAAATAAGTATAGTTTTGGAAAACAAAAAGCTGTATTACTTACACGTGATCTTGTACGAGGAGCATTTACTGTTGATGCTCTGGCTTATTGTTCTCCGAATTGTCTTTTAGCTGCAGCCCTTTCGAGTGTAATTTCTACTACAATCTTTATATATTGTTACAGATTTCTGATTTTAATAAATAAAAAGTTATTAGCTGACTGAGTGTTGTATATGAATGGGATTACTTTTGCAGTATTGACTTGATTTTTGACTCAGATGCTTTTCAATTTTTTGAAGTGATATTTTTTAATGTTAATCCTAAATATATTTTAGTTTTAAGTGTTTAAGAGATTAGTTAATGCTTTTAATGTATTTGTTTTTGAATGATACTATTTAGCTCTTTCATTTCATACCCAAATAGATTAATGTTTCATTATTATTAAACATAGAATTTTTTTCTTATTAAATAGTCTACAACACCCCTTGGCTATACCGCCTGTAGCAAAAAGAAAATAATAGATGTAAATATGTAAATAAAAGTATTATAAAGAATTATGATGTAGAAAAATGGATGTAAAAAGATGTAGTAATTTAAAGATGTAATTATAAAATTAAGAAAAGAATAAATGTAATAATGGCGCTTGCGTGCTGTGGTGTTAAATTGGGCCCAAGCCAACGATTATACAACGCGTTGACCCCCAGTTAGCTTCGCCGTATCACAATCTCCTTATTTAAGAAGACCCAGCTGTTTTACTGAAACCCAAATTTTAAGGGGTAAAGAGCTACGTCAAAGGTTGAGGTAAAAAAAAACTAAAACACTGATCAACGTATAACTAACTTTAATATAACAGAAAACTGTGTAAATAATGAACAATCAAATACATAGATTCAACAACTGTAAATAGTATCACGAATAAATATTTTTTTTAATAACAACAACGACCTATCGATAACACACTTTAGTATTTTTATACAAAATAGAATATGAAATGAAATAACTACTAATAACTTAATTATTTCAACCAAAAAAGGGTGAAATAATATCACAAATAAATATAACTACAACGTGGTCCTTTTTTGGCCAACACACGGTTTATACGAAATAGAATTTGAAATAAAAATAACAAACGCGGTGACTTCTTTTTTAATACACCGTTTATACGGAATAGAATATAAAATAAAATGAATACATTAATTGACAGAAAAGGGTAAAAATATAAATTTAGCCTTTACACGAAATAAAATTTGAAATAGAATGAATAAATTAATTGAAAGAAAGGGGTAAAAATATAAATTTAGCCTACATACGTGAATTATAGAATAAGAAATATTCATATATTATAACTTACTAATCATTGTAGTAATTTTATATTCTAGTCAAACCATTCCGATCTTTGCCCTTTTTCCACGTGGCATCTTCAATGTTAGGTTATTTTTATTTTCCAATATCTGATACAATGTTGTGTTAAACATTAAAACCAATTCAAGAAGTATGTGTATTCTACCAATGCCTATTCAAGAAGACATGTGTATCCTATTTACGGTGTGTACCTTACCAATGTAAGTTTAAGAAGACCGTTTAAATTGTATGTCCATAACTTAGTAGAATACATATTTTTTTATAATGTCAAAAAACAAAATGCGCGCGCATATCCTTGCTGAATAACAAAAATATAAGACAGTATCGGAATGATTTGAAATCTAGCGGTAGGTTGATATGTAGCGACCTTTTTTTATAAATGAAGTTAAATTTGATTAATATTATTTTAACTTTTTAAAATTGTGTAAAGATAAAAAAAATCGCTACACGTCGTCAGGTAAAAATGCACTAATGTTAAATTTTTTTTTTGTGGATTAGGCTTTTAAAGTTTATCTTTAGGATTTAATAAATTTTACTTGTATTATAGAATTATATATTTGTCATGCCGCGAAGAGTGACACTAATTGGTCATATTGAGACACGAAGGTATAGGAGAGGTAGTCATTTTTCACTTGGATTGGTTTAATGAATCTACAGTGTAGTATTTGGAAAATATTTTCCAATGAAAGTAACCTTACGAAAAATAATAGTTCTTGTATCATGTTGCCAAATAGCGAAAGTTAGCTTTCCACTATTGAGAATTTCTATTTGAATGAATTATATCCGGATGAGATCAAAAAATCTACATAAGGCAAAAATTTATTTTTCATTTTCTTTTTTTCGTTCGGTATTTAAATTTACGAAAGCTTTACCATTCGAAAGGTATTCGGTGACAGAAGAAGCGTAGAATATGTAAATGTGATATGCAGCACATTTTGACGGTACCAAAAAAGTAATTTTATATTCAGTAAAATAATAATGATTATTTAAATGTATTCATTAAAAAATTAATTATAACAATTAATTATTAAAGTTGAATGAAAGATGGACGAATTTCGACGACATGCGGCTTCATGCTAGTAAACATAAGAATACAAAATAAATCATTATTTATTTTTTACAAATCTCAATCATATTTAATTTAATTGCTTCAGCTGACAACAAAAATAAGATTTATACAATAAAGACAATCTCAAGTAATAAATGCAATAAAAATTGAATTTTTGAAGTTTTACAAACAAATAATTTGAAAAATCAGCCACATGTTTTGAAATTCGGTGAGCACAATCTTAATACAAAAAAAAAAAAAAAAAAATTGCAGGACGTGAAATAGAATTTTTCGAGAAAACATTTCTAAAGCAAACGTTTTCATGTCACCATCAAATTTCATAAATTTCATAACATTTATACGACTATTTTTTACTTATTTATTTTTTTTAAATACAATGTAAATTACATTATATTACGTTAGAGATTGTCTTTATATTAGAGGTCTTATTTTTTGTATCAATTCCTCTTAACTTCTATCTATTCAAGTTATAGTGTTACTAAACAAAAATAATTGACATTTTGAGTGCATTAAGTATTGTAAGCACTTTTATTGGATCAAATAAATAATTTGACTTAATTTGAAAAGTGTAAAATTTGTAAAGAACAGGTTCGTGCTGGGTGTGTCTACAACACCTTTCAATTCTTCATAATAATTTTATTAGAATTTAAAGTTAATTTTTATTAGTAGAAAGAACCTTTGTTATTCTTTTTATTCCGTCCTCTGTACTAAAATTGTTTAAACTGTTTATAATTTTAAAAGATAATTACGTTAAATAAGACTATTTTACGAATATTTATTTTCTCCTAACTATTGCATTTGTTTCACGGTAGGTATGAAAATATCGTACAGCTATCTACATGCCGTTGGAAATAAAATGAGTTGTCGTTTATATCTTGTAATAGCATCTCTTAATATTTTATAAAAAAGGTTAGACTTAAAGGCGGAGGTACATTTAAGTATTTAAAAGTATCAAATTTTATAGTTATTACTAATAAATTATTAATTATATTTGGAGTGATTTATATTTGATTATTCATTTATGTCAACTTATGAATTAGGTATATAGTTAAAACGATTACCAATTCATCGATTGAAAACCTTTCTTTACACTATTAATCTATCATAAAATGAATTAAACCGTGAAATTGAATCCAATTAAAGTAGGAATGATATTGGGTCGGTAATATTGCACAGGTAGTTCATACATCTACCTAGTAACCTTCCTAATTAGATTGAACCCTCGTCGAATTTCAATATTATTATATTAATATTTATTTCCTAAGATATTTATATATTACTATAGTTTTCGAAAACTAAACATATTGTATCGCTATGGTTGCTATTAACCATTAGATAAATCAGCATGTTTTGGAAATGGTTGCTTAATAAAGTTATTTTGTGAATAATTTATTCCGAATTTTTTCAATATTCCGATTACATGAATATTTGGAGGCGAAAAAATTAAAGTTCTTTGCAAAAAATCAACTATGATGTATTCATTGTTGTATTTCTCAATATTTAACTTGAAAAGCACCTTCTCTTAGATTTCTACTTTTAAATATTTCTTCATTAAGGAATGTTGAGATTGTCAATTTTGTTACTGTCAAATTTTATTCATATATTTAAATGTTTATTTTGATTATATCAAAAAAAAAAAATAAAAATTGAAAGTGTTCAAATAATCTAATCAAAAACATATAAGCCCCCCGTAAAAAATTCTTTCTTAAGGATTGAGCCTTTTTTAAACTTTAACAGTTTAATAAACTTAATATTCGAAATAAATTAAACTGCAAATAATCTGTCAGGCTATTTGTCAATAACAATACACCTTTTCATTTCAAATAATATGAATCTCTTGTGTGTAATAATGTGCCCAAAACAAATCACTAAACAGTATTTTTAATGAAAAGATCATTTATTTTGAGGAAAATTTAGAGGATGAATTGGACGAAAATACAGTATGCTGATATTCTAGTAGTGGAGTCAAAATAGGTATGCTTGTCTGGTTGCTAGTGTTACCGTATGCTAGTGATATATCTGGAAAGTATGCCTTTGTAGGCTTTTTATACCTATCCATAAAACCCGTATCTTACTGATTATTTTAGCTTCTCATATATTACATACTGAGCGAAACGGTCTCATGCATAACTCAGGAACCACGTCAATCTCAAAGAACTGCGCATCCATGTGACAATATAGCGAATTGAGCTTCCGAAATCGACAGAAATTTAGAAAAACCGGAGGAGAAAAAAATTTTTTCGAAATTTCACTTACCCTTTTAAGAAAATATCTTCTCAATTTCTTATCAAAAGAAGAAATTTAATTTAAGAAAATATTTTCTCAAAAAAATCAGCTTGCACCTTTTTTGAGGCATCGAAACACTATTAAGACTTTTGTGTCAAATTTTTCTTCCTTTTTGAAAAAAGCAATGATTTAATAGGAAAATTACATAAAACAATTACCAAAATGGTAAAAATTTACACTGTGACTTTAGGTTTCAAAAAGTATTTTAAGCAAATACAATACCACTTTTTAATTATATATTGAGTAATTTTTTCAAACACAAACTGTTGTAATTTTTGAACGGGATCGAGATGTTGAACTTATTGGCGATACTTTTAGGAATAATTCAAATCTTTTAATTTTTTTTTATTAAATTTAAAAACATAAACTACTGTATAAACAATTTTGAAGATGGCAATTTACGGAAAAAATTGTTTAGATACTCGACATTTAATTCAGTATCACTGTATGAACTGTTTTTTAATGTTAAATAATATCCAGTCTATACAGTTATAAATACATGTATAGTAATAGCATGTTTTGGTATTAGCTATAAATGTTTATTAGCTAAATTTTAGCTGAAATTGTGGCGAATCCAAACATTTTACGAAAAATTTGAATTGGATCAAATTGGCCGATTTTGCATTTTCGCGAAATACATGTTACTTTTTAGGTATAGAATATACCTCCAAATTTCAGCTCATTATCTTTTTCTTTTTTTTTGATGAGGTATTTTTGATGAAACGGCTGACAATCAGAAATAGGCTTATAAGGTAATTATGAACACCTACAGCAAAATTGTGTTTGTGCGGTCACTGTTTACTAGTATTTACAAACTTTAGTCTAAACTGAATATACTTTGAGATATTGTATATGACGAGTAAAAAAAGTTATTGTGCCATTCATCCTTAAGAATGCCGTAGGATATACCGTTACTTATGTTACACCTTGTACATGTACACACGCATATTTCTTGGTCCCGCAGTTTTAAAGTATTATATATTCACATTATAATTTCTTCATTATGAATGTTAATTCAATTAATATGTCACACTTTTTGATAATGTTTATTCCCTTTCTTGAATGTTATACATGTAACCTCCTTTTTTAATGTAATTAATTATATACGCAGTTTTTCATTTTCCATTTATTAATGTGCGGCGCTTCATTGTAATATTTCGATTAAATAAATTAAATATAAACTTAAATAATATTTATAGAATTTCTGCGCCATTTTCTAGGTAACAATATACTTACTAGGCATACATATATATAACTATATTTATATGTGAATGTAAACCTCAACATTATTACCATTCAGAACATTAATTATCTCTTGTTTATTATGCGTGTATCTTAGGATTAAATTAGTTAAAATTTATCACATGTCCCAACTTATTTTAAATTTGTTTTACATATCTTGAGTTTTCGTAAGATGTTTAATAGTTTATTATAAGTACAAATTTTCAATTAAACACAGATTTCAAATATTCCTATAGAGGTCAATCGAATGTAATCATATAGCATGCTTTAAGCAGCTTATATTTGATGTTTTTGATTCAAAGAGTAGGATTTTTGTGAGCCATATTTCTAATAACATATTTAAATATGATATTGGTCCTAAGATACGAATGTGACTGGAAAATTAGCAGGGTCCAGTCAATTCTTGTGTATAAAACGTAAGGTATACGCTTCCTAATATTTGTATAATATTTGTAATATCAAACAACATAAACATTTTGAAAATCGTTATTAGTTTTGCTCAATTATAAATTCGTAAGCTTCTAGACGCCTTAACTATATTATTTTTAATATAATAAATAAAAATTTGGAAATCGGTTGACCCTAAGGGCCATCCCTGCAACTTACCGCTAATTCCATACCTAACCACGTAAAATTTAACATATTACAATGTTATGTTACAAAATGCTTTTTTTATTTTTGAGCTTTCCGAGCGTTCCCGAATATTTCGTTAACGATATCTTTTGAACTAATCATCCAATTTTGACCGAGCCGACGTCGATCGACGAGATTTTTTGAGCTTTAATAATTATTCTCTTTTATCAAAAACGATGCGAAAAGAAATATTGAAGTTATGTAAAATTTTATATCTCTTTTTGAAAATTTTCGTTCACGATATCTTTTTAACAAAAAAACCGATTTTAACAGAATTAGTGACGACAGACGTGGTTTATGGAAAGTTGATTAGTTTTTGGAGTTGATCGATAAAGCCGTTTAAAAATTATTCTAAAAAAAACCACATTTAAAGAAAATTTTTTTCTTAGTTTATTTGAGTTTTCTCAAAATCTACGAGTTCAAATTGTATAGTTTGGTCAAGCCCTTTCGAATGGCACCAACGGCGATGAAATCGGTTGAGCCGTTCAAATGTTATAAGCGGTTCACATAATTTCACGCACGCACACACACACACACACACACACACACACATACCTACATAGTGACAACCTCGAAGGAGTAGTCAGGGAAGCTTCCTGTAACCTCAAAACATCGAGATCTGATAAAAACTCGCTTTTTTCAAAAGGGGATATAACCAATAACTTCCCGATTTTTGAAAATCTTCGATTTTCTTAGCTGGAAGTTAAGAATGTTTTCTATTTATATAAAACAAAATTACAAATCATAAAATTTTTAGCAGCCTTTACAATGCTATAGTTTTAAGTATGGCGCCTCCTTTGCACTTAGTATTTTAATTCAATCGATATTATACTTAATATGGCATGCGTAAAAAAGTCAGCTTATGTCCGTTTGTTAGATTAATAATAACAAAAAAGTAATATTGTTGGTTTGTGTTAAAATTTAGAAAAATGTTATAAAAAATAAGGATAGCTGCTTGCGACCCTCTTATCTCACAAGCCTTTTACCTGACAGCATTATCTCAAAAAATTTAGTACATTTTTACCGGATTCCATGTACAAGTACTACACGACTGATTAAATATGTTTTTAATTTGAAATGAAAGTTTTTTAATATAATGGGAGCGTAATAAATTTATTGAATAGAAAGATGATGAACTTGAATATGAATTGGTTGGAGACGCTCTAGGAAATATCAATAAATATTAACAAATAGGTATCGATCTTTTTTTTTTTTTGAAAAACAGATATCTTTTTAATATAATCTTTTATGTGGATCAAAATTTATTCATATTCAATTTCAACGTTAATGTACCGTATTTCACGTTTGAAATTGTTATATGTCATCTTTAAGTATTATAAAAGCATTATTATATAGTTTTATTTCTATTTCTTGATACTCAATTAAATTCTTTATTAAATTTGTAATTATTATAAATCAATTTTACGTAATAAACATTATTAGATAATTATACTTTAATTTCTTAAAGATTAAATACTTTCTCTATTGAAAATTTGTTATACAATTTAAATAGTGTAAGTTAATCCATGTTTAATTTCTAAATATACATATTTCACTATTTAGTAATTTTTCATAGTGATTAACCGTATTTTTTTAGCTCATAAATTGTTATATATCTTTTTAGTAATATAGTGTTCAGTTAATTAGTCGATAAATATTATAGTTTAATTGTGAAAATATAATAGATAATATGACCGATATTTATTAATTTATAACTTTATCTTTTGGTGTTGTCACACATTGATTAAAAAAAAAAACTTAATACCAAAGGGTACTAAACTTTTATAACAAGCACTAAAAAAATCTCTCAAAAAACAAATTTTTATAAACTAGTAAAAAATAAAAATATTTTAATAAAATTGAACTATTTTTTTAAAAATGGGCTAAAAAGTAAAACTAATTTTATATGAAATAAATAATAGTTGAACAAATAATTACGTTGTGACCAACTACCATTCAATTTCAGTGCTCATCATATTGATAGCAAAAATAGATTCGTTGGCGCCGACTTTATTTTTCAATTTTCATTTTTATTAATTATGAAGTGTATATTGATGTTAAATTTAAATAACCATTCTAGAAGGAAGGTTTATCTGTTCTGTGACGTATTCGCCCAATAGCTAGTAATGAATACATACCTGCTTTGTGCTCATTTTAACAATTTTATAATAAACACATATTACAAAACATATTTCAGTTTAAAAACATTCCTAGTTTGAGTAGTTGAATGAAGACAATGCGTTTACAATATTTTATTACATGTTCAATCAAATTTGCTTTTTGTTACATAACAAAATTGAAATGTATTGTTTCATTTAATAAACAATTCAATAAAATATTATTATTTTTGAAATATACATCATATAATTTCAAACCATAAAAAATACGATATTGATTTTCATCATTCAATAATATTTTATTATTTTTTTCATTAATAGAATATTACTACAATCATTTTGGCCCTTTCTTATTCTAAAACATACAAAAAAGACAAAAAGACAAAAACAAAAACTTCTATTTAGAAAAACTATTTACAAATTAGGTAATTACAAATATCTCCAAAAAATACAATTTAAAAAACTAAAAGGTGTCTATAAGAAATAGACTGCTTTAAGTTATAAACGAATTAGAGATAGCGAGTTATTTTAGTTATTTAGAGCAAAATCCATGACACAACCTTTGAGCCACTAAAAATAAAAGAACAGATCGAAAACAAAAAAAGTTTTGTATGAAACATTACTTCCTTTGCTATTTAAATTCCCCACAATTTCACTCCAAAAAATGCTAATAAGCACATAATTGAAATACATATTATTACTATATATGTATTTATAACTGTATAGATTGGATATTTACAGTATTTTATAATTGCATATTATTAAAACTAGTTCAAATATCGATACTGAACCATAAGTCGAGTATTTAACAATTGACTCTGTTGCTGTATTCACTTGTTATTTAATATTTCTTGAAATTTCTCTTTAGCTTTTATATTGAATAAAGTAATTTTAAGTTTTTCCTAAATTTATTTGCACAGTTCACATGTCAAGAAAGTCTCCAAAATGATATGCAATTACTATCTGAGCAGCATTTTATTTGAGCTGTTTATTTTTAAAACAAACCGTTATAAATGACTGTGTCATAAAGCGTAGGTATTGTGTGTTAATTAAAGTGATTATTAAAACAATGAAAATGCATAGTTATCACAAATCGAAAATAAAATAGGCAATCGATATGCTGATATTTTTATTGGATTAATTGATCATAAATTTTGAGCTATTATAAACTGACTGTAGAGAATACTAAAAATAAAAGTTAACAAATCCAAATCAAACTACCACAAATCGTACGTATGGATTTGAATGCAGTCATACTTTTATTATGTACCGCATTCACATCATTCATATTTTGTTTTTTATATTTTTTTGGTACAATATTTTTGAGGTTTTAAAAAAATTTTATTCATTTACCTTTTGTTTATAATGCCATATATTTTTCGTTGAAATTTAAAAATGAAATTCAAATTTACTTTAAAGGGGATAATTTATTTTAGATCATCGTTTAAACTATAAGAGATACAAAAATAGTGGTTTTTTAGGACAAACAACTATTTTGTTTGAAATATGTCTTCATCGTGTATAGATGTTTGTTACTCTTCTATGCAAAAACTACTGAATGTAATGAAATTTTACAATTTTGATATCAATGTTCTGCCCAAACCACTAAGTAAAACAGCTACAAATTAAGGCCAGAGGATCCTGATATAACTTTTTATTAAAATTTAAATCCAAAATGGGGTGAAAAGGTTTCAAATTTTTTATTTTCTATATTCAAAAATCTAAGTGAAACAGCCCAAAAATTATGAACAGACTATCATCCTGTGATAACGTAGGTGTAGACGGTGAAATAACTTTTTTAAGTTCGACCTTTAATGGAATGAAAAGGGGGTTTAGAATTTTAAAATATTGAATCTAGGAACAGGCTAAACCGCTGAAACTTAAAAGTTTGAACCGAGAACCACATTATAATGTAAGTTACGGTTATAAAAGGATGTCTACGTTTTTAACTACCAGGAGTTGAGAGGGAGTTAATTTTTATATGTCCTATGTGAAGACATAGTGCAGAACATTGAGTCGGAGACCTTAATTTGGAATATGGTCCTAAAACTTAGAAATCATTTTTTTTTTATTTAACCCATAAAAAGATGTAAATTTCATTTGAAGTTTATGAGGGAACCCATTGGACTACTAAGCCGACTATGAAAATTATACATTTTCACTTTCAAATTTTACTATTTTTAAACTCAATTGGATACGAAAGAACTGCTTGACTCATTTAGCATAATACGCTACTCAAACAGTTTTAGGTACGTGAAAATATTCTTCACGTACAATCAATATTTTTGTATTTTATATTTATAATTATGTTATAATTAATTATATGGTTATAATTAAATTAAGCTATCTATTTATGCACAAAATATCATTTATGATCACCCTACCCACTACTGACGTAACGGAACTGCCGGTCTCAACCGATCACCAAGGTTCAACAACAACCGATACAATTAGAACATAGATGGGTGATCGTCTAAGATTGTTGTGTTGTATAGAATGAATATATATATACTCATTTTAGTCCTTATATGACTGTAGTAATTGAAAAAATGACTTTAAAAAAAATATGTAAAAATATAAAATTTTGGACCATTCTTTTATCAGGACTGTTTACAAATAGTTTCCTATAATAGGTAATTGGTAAATTGAAAAATTTACAATTATTCCATGTATTAAACATAGTACTGTGGCAAACTATGCTAATACTGTAATGAAAAACGAACATATTTTCTTATTCATTGTTAATATTGTCATTACGCTATCAGTTCACTCAATAATTCGTAACGGTCTTTGTTTAATTTTACTTCTATCTTCTACACTTTCTTTCACGTTCATAAAATTTTGTAAACACCATTGCATAGACAATAGGGATGTTGATTTACACTGAATTTGTTGTATTTCACATCATAATGTAAAACTAAACTCAATACCACAACAAAAATTGAATAATAAATTAAAATTGATTCAAAAACAAAGAAGTTATAAACTATCAAAGAGTATATATCCATCTCATTCTTGAAAACGATGTTTATCATGCACAATTTATATCTAGATAAGAAGAATTGACGTCATAAGTTCATATTTCCACGTTTGTTTAATTATGAATTTTGAATGTCCATATCTTGCAGATCCATGTTCGGGAAGTAATGACGCTTTGAAATGAAATTAAAATATTTTGCATACAAAATTTTATTTTTATTTGTCCCGACCTTTTTTGTAAGCTAGAGAGAATCGAAGCTTATATATAGTTCGGTGGATATCTTTGTAAGTCTAAATTCTTAATGTTAAATAACTTGAAAACGTATATTGTTTTTCGGGACTGAAATAGGAAATTTATATCATGTTTGTAATCAGCGGACTCAAAAACTCGTTTGGTAAGAATATTGTCAGTTGTTTGAAAAAATAAGTCATCGTTCAATGAAGCTTATGAAATTGTATGTGAAATGTAGAATTTTTAATGTCATTTGTGCAAAATTTTAGGAGGTTTTATCTAAATTTAATTACGAACAAATTGACCTTAGCTTCATCAAAATCGGTTTTGATTCAACAGAATTACATAATTTTACTTAGTTTGCTGCAATGAAAAATGTAGCTGCTCCGAAATTTAAAAATAAATTAGTTTGATTTTTCGACAGTAACTATCCTTCATTTTTGAGTTCATAAAAAAGTTTTATTTGCATTGTTTAAAACGACTATTTATGCGCTACAATTTTGGTAATTACCGTTTTTTTAATAAAATCAATAATTTTTGAGTTATTTGTGAAAAACCATTAAAAAACGGGAGAAAAGATTATGTTTTCAAACACGAATAACTCGGAAAGTATTGACCTTTCGTAAAATTTCCTTGGAACACAATTTGCTTAGAATTCTACCTTCTATTAATGATTCTTCTATCCTGTAATTTTGTTTATTTATAACTTTAGTGGGTGGTTTGTTGCAGTGGCTTTACCCCTTACGTAATTTTTGCCACAAGTAAATGATTTTGTTTTTTTTTGTAGCCATATTGGATCAAAATCCGATCTACTTCAACATAATCAGGCATTTTTACCTAATTTGTTTCGACTAAACGTATCGTTTGCGTTGGTATTTAACAATAACAAATTCACATTTTTATATCACATTAATTTTATTTAATATAATGTGTTTATTCATCTATGACAGAACAAGTAGAATATTATGAATTGTATGATGAATGTTAGCTAACGTACGTCATCTTTTTGTTTTACAAGTTTTTACCAAATTAAGATACTTTTGACAGTTCAATAGTATAAGAGAATCTATTCTCATTCAAATAAATTTTCCTCGAAGATTCATTTCTATTATTCATTGTTTGATTGTATTACAAATTGTCTGATACCCGCTACTGCGTAAACGCTGGGTTTATATATGGCTTGCTTTTTACTCTTCAAGTTATTTGTATTTAGTTCAGTTCCTATAGAGTTTAAAACATGAAAAGGTACGATTTCTACTACAATACATGTACTAATGTGAAATAATATATACAATGTTTTATAATTTGAATACTAAAATTTTACCAATTTATTTTTCGCGCTACCTTCCCCACCATCTTTAGGCATGGGTGTCATCTCATCTGAGAGGGTGAACATTGTAAAATAAAATAACCGCAACAGCAAATTGTTCTTTAAAGTTTTTTCGAGAAGTTAATGTGTTTACTAAAGCTCTACTACGGTAATATATTCATAAAATTACGAAACAAGAAATAATTTGTATCCGAAATTAGATTAAAGAGAAGTTCAATGAATAGCCGTGGCACGCGACCTCGAATATTCCCTTAACATCTAATTACGGATAATACTCATTTATTGTTTCGTACTTTTATGAGCACATTACCATAGTAGGCTTTTAGTACTTTTAAACTTACGTTTTATATTTTTAGTATTTTGGGGTTAAGTGATTGCGATTTGTGTCATATTTAACTGTTATAATTGAGTAATACAATACATACATATTTACATACAGAGACTATGGTTTAATCATAAGCCTGCTTTTTGGCTTTGTCGTAGTATGGATATTTATTTCAAATTAATAAGTGCTTCAAATGTACATTATTAATACGAGAAACGTATTATTCAAAAAGTAACAAAATTAATAGTAGTAAAAGTTTCCTTATTTCATAATATTTAAGTTTCATATTTAACACTCTGAATTATTATTTGTTTTTATCTGTAAACAACTTTAACAAATGTTTATTTCGTAGTTTTCCGTGCCTGCAAGTTTACAGTATTCATATTTTATTATTATTATTATTTAAAAACTAATAACTTTAACGTTTTATATTATAACACTCGAAATAAAATAATTATGCGAACACTATTATTTGAAATTCAAATATATTCATTTTTATACAATTCTTTTTACCTTTACAGTACGTCTTTACAGTACTCTTTTTTACCTATTCTACTTTTTTCGTGTCTCCCGTTAGTGCTAAACGTACAAACAAGTTTTAAATTTAAACATTCGGCTGTTTCATTTGCTGTGTTTTGATTAATAGATTACAAGTAATGCGGGAAAAGATTAATAAACAGTCACATTTACAACTTATAACACATGGACTGAAAAGTCTCGGGTCTAACAAAGAAAACACAGTTTTTTTGGTTCAAAATTAGCTGTATTCATCAACGTAATCTCCACCAAGAGCACCGCAATCATTCCAGCGCCGCTCTAACATTTCAATACCACTTTTGTAGAACGATTTATCTTTTGCCTCAAAATAGGCCTCATTTTCAGCGATAACCTCTTCATTCGTGCGAAATTTCTGCGAACAGCCAGTAGTCGCTGGGAGCCAAATCTGGCGAATACGATAGATGTGGGAGCTATTCGAACTTAAATTCATGTAGTTTTGCCATTGTTTTGATTGACTTGCGCCACGGTGCGTTGCCTTGATAAAACAAAATTTTTTTCTTTGCCATATGCGGGCGTTTCTTTGCAATTTCGGCCTTCAAACGCTCCAATAACGCTATATTATATTCACTGTTAATGGTATTTCCTTTCTCAAGATAGTCGATGAATATTACACCACGCACATCCCAAAATACCGAGGCCATAACCTTTCCAGCCGATTGTTGTGCTTTCGGGAGCTTTGGACGAGGTCCACCAGTTGCTGTCCACTCAGATGACGATCGTTTTGATTCCGGAGTGAAGTGATGGATCCATGTTTCATACATTGTCACATATCGACGCAAAAATTCCGGTTTGTTACGTTTAAACATGGCCAAACATCAACACTTTCTCGTTTTTGGTCAACAGTCAGCAAACGCGGCACCCACTTTGAACAGAGCTTTCTCATTGTCAAATGCTCATGCAATATAAAGCCAACACGTTCTTTTGATATCTTTACGATGTCAGCTAACTCACGCAACTTCACTGTTCGATCATTCAAAACGATTTTGTGGATTTTTTTTATGTTTTCTGGTGTTACCGCCTCATTTGGACGTCCACTGCGTTCTGCATCATCGGTGTCTCTACGACCACGTTTGAAGTCAGCAAACCAACGTTTTATTGTTGTTTCTGATGGAGCGGAGTCCCCATACCACTTTTCAAGCCATTGCTTCGCTTTTCAAGCCATTGCTTCGCTTGAACGGTATTTTTTCCCATCAAGAAGCAGTATAAAATAAAACACGAAATTGTTTTTGATCCATTGTTTTGAAAATAACAAAAGTATCGTCTCAATCTTAGCACAATAACTCACAAACTAATGAATAGAATATCATGAAATTTTAACAGCTGTCTTCTGAAGGTTAGTATTAACTGAAAAAAAGGTGACTTCAATAAAACTAGCACCATCTAAGTGTTAGGCCCGGGACTTTTCAGTCCATGTTATATTCTAGAGCAAAGAAACAGATATAAATATTTTTAATATATACTAATTGAGCTCTTTCATTTGATATCCAGCTAGACGCATTTCAAAGAAAAATTATACTCCACTTTTCTAGTTCTTCCAAAGTAGTGATTGTAACAAATAACGAATGGAAGGACACTAACTCATCATCATCGGTTCTGTAGTTTTTAAGCTATGGTAGAACATCCTTACAAACTCACATATGTATATATAGACTGAGAGAGAGAGAGACATCTAACATCATAAAAAATAATTGTGATTTTACCGTAGTAGGGTAAATAGAGTCCAATTGGGAGCGCTGTATCTCTGTAAAGCTCAGTAATAGATGAAATGTTTCTAGAATTTAAACGCTCATGCAATGAAAATTAGCCAGGCGACGTCCCAAGATGTCAATATATATTTAAAAATTATTTAATAGGACCAACCAAATTTTTTTTTACAATCACGAACACAATATTTTCGCTATCAATAGATATAACTCGGAAGAAATAATATATAGTTAAATAGTTTCCTTGTGGCCAATTACCATTCAAATTCAGCACCAACAAATCAATGTTTTAGCTGACTTCCAAGTTAATTGCTTACAAGGATATTATTTATACAATTTTTGTAATTTAAAACTAGTTTTTACTGTTTATTTAACTTTAATTACAACATTTTACGAAAAAATATTTTAAACAAAAGTTGTCTACTTTGAATAAAAAAATATTTTTTGTTTTTAAATTTTTATTCTACCTGTTTTGATTTAAAAGTTGAGTTGTGGATCTATATGATCAATTCACCGGTTTTAGGCATTCCGGAACTTTGTACGTCTAAAATTCGTCATCCAAATTTCAAACCGTTGTGTGTTTTCGTTTTTCAGTTATTTAAACGACGGACATGCAGGCAGATGGAAATGAAATGCAGTGGTACAAACTATAGACTAAATATAAAATATTCTGACATATTCCGTACCTATAGTATAACAAACTCGAATGTAAAATACATTCATTGGAATGTATATACTCCAGTTATATCATATAAACTATTGGTTATACGAAACTATTTTTCAATAAAAAAAGAATGGACTTCAAATAACGAACTAAAATATTGATAAACAATTCGAAATTAAAACATTCAATTATTCCCTTGTGATCAATCTTTCGGTGTCTATCTAAAAGTGGGATTAGAAGCGAATTGAAAAGGTTTTCGATGATATGGAAATTATTAAGAGAAATTTTTCATTTTAAGTTACTGTTAATTTTTCAATTAGCTTGTTTTTATAAAACCCTTTATTTTACTTATTGTATGAATTTGAAATGAACAATGTCTAACCTGTCACTCGAATTTTCTTATTTAAAATAGATCCCAGTATTGAACATGAATTTCGAAAAGGCGAGACTGATTTGGAAGTTTATCCTTTGAAATAAAAATTCCAAATTGATTTATAAATAAATAGGAGGTGACATACATTTAATACAATATCAATAATGCACTCAAAACTTCCTCGCGGTGTACGGATGAATATGTGCATTCAAATGTTATAAAAATGCATTTCTTCCTCGTTTCAAATCAATAAAATTTTCTTTACTATTAAGCTACGGAAGTTTAAGTGATTTTCTGTTCAAATTTGTTTCCCGTCAACATCCAGAAGAATCAATTCCATCAAATAATTTCAATCAAATGGAACAGTGGCATTTATGTGAAAATATTCATTATCGAATATATTTACTTAAATACATTCTGAAACGGCTTGACTTACTGAGTAGACAGTAGATAAAGGTTATATAAAAAAAACACTTTTTCTACATGTAAATAATGTAAAGTTTAGGTGATTTTATGTTTAAAAAACGTTTTTTCGTATGGATTTTCGCTTTTAATAACGAAGATCTAGAATAATCGATTTTAATACACAGGCAGTCGAAACTCATAACGAATAAACATGTGAAACATAAAGTTACTAAACACTCACATCAAACGACTGCCTCAAACGACTGCCAGATAACAACTACCCGTCCAAAGTGGCTGAAATCTTGATGAGTAACTGTTAAAAGATTCACGACTACATTCATTAGATTTTATTGACGAATGCTGCTATCTTCACGGTGAAATCAAAAACTTTTTCTCAATTTTTGTGATTACAAACAAACGAACAGGTTCTTTCATAACTACATACGGAGATTATAAAAGAATACAATATAATAATTTAAAAAAAAATTGAAGCTCTAACAATTATACAAAACTCTATATATTGAATAATTTAAAATATTCTCATTATTTGTACAAATAATATAAAATATTACAAATCCTTTGCGGAAATAATAAACCATTGTTAAAATTTGTATTGGGTTATTTTAATGAAGGTTTGTACCTGTTTTACAGTACGTGCATATAATAGTAGGAAGGATAACCAATCGATTGGATGGTTCTTTAACACAACAATATCCATTATCAATATTCAATTTATTATTTAACAAAATGGAACTTATCATACACATAGAACACATGAGCCTAGTACACACTTTACTGTGGCTAGCTGGGTTCAATTCTACATTCAATAAATTCGAATAACAAAAATTGTTGTGTACCTTTTATATCTACAATTAGTAATTTTATTGATAAATGATTTATTGAATACCAAATATTTATTAAACATTGAACATTACATAACATATTGGGTGTTCTAAAACAAACGATCGATATGCTTTGATAACTGACCAGGAGGTCCAAAAACTAAACCATACAATAATGTGTATTTTCTTATAAGTACCTAATTCAATATTAATACCGACGTACACTGATAAAATACTTCTTTGCAGCATAAAACTTAACGAGGTTTAAGTGGTGATTATTTTAGTGTTGAACTCGTTTTTTAACAGAAAACATCATCACTGTATAAAATTAGAAAACGTATTGGGTATCCATTACACTTGAAGATTTTAAAAGATCCTTTAAATGAGTGTGCCATCAACGTGAGGAAATAGTCATTTTCATGTGTTTTTTGAGACATTTATATGTTTTTTGAAATTTGTTATACGATTAATATGGATAAAAAGTACGCTATATATATATATATGGATTCCATGTTTCGACCACTCCGTATGTGATGTATATTAATAAAGTATATAATTGAATAACCAACAGAAACATGAAATGAAATGTAAATAGAATTAGTTATCCTTGATTAGGAGTCCATATATCGAACGATATACAATTCGAATCAAAGCCGTGGTTGTGGTATATATATATATATATATATATATATATATATATATATATATATATATATATATATATATATATATATATATATATATATATATATATATATATATATATATATATATATATATATATATATATATATATATATATATATATATATATATATATATATATATATATATATATATAAACTAGCAGCGCGGTTCGGTAACACACTCACCGTTTTAGGATGACTACTCTGTCTTATGGTCTTCATATTTTATGCTAAGAAGCATTTTGAATCAAAATTATGCGAACAACGAAATAACCGTTGTCTATATCCAACCCAGATATCACAACATTCAAAACAATATATATATATATCAATCAAATGCTAAATACTCAATAAAATACAAAATAAAAGAATGCCCAACTGTGCATTTCATATTAGGCAATAATTTTATTTTTTAATTTTAATAAAACACGATCGCTAAACAATCAAAAGAATGAAAATTGTTAATTTTCCAATAGAAAAGGAAGAAATCTCACATTAAACAAAATTTGATTAAGAGTGGATCATTTCGGAGTCTATCGAGGCCAAAAATAGACGAATTATTTTCTTAATGAGTTACTCTTTCGAACGAAGCTCTGGTTTTAAAATGAATATAACGAGATCTGAACTGTCGAACTCCATCCAGCAGTTTGACCGATTCGTGGTAATAAATGAGCTTACAGACATACATACAAAAAATGCTGACCGCAGTGTGGTACAGTTAGTCAGTTAAATTAGTCAATTTAAGGCACTGTAGTAATTCAGTACGTATAAGTATTATAGTAAATATCCAGGTACCCTTGATGCATTTTTCATAAGATAATCTCCCATAAGTTTATGGAAAGTTTCACATATATCTTATTAATATTTCAATTAATATGAGCTATTGTTTAATGAATTACTTGTTTTAATTTTAATAAGTAAATAACTTAGTTTTGATCAATTATAAGTGTGTTTTCTTACATCGATGGAACTCACACACAATTATAGATTTTAAAAGTCAATTACTCGTCACATTCTACTTTGTTTAATAAGTAATATTAATCGTTTTGACGAGAAAATAATAAACCGTATTACTTATTGTAATTTACGAATTATTGACTTTCAAAATCTATAAGTGTGTGTGAATTCCATCCAAGAATAACAAATATAGTTACACAAAACAATTAACTCATATTCAATTGTAAATTCTTTGTAGGATTCATTTTATGAAATATTTTTGACCTCAATTATTTACTGAAAATTTTATTGAAAATGTATAGCCATCTGTTGATCACTGATATTTAGTGTGATTTCCAGCACACTAAATACCAAATCCCTATAATAGCCAACTAATGGTCAATGTGAGTACTAAACTTTTTTGAATTCATTAAAAGTCGACTTATGACTTTCTATGGATGTTGATACTTATTGATATTATAAATAAAAATTAAATTTTTTTATTAACAGAGAATAAATTATTTTAACTTTAAATTTATAACTCCAGTATGGACAAGACAACAGTTTTGAAGTTTATCAGCTTAGAATAGTTCATATTAAATCTGTCAGATCGCATGTATAAGTGGGAGACTTCCCAATAGAAATCTTCTATATTTGAATTACTTAAATGGTGTACTACCAATATACAATAACTATAAATAGAACAGAAATAGTACTCGAATTATCTGTCTGTACCGTAATGTTGCGGTTACTCTGAAAGCTATATTATTTATGTAATAGTCATATGTATGTATGTGAACTCTACATGTTGAATTAGGCAGTTTGTGGACGCAAACAAATACAATGTGCTCTTATTAACTATGCTAATTTTCCTTTTTTTTACATTTTATTGTTTAATTCGTTTTATCGATGTATAGAATTTCGAATGATTGAAATATTACCTATATAAAATAAATAGAAATTTAATTTATAATCAGATCATCTAACAAAGTGTTGTATAGTATAAAAAAGTAAAATCATGGATTCAATATAATAAAATGGTAAATGAATATTGGATGTGAACACACCATTAATAATTGTATTGATGGTGTGTTAAAATTTTACTACCTTTTGTAAGATACAGTTAGAAAAAAATAATTTCTAACTGTAATTCCCGGATTGTACGAAATACGCGCAAGCTAAGGATAGTTACTATAGTTCCAGGACTGTAACTTTTTGCTAACTATATCTTACAAAAGGTAGTAAAATTTTACGTGAATTTTAGATTAATTTTAGCGAATTTTTTTAAAGTATTTAGAGGAGAATTTGTATTAGTCTTGAATTTGGATTTGTCAAAAACTTATGCTTCCGTGAAATGAAATATGACTGCATCCGAAACTGTAAAAAATTGCCGTGTATAGGTCTATTTTAGGAGCTTTTAGCATATCATTAAGATAAAAAATAAAAAGTTTTGGCTTAAAAGCAGACCCTTGAAGAACACCATCCGAACGGTTTTAATTTCAGATGTCAAATCGAAAACAACTACGGCAAAGCCAAAAGGATGGGTTATGATTTTAGCAGTCTATGTATGAATGTATGTATGTGGGTATGAACGGACGTTCTACCATAGCAGGCAGCTTGACTATCGAATTGATACTGACGAATGAGGTATCGATTCGTTATTACAGTCCGGGTGTTATAGGCTGTATAAAATATAAATAAATCATCAAATGAAAAATCTCAATTGGTACAATTCAAAAATATTTATATTAATAGCATTTACTTAACAAAAGATTTTAAACTAATATACTTGTTACAAAATGATTTAATGTTATTCTGTTCCCGCTTAAATTTTTAACTAATTATCAAAAATCAGAAGATGCGTTAGAATTTTTGAAAATAAAACTTTTAAGCACTAACGGGAAAGGTATAAAAATGTTTAACGAATAAAAAATTCCTAATTCGCGTGACCGTCACCTACAGTAGTTTTAGAACTGTATCAAGTCTTCAAGCACTATTTCTATCGAAATCACATACCTAGTATACCTTCAGCTTGTTGTTTATTGGTAGTAATTAAAAATATGTTATTAATTTAAATATTAAAGATTTTATTGTAAGTATTTTTCAATGTTTGTAGTTCGATCCAGATAGTTTAAGTTTTATATTACACTCGCCTATGTATAATTTCTAAAGTTTAGTTTCAATAAGTTGGATAATGGCTGGCGCGTATGACGGCAGCATAATTTGCCTAATTGTTGGTATTTCCTTCTATAGAAGTTAGCGATTTTTTGTAGAATTCGTTTATTTTGATTAGTTTAGATGAAGATGTTTGCTAGTTTTTTTTATATGAAGAAGGAATATGAAGATTTGATGAATCGTTCATTAATCTTATTAGTTGAGTTATTTTGTTATGAATGGCTTCAGTAGTTGAAAGCGAGCAATTTTCATTCCTTGATCATATTCAGGACAATTGATTATATGACCGTTTATTCGAACTTTTAAATATATGAAAGTTAGGTTCAATAGTCTATTTGAAGTAAGTCCAATTGGGACACCAGGCGTGAGAATGGATAAACCTGGCTTTTCGTCCATCCATGCATACAACGAATGACCATTGTTATTTTTTCTATTTGTGAACAACCAAGCGTCGTGATGGACATTGAGGTCACCCACATTTTTATGTTATTGGATAAAATTTGAAGATAAGCTTTAGATTCTACCAGGTTTTGTGTGCAATCAATTATAGGGGATTCATGTGCATTAAGCAGATGGTGTTTGATATTAGCTTTGATTACAATTTCTACGCCACCTCGTGTATCACTTACTTACTATCAAGTCGGTATATTTTATATACTTTCATTGAGAATTTATGATATGGTTTTAGTGACGAAACACGATTAGTGTTCAATTTTTAGAAGATCGTTTATCATTTGTTTGATGATGCATATGTTGTTAAGTTTCTTAAATTCCTTACCTAGTGTCGTCGAATCATCTGCAAATCTTGCGTGAATGAAGGTATTTTAAATTGTGTTTGTTGTTGCTGCTATTGATTCTTACTGTCTGTGTTTCTCATATATTAACAGAGGAGGGGGGGTGTTGCAGGTATGTAATGCTGATTTTACATTTGTTGAAAAACAGTTGTTAAGTTTAACAATATAGTCTATATATGCTGGACACTCATTATAATTTGCAGGATGATTACCATTACAGTTTGAGCATTTAAATATTGCGATGTACATTCTTGGATTAAATAAATAGTAGTGTGTGTATTTTACACACTTAGTGAGAGATTACATTAAGCAGCATTTCCGATCGTCTGATAGATATCTGTAGCATTGGGTGGATTCAACCATTCTTTGATTTGCTCCAATATATTTGAGTGTTCAATACTGTGTTTATATCCTTATGCTTTGGTAAGATGTTTGGTTGTCAAACAATATATTATTGTTTTTGATATTCATGCAGTTGACGTTTTAGATTGTTAGATTAAATCTTGTTTCAGTTGTTTTGGGATGTTGAATGTAAAATAATTGTTATTTTTTTACAAAGTTTTGCATGTAATTTTTACTAACATTTTCCTTCATAAAAATAACACAAAGAAAAATTTCATAAATGGCGTGATTTAACACATTTTTGTTTTGTAATATAAACGATGGAAGAATATGTGATAATTTTTTAATCTCGTTATGGTATAAAATAATTTTAATTGTTGTTATATATATAATAATAAATGAGTTATTTAACTACTAAACAATTTTGCCCGAGTTGAAAATTCATATTTAATTAATCCACTATAATGATATATTATAAACGTACAAGATTTGATAGCCACCGACCAACATTATGTGTACATTTTATTCTAAAAATGTTTCGACAAATCATACATTTTTTTCAGTCTTATATACGATAATTATATGCATAAAAATCTCTCTTCATTGCAAAGTATGGATGTAGTTTATAACTTTATTTTCATATAGCAACTCTTTTTACCCGAGTACGGCAAAACCAATAAGAGGCATTATGACTTTATCGATCTAAGTATGAATGTATTTATGCGGGTATAAGGGTATGCTCGTATATTCTACCACAGCAGCTAAACTTCTGAACCGATTTTTATTTATAAAAAGACCATCTATTCGTTATCACAGTCCAGGTGTTATGTTGAAGTAACAAAAACGTTGAAGTAAGAATAAAAAACTGGACGTTAAAAATAATTTTTTCTTTGAAACGCGTCTTATTAAGTATCAAATGAAAACGTTCAATTAGTACCTTTCAAGAACATACATATTAATAATTTACTTAACCCTGAAAGATTTTAAATTAAAATATAAGTTATAAAAATGATTTCCTGCATAACTTATCAAATGAAGTAACGTGTGAATTTTTGAAAATTAAATATTTAGCATTATTTCCATCGAAACCAAAATCAATATAATTAAAATTCAAATAATAGTCTTCTCACTTGTAATATCTTTCGAATTTAAATACAAAACCATAAAATTTTTAATTTTTAAATTATATGTAACTCATATCATTAATTCACAATGAAGCACTAATTGCTTTAAATTAAATATCTCAACTACGACAAAGCTAAAAAGAATTTCAATTTTACCGGTGTAAGTGAACGCGTACGTTATAATTAACAGTGTAGTGTATTGGTTCTTATAATCCGAGTAACATAGAATAATTAGAATATCAATATGACATGTAATAATATCCAAAAAAAGTGGAGGTTTCAATTGTTTTTATTCAAATGTGTCCTGTTCAGGTACCAAATGATAGAACTTCAGTTACAAAATATATACATTTATAGCATCCACTGAACCCCAATCTATTTTTAATAAAAAATTAGTTTAAAAAAAAACTAAGACCCTACTACGGTACGATAATCTGATCTTTAAAGTACGAAACAATAAAAGATTTTTATCGAAAATTTGATAACGTGATGTCTAGAGGTAAGCCGTGTTCGCATGTTACCAATTTTTCCCAAAGAGTTGTTTACAATAAACAGTACCCATTACAATAGGTTTGCGATCACGGCAATCCTTTGGACTATAAATTATCAAATTTGGGATAAGAATCTTTTATTGTTTGGTCCTTCTGAGAGCACATTACTGTACAACGGTTTTAGTTTTTTTTAAATTATAATTTTTGTATTAACTAATAAAATAATGGATTATCTTTTGTTAATTTTTTCCCTACTAAAAATTTACCATATTTTCTGTATTAAATAGTTAACGTTCGATTCTAATTTTTCATTTCTATGCAAAAGAAGAGACTTAATTTTAAACGGACTCTACTAAATAATTTGCTTATCATTATCATAACACTAAACAAAAGTTTGTAAATTAAACAGTTAAGATGTGTAATAAGAAGAACATTATATACCTTGCTTTTAAACTCAAATCTAATTAGAACCTATAACCAAAGTTTGATTTACATTTATATTACTTCATGCCAACGGCTTCACGAGGTAAGTGATACACTTATAGAATTATAATTGCATCCTGATTTAACAATAATTAATTTTATATTACTAACTGCATCCATTCATGTTTGTAATTAATTATTAAATAATTAGTATATATGATTCAATTGATTATTCTATAATATTATGGTAGTTATATTGGAAATAAACTGTTAATTCATTAATAATCTATAATGTTACTATTCCAATTATTTTTACCTGCGTGGTGCAAATCAATAACATTGATATTTAACTCGACACATTATGTATTTCAAAAGCAATTTTAATTAAATACATAATGGCAAAATAAGATTTATTCATTCGAAATTTTTTATAATATTATTTATCCATTATATTTATAATTTTCAAGAGTTAACCTTATTATCAATAGATCACTTGCATATTTTTACTGCACTTGATAGCTTTTGTCACAATCACTTTTAGAAGAAAAAATATGTTCAGTGTAGCATTTGTTTTAATAAATTCACCCATTCAAACTGAAGCATTTATTGAGTAGTTTTATTTATTCTTAATAACACTAGCTCTGGTCAAAATTTGAGAACAATTACATATTTTACACCTTTTAAAGTTTTATTATTTCAACTTAAAAATATTTTCACTTTTATAGTTTTCTATTTTTATCAATATAGTATTTGTTCATTTATTTTTAATTATGTTTAATGGGATTGTTGTGGGTAATAATATCTCTATAACTAAACATTCTGAACAATAAACTTAAATGCTGAAACAAAAAAAAAAAAATCAAGTAATTGTTATTCATATTCTATCTCATATTGGAACAACAGTTGGCATTCTTGAAAACAAATGGCTTTGAAATTAGAACAAATTCTATAAAAACCAACAAAGTTAATTGTTTACATACTCGACAATTAATTGAGAATCGATGTCTGAACTATTTTTATCATTAGCAAACAAAAGTTGTTTGTTTAAAAAAAACGGTTTAAAAAATGATTTATATTCATTTTGTTTAAAACGTCACCAAAATTTCATCTGGCTAGCTCTTTTCGTTTTTCAATTATTTTGATGACAGATAGGCGGACGCAATGCGGAAATGGGCTAACAAGGTGATTGTATGAACACCTATACCAAAATTTTGTACCTATACCAAAACAAGAGGCTAAAGTGTAGTGTGAACTTGAATAACTTCTGAATATTATTGTCACCATTTAGAACAGCTTCGTAGAAAAAATTCGTGATGAAAACCCTTGTTTGCAGAAGAAAAATTTATTTTTCATCAGAATGATCCACCGTGTCACAAGAGCATTTTCACATTAGCTAAAATCCATAAATTAAAGCACGAATTGTTACAGCATCTACCGTGTTCACCAGATTTAGCCTAGCAATTCCATCTGTTTCCAAACCTTAAAAAAATTGGATAGCGTTTTTCATTAAAGGATGAGATCAAAACAGCTGTACTGGCGTATTTTGCAACCCTTCCAAATTCTCACTTCAGGAATGGAAGTGGAATCTCGTTGGAACAAGTGTATCGATGTTCAAAGAGACTATACTGAATAGTAAAGTGTATATCAGATCAAAAGCCGAAAATGGATAACCACGTATGAAAAACGAAAATGAGGAGAGAAAGATGACGAAAACGAAAAAGACGAAAACAGCAGAAATAAATTCAAATTTAAATAAAAAAGTAAAATTACGTTCACTATACGAAAAATTTCATTCGCATAGCCGAAACAAACAGAAAATAATAATAAAATAATATAATTTTTAATGAAGCATGTTTTTATTTTGGAATAAAAGAGTATAAAATAATTTCTCTAATTTCAAAAGAAAAAACATGGTTTACATGTATTAGATAAATGATACATTAATTGGTCAACAAATGCGGCTGCATGCGTCCTATGTTTTTTTCGTTTGAAATAAGAGAACTTATTTTATACTCTTTAGTTCATTATAGAAACATGGCTTATTAAAAATTATATTATTAGATTATTGGAACCATGTTCATTATCGCGCAATTGATCGGGGTTAGAAAAAAATATTACCACACTTTTGTAACAGAAACACATAACATTTTCATAATATTAAAAATTCATATTATAATCAGTAAATAGGCACTGAAAATGATTCAGATGACCAATGTGTATCATGAAATCAAAAAGGTATATTATCTATTTATAAATAAATTATGAATTATTTATTATTTATCTACTAGCTGGTACCCGGCGCTTTGCTTCCGTAGAAGTGTAAATATATATCAGATTTAAAAATATTTAGATACATGTTCAATTTTGCTTTTGTTGCTTTTTCCTCTAACCCATACACAGGATAGAAATAAGGGAGAAGGAATCTTTGACCATCGATATACCATGTAGGTATATCGACATCGACCTACGTGCTAAGGGAGTCCCTTAGCCCAAAAAGCATGCTTCGTGCGTCAGGTGAGAGGAACCTTTGGATTTGTATTTTCATGCCTATATACAAATAAACTATTAAATTAATTTAATATTATCCATATAAAAGTTCTAAAATTGGGATAAAAAACTTGGGGTTGATGTTAGAAGAGTGAAAATTTATAGTTGTATGTATTTTTTAATGCCACATAATAAAAAAATTTTGGGGTATAAAAATAGATGTTGGCCGATACTCAGACCTACACGATATGCACACAAAATTTCATGAAAATCAGTCCAGCCGTCGGAGGAGTTTGGCAACAAGCACTGTGACACGAGATTAGATGAACCATATACATTGTTCGAGTATCTCTAAGCGTCTCATCATTTAGAAATAAAAACATTTTTATTTGATAATTAGCATACTAACAAGATACATCCGGTAAATCTTGATTTAATTTTCCGAAAGTATGACTAAATCATTTTATTGTTATTAAAAAGCATTAATGTTTTACTACTATTGCGAATCTCAATAAATGGTTGTTGGTACTGTAATGATAGAAAATTTGTATAATTAAAAAAAATAAATAAATTGGCTTACCAGATTTTTGTATCCGGAATGGTCTGGATTATTTATTCGAATATATTTTTAGGTTTGAATCATTTTTTTAAGTTATTTTTTGTCCGTATCTTTAAACATAAGACGGAAATACGACTCGTTTTCAAGAATGAGATGGATATATAGCTTTGATATATTATAACTTAATTTTCAAGTTTCCTTATGATATTCAGTGTCTAGCTTCACATTTTGATGTAAAATATAACAATTTAAGTATCAGACAACAACACTGTTACATGAGTACCCATACAGAATTTGAATAAATATACTACCACAAAACTTATCAACAATTAAAAAAAATTAATAAACAAATGTTCTTACAAAAAACATTTGATAAGTACGGTTTTACTAAATATGGTTTTTAAAAAAATTGTTATTGATTGATTTTTTTTTGTGGTGGATAACACAACATTAAATACACCTAACTAGGCCTAAATCTGATCAATAAATATTAAAAGATTATATTCCTTTCACCTGATATATACTAGGAAAAATTATATACGGGACTGTAACATTCCCGTCTTCCCGGAACCCAATTTTTTAATTTTTTTTATAGTTTATAATATGATAAATCAAAATATGATAATCAAAATAAATATCTGTATTTATATCCTTGTATATAAATATTTGAATAAAAAAACTAATATTAAAAAAAAAAAAAAACATCAAAAGAAATAAAATAAAATAAAAAAGTCTATTTGGAATTATGCCCCTCTCATACCATTCAAATAGCTAAGCTAAACTATTTCGGCCAAATAAAACTGGCAAAACAATTTAATTCATTTAAATTAAATTTCGTATCGAATACCGTACAATTCATTATGATTCCGAATAATGGTTTTTAAATCAATCATTTTTTCATGTCAGAAGCAAATGATTTCATTACACCTAATTTCGGCAATGTAAATCAAGGTTTACCGGACGGATTTAATTCGTATGACAATGCGTTATCAAATAAAATTAAAAAATTTTGGATTCTGCTTGTAAATATTGAACTCTTAGGCACATCGCACATGAGGTGATTTAGGTGAAATCGGCGAAATCGCCGATATCGCCGATATCGCCGATATCAGCAGCACACAGCATTTTAGTCGCACACGGAGCAACAGAAGTTGCTCCGACTTTGTAACGTTTCTTGAAGAAGGGGTAATACATAGTTTGTTTACTAATAATAAAATATGTATATACAGTGTCTTAAAGGATGAAATACATCAAGTAATAAATAATATAGATTATAATAGATTATACTTTAAGCCATTTGAAATTCGCATTTCGTCTTACAAATTATATATATATAAGGTTAAGTCAGAGTATATTAGTATTTACCCATTTCAGTCTCCCGTTCGTCATCAAGATAACTAAAAAACGACAAGAGATAGCTAGTTCAACTTTTGGTGTCATATTCTGGATCTTAAAAGTGACTCTAAGTTCGTAAATTGGCAAAATCTGTTAATTAGCTTAAACTATGGCGAATATAAACATTCCGAAAAATGTTCATACATTTTATTTAACTTCCCGCTAGAAAATTGAAAATTTTCTAAAATCGAGAAGTTATAGGTTTCACCCCGTTTTGTAAAAGTTGAGTTCTCATCAGATCTCGACGTTTTAAGGTCTAGGAAGCTTTCCTGAACACTCCTGAGAAGTCGTCACTCCGGCTGTATGTATGTGTGTGTGTGTGTGTGTGTGTGTATGTGTGTGTATGTATGAGTAAGTAGGTTAATCGCTAATAACTTTGAAACGGCTTGACCGAATCGAGCTCACCAAACGGCATTCTGAAGAGTTTTACCAAACTTAGATTATCTTTGAGTTTGGACCGATTCGGACCGGTAGATTTCAAGAAATTTTTAAAAAACTACGAAAAAATTTTTTTTCAAAAGTGGTTTTTTGGAAATAACTTTTAAACGGTTTGACCGATTGATTCCAAAATCTAATCAGCTCTTGACATTGTAACAACACGTCGATTGCCGCCGGGTCGAAATCGGTCGATTTGTCTGTGAGAAATCGTTAACGAAAGAAATCGCAAAAATCTTTTTTTTTGAAATAACTATGTAACGGCTTAACTCATCGATTTCAAATTCTAATCAGCTCTTGACCTTGCAACAACACGTCGATTGCCGCCAACCAGTGTTTTTTTAAGATCAAAGCTGTAATATGTTAAATTTTAAGTGCTTAGGTATGACATTAGCGGGAAGATGTAGGGATGGTCTTTAGGGTCAACCGTTTTCCAAATTTTTTTTTTTAATCAATTATCGTTTTGAATCCTTTTTTATGGTTAAGTTAGGTCATGGATCTAATTATCCCATTATACCGATTCTGCTCATTTACGAACTTAGACTCACTTTTAGACTTTTAGTCCAGAATATGACACCAAAAGTTCCTGTCTCTTGTCGTTTTTCAGTTATCTTGATGACGAATGGGAGATTGAGATGGGTTAATACTAATATACTCTGACTTACCCAGATATATATATATATATATATATATATTTTTATAACTGTATAGATATTAGAGTGTTTTATGAATGCTAATGATTAAAGTAGTTCAAACATTGATGCTTAATCTTATATCCAATATCTAAAAAAACTAACTCTGTTATTTGTTACCATAACTTGTTTTATGTGATAAGAATAGACACAGATTACAGCCACTGTACAATTATTGTATTTAAAATACACTTCATTTTTCAATATCCATTAATAAATAAAAGATTACTACTAGTCTAGCAGGAATCGGCGCATGAGTACCGAAAACTATTCCACCTCAATTTTTTTATGCGATCCTCTTCAAATTGCCCTCCTAATGATATAAATGCATGTTGCCATGGCGCAACCCGGTGCCATATTGTTTAAACCGAAATTGTTTAAACAATTGCAAGGAATTGTTATTTTTCAACCGGACAAATTTTTTTTATATTCTTTATTGAAATACCAATAAAAAAGGTCCTATGACTTTTAACGATAAAGTTAATATTTTTAAAGATATGAATTTTTAAAGGTTCGAAAAATCTCAAATTTGGGTACTTTCGACCCATGAAAAATATATTTAAAAAAAACATAATGTCTAAGTAATATTTTTTTTTTTTAATTCTCTATACAATTGTTAATAATATTGTTAAAAGAGATTTTAAAAAATTTCATTGTTTATATCTTTTTTTTAATTGTTAATTCCGCGCGATCACTTACCTTTAAGTAAGCTGTCTCTGACTCATGGTTTTTTAAGTATCGCTGTCTCTCTCTGACTCATTGGTTTATTCATATCTTTAAAAATATTAACTTTATCGTTAAAAGTCATAGGACCTTTTTTATTGGTATTTCAATAAAGAATATAAAAAAAATTTGTCCGGTTGAAAAATAACAATTCCTTGCAATTGTTTAAACAATTTCGGTTTAAACAATATGGCACCGGGTTGCGCCATGGCAACATGCATTTATATCATTAGGAGGGCAATTTAAAGAGGATCGCATAAAAAAATTGAGGTGGAATAGTTTTCGGTACTCATGCGCCGATTCCTGCTAGACTATACGCAAAACAGAATTATGAATCATTTAATAATGTATGTTGTTACAAACTTTTTTGTTTGTAAATAAACAAGCATTGACAAGTTTTTATTTTTAAATATGACCATAATAATATTTAACTATAATACAAATAACTATCTTTGTCATATACATGGATTTATATGATAGTAAAACAAAAATAGTTTTCTGTAATACATATAGCTATCTTTGTCATAAACATTGATTTATATGACAGTTAAACAAGAATAAAAAAAAGTTGCCCATATGATTTTAAAAACGAAGCATTTTTACAACGATTTTTTTATCACATGTATGATTTCAAATCACAAAAATCACGTCGTGTGCGACTATACATTGGTTTCCATAAGCAAATCATATGTATGATATCGCCGATTTCACGCAAATCACCTCATGTGCGATGTGCCTTAGAGGTACCTGCTTCCAGGTAAATATAGATACTACTTTGTAACAGAAGGAATAAGTGTTTCACAATGGATATAAAAGGTTTGAAAGCCTTATAATAATTGATATTCTTGTGAAACGTTGTTATTTATTTATATATTTATTTATCCGCATAATAAATAAATAATAATCACTAACAACAACAAACATCTAAAAATACAAATATAGAATAAATCCAAAAAATCAGTTTTCTTTTAAAAGATATTAAAATTTAAGATAAGGACCAAGAAGTATCCCTTTCTTCTTTTTAGATAGACTTTAAGAGTTAGAGTTATTTTATTGATTGTTTTATATAATTCGGGCAAAAAAACAACTTTTGGACATTTAGAAGTTTTTTAAAAAGCGCTTTAGTTTCTTATTAGAAGCGATTTAAAATCGAAAAAGCCAAAACAAGCCAATTTTCAAAATGATATACCCAGCTTTTTTCCTTTTCTTTATTATGCAAGTATTTCTAAAGATTTATATTTTTATGCAATATGTGAAGTTTTATCGTAAAGTTTTTCTTCTTCATACAAATTTGGTGAACTCAAAACACTTATAGCTCGAAAACGAGACATTATCGAAAAAACGGTAAAAATGCTCAAGTCTCCAATTTTATTACATATATATAAAACAAAAATTTTGAATTTTTCTGATTATTTCGTAAAACCTTCGATATTAAGTCTGAAAGATGTTTCGAAATAAAAAAAATTTGGAAAACGGTTGACCCTAAAGTCCATCCCTGCAACTTCCCGCTAATTTCATACCTAAGCACTTAAAATTTAACATATTACAATATTTTTGAGCTAAACATATGGTTTTTGAGTTTTGATGTTAAAAAAACACTTGTTACCGAATATTTCGTTAACGATATCTCTCGAACCAATCAACAGATATTTACGTTCTTGGCGGCGATCGACGCGGTTATTAGATCTTTAATAACTATTCTATTTCATCAAAAACGATCCGAAAAGAAATGTCGAAGTTATGTAAAAAAAACACTTTTATATGAAATTTTTCGTTTACGATATCTCTCTAATGAATCAACCGATTTTAACCGGATTTTGGAGTTGATCGATACAGCCGTTTAAAAGATATTCCAAAAAAACCACTTTTGAAAAAAATTTTTTTCGTAGTTTTTTTGAGATTTCTTGGAATCTACTGGTTCGAATCGGTTCAAATTTTCTTTCAATCTAAGTTTGGTGATTCTTTTTGAAACGCCTTTTTGTTTGGTTCAAATCGGTCAAGCCGTTTAAAAGTTATAAGCGGGTTAAATACTTACATACACAAATACTTCGTTTTCGTGCGCTAAGCGATTTAAATTCGAAAAAAGTGACCAAAAATTTTATGAGAACCACTAATAATAGGAACCACTTATGTTTGATCCTAAAGACTATTTCAAAAGACTATCGTAAAACTTGTTTTTTTTAACTTCCCGCTAAGAAAATTAAAAATCACCCCGTTTTGCAAAAATCGTGTTTTAATCAGATCTTGACGTTTTAAAGTCCTAGAAAACTATTTTGGCGGTTTCAGTGAGGGTGTCAACCTGTCTGTATGTATGACTGTGTGTATGGCTTTTTTATATAGCGAAGGAAATTCTTTTACGAATCTCTGGCTTAGATGTTTTGCCTGGTATGTCGGACTCGAACATTAACTTAGCCGACTAAAACCTCCGCTATCCTCTGAACTCTGATCCCCCACGGTATCCGCCGTTAGGCATTACTTCGTGGAGGGGAGGATATAGCTACTGCTCTTTCTTCTGGTAGCTAAGGTGTTATTTTACCTTTCTTCTAGTTGTTGTCATTTGCCCTTTTTCTTTCGATGGAACGCAAGTATATAAGGACTTCTGTTGCAAATTTGCTGATGGCGTTCCAAGAGGCTCTTGATGACAGCATTACTTCGATAACTGTCTCTGGTTGGATACTCCGGTGTAAGATAATCTCGAGTAGATCACGCTGTCGATTAAATCGTGGGCAGTCAAAGAATACATGCTCCACATCTTCGATTACTTCTGGGGAGGACGGGCACTCCCGGAAATTATCGTGCTTAAAACGGTGCAGATAAGCCCGGAAACAACCATGTCCTGATAACATCTGCGTGAGATAATAGTTGACTTCTCCGTGACTACGGTTCAGCCAGACATCAATTCGTGGTATGAGACGATGAGTCCACCTACCCTTCTCTTCAGCATCCCATTGAAACTGCCAACGTGCATAACTCTTCAGTCGCTCTTCTACCCTGAGTTCTTCAGCGCTCAGTGTGGTTGTCGTCTTTCGATGGTAAAGGTTCCGGCTTTCCTTAGCTAGAACTCGAAAAGGTAGAGTTCCGGAAATGACGCACACTGCCTCCTCCGATATTGTCCGAAAGGCGCTAGCTACTCTTAAGGCACTCATCCGATATACTGGTCCAGCTTTCCGCCATGAATCTTGGGTGTCTAGCGTGTCTGCCCATATAGATATTCCATAAGTCAACACTGATGTGACTACTGATGACAGTAGTAGTCTCCGGTTCTGCTTTGGACCCCCAACATTCGGCATCAGTCGTGCTAAAAAGCTCTTACTGCTGATGCTTTGTTGGCAACATGTTCCACTTGTTGCTTGAAGTTAAGTCGTGCATCAAGTATCACTCCCAGATATCGGATATATGGTTGTGATGTGATTTCTTGATCTCCGACTTTCAAATTGATTGTTTCCAGCGCTTTTCTAGTAATAAGCTTAAATTTCTATATTGCTAGTAATAAGCACGGCTTCGGTCTTCTGTTTAGCCAGTTGAAGATTCACTGTATCCATCCACCGGTTAACTTGCTCGAAGGTGATGTTGAACAGGTGGCTAAACTCGTCCAGATGTTTGGCGACGATGACTACGGCAACATCATCTGCATACGCTACCAATTTGACGCATCTCGGTAGTTTAAGTCTCAGGAGCCCGTCGTACATGATATTCCACAACAGTGGTCCTAGGACACACCTCCGATTATGTCGTACTCTGCTGGGCCATTCGCTGTGTCGTACTTAAGGACTCTGTCGGTAAAATAGCTTGCCACTATCGTACACAGATATTCTGGAACGTTTTTGTCTCTAAGAGCTTGCATGATGCAGTCCCAATTGGCGGAGTTGAAGGCATTTCTGATGTCCAAGGCGGCCACTAGACAATACTGTTTCGTGCCACCCTTCCATCTGGTTCCTCCGACTGCTTCCTTGGCCGTGCTAACGACCAGATTGATAGCATCCAGGGTTGAACGGCCTTTTCGAAAGCCGTACTGGTTGTCTGCCAGGAGTGGGTCGACAACTGCTTCAAGTCTCTGATGTATGATGCGTTCAAATATCTTACCCGCTGTGTCTAGCATGTAGAGTGAACGGTAAGATGACGGTTCTTCCGGTGGTTTTTTCCCTTTCGGTAGTAGTACCAACCGTTGTTGTTTCCACTTTCTAGGAAAAGTCCCCTCCTTCAGGCAAGTGTTGTAGACGTCGAGGAATAACTCAGGCGCTGATTTATAGATGTTTTCAGAGCAATATTAGGGACTCCGTCCAATCCCGGCGCTTACAGCATTACTTTGTGTGTGTGTGTGTGTGTATATATATATATAAATATATATATATATATATATATATATATAAATATATATATATATATATATATATATATATATATATATATATATATATATTTATATATATATATATATATATATATATATATATATATATATGTGTGTGTGTGTATGTAAGTATGTGACCCGCTTATAACTTTTAAACGGCTTGACCGATTTGAACCAAACAAAAAGTCGTTTCAAAAAGAATCACCAAACTTAGATTTCCGGAACCGATTCGGACCAGTAGATTATAAGAAATCTCAAAAAATATACGAAAAAAAATTTTTTCAAAAGTGGTTTTTTGGAATAACTTTTCAACGGCTGTATCGATCAACTCCAAAAACTAATCAGATCTTGACCTTGATAAACCACGTCGATTCTTGAAAGCTTTATTAAACTATTTAATCTTAAAATTAACTCCGTGATGGATAGTTATAAAACTCTTATGTCAACAAATATTTATATATACAAATAGTATTTGAACTCTTTGAAAACTATTTGATTTTAATGATGACTAAAAAGTTTTATTTATACTTGTGTAAAATGGAAGTGTAAATTATCTTACATATGAGTTAAAAATTGACATTACAATCTAAAGAATATTGTAGTTTAACTACTTATGGAATTCAACATTTGATGACGAACAAAAGTGTTTTGTTTAAAAAAATAAAATAATTTTTATTATGATCTTATTTTTCTTCTAAACAACATATAAGTATGCATTTTATTTTTATTATTATTAATGAGAACTCTAGGATTTTTTCGAATCAAATTATTAATAATTTGATCTAGGAAATTGGGGCAAAAAAATCGAAATTTATGCATTTTATATTAAAATGATTGTGGTTATACGAATCAAACATAGCTGCACTTTCCAGATGTCGTTTTATAGGGGTTTTATCAATGTTTTTTAATGCTAGTATAATTACCAGATCAAGAAGTTCCATTGTTTCTGTTTAAAGCAATTTTAAAGGAGAATAACTAATAACTAGTTTTATAATAGCTAAGTGTAGCTAATCACTTAAATAAAATATATTTAAGAGTACAAGGATTTATTTGAAATATGGTGTCATTACTTAATTCTTAAAGAGTTTTCAAAATTACTTACATAAACAATTAGTTACAAGATTAATTTGAACAATTAAAAAACCGTCATAGAACCAAATGTTCAAAATTGTAATAAAACCGTAAAAAAACTTCATAAATCCGGATGGCTTTAAAACTGTTATATCATAAAATCCTTTCCAGCTTTCATACAATACTGGATACTTACATTATTGTATAAACCTGTTCAGGTTTCTTAGTAGCTATTTCAAAAAGCACTTAAAACTGCTTTATATATCATTTGCTAGACTCTATTTAGTATCATAAGTGAATATCTTTTATTAAAGATATATTATATTCGATGGAGGAAGTGTAATATGATCATCATTGATCATCATTCGTCCGATATTATTTGAAACGATTTTTTAGTACTTTATCAGATATTTGTTTACTTATCAATGCATACAATCACTGGATTGAACCGATTATAATTATTTATTGACTATTTTATAAAAACTACTAAACATGTTATAAAAAATATTGTAATTTAAAATTTGTTTACAAACATCGAACTTTAGCTGTACAATAACATGTATAAATATACATGAATTCATACATACTCACACCTACATAAAATTATGTGGTACCAGAGAGATTATATGATGTTTTGTGTCTCTGGTGGTAGTCAAGCTACTATTACTATACAACTACTACTCATTGCACAGATCTATCACATGTCTGAATAATTTATATTGTGTTATGAATGTTAATTTAAAAAAATTCGACTAGTTCATAAACATATTTTTTATTTGAACACCATGTTCAATTAAATTAAACATGCACGCATATGTTTTGTGTGTTTTAATTAAACTTAAATTTGTGGACTGGCTATTTGTAAAGTATTTTTGATGTTATATGTTTTGTATAACAATATAATAGAAACGAACTCCCTCCTGTACTATATAATATCATACAGAGTGTCACACATAATTAAATTACATGACATGTAAAAATGACAACAATCTTTAAGTGAAAGGAAGTATTCTCGTTGAAAAATCAATGCAAAATAGAGTATAATTCCGATCTTTTAATTTATAATATAACGATTAACAACCATTCCATTAGGGATATAACGCATTTGGTTTTTATTATTAAACAAAATTAAAAAATACACTACCAATATTAGACATAGTACTTCGTCTTGAACGAATTACGTTTGAACTTTCGTCTTCGTCTTGAACGTTCTCTTGAACGAATATACTCACTTTAAAATCCATGAGGTACAATTTGGATACGAGAACACTTTTTTACATTTCCATTATATTGAATTTTCTAACAGTTAGGTACTATTTAGCCAACAAACCTGATATCATTCTGTCGAGATTTTTTATTATAATTTCCCACCCACATCTAAGGCTTTTATCATGCATCTTTATACAAAATTTCATCAAAATTGGATAATTGGTTCACGATTATTGTAAATAATACAATATTTTATATGTTTGTAAAATTGATTTTAACGATTAATTTAAACAACTTAAATAAACTAATATATACGACAGATATACATATTCAATTGTGCATAATATAATAATAAATATCAAATGATTGGGTCACGACATTTCGACATAAGTAAAAAAAAAACAACAACTAAGGTTTGAGCGCTTTATACCCGGAACGGCAATTGTTAGATGTTTCAAAAACAGGGCCACCCCGAATACCTCTACTATTGTTAACTTAAAATTTATAAATATTGGTCAAGAATTTGGGAGCTATGCGTGTTCGCATAAACGCATAAATGAGTTTCACGGATCGACAGACCGACGGTCACAAAACGAAAAATGCTCAGAAAGTTCAAAACGACAGAATACTAAAATATTTTGAAACCGGGGCAACAAAAATGTTTTTTAAAATCACGTACAGAATACTTCCTATATAGTAGATATAACTCGGAAGTAATAAACCAACAAAATAATTGAAGATAACATCTAGCAGTGTTATTTATTTATATTCACGTCATATTTTTAATATTTATAAATTACACTAAATACATAAACCAGCCACACTTGAAAACTTTTTATTTAAAAATGTATTATTATCATGTACTAGTATGTGTTAACTAGCAGAGCTTGAATTGTGGCGAACCAAAACAGGTTGATAAACCAGTTATGGTCTAAAACTTGGGCCATTGAAAGTAACGCATTTCGCCGATTATATCTGTCCATTCATGTATTTAAACTCATTTTTTAGGTATTGAATATGCTATCAATATGCATTCTCGTTCGGGATGAGGAATTGACGGGCTGACGAAATGGACAAATATTTCTTCAAGCATCTATAATACCAATATTTTGTTAGTGTTTTAAACATTTCCTAGCATTACAAACTATGGACTAAGTTTGTTATGCCTTCGTTTATTTCGAATTGGTCGAATATAAATACATTAAAATCTTATAATATTTAGGGTGCCGACGAATCCATCAATTTAAACTGTACCAAGCCCCCCAGTTATTAGATTCAACTACTAAAACTGAAACGCCAAATAAATTTCAATCGTTCTAAAATTGATTTCGAACACTCAGTATAATAGAAGAATAGCATCATGTATGTTTTTTTTAAATATGATAACGAACGATCGAGCCATCGCCCATATCCATTTTTTTACATGTATTACAAGTGTCAAATGGTTGCTCTAAAAATTGTTGTTCTTTTATTTATTTATTTATTCAGTTGTTTGTGAGGCATTTGGGAGATGATACCATGTAAAGGCTATTCACAAACAAAACATAAAAATATACACGCATATATTTTGATAACTGATAATTGAACAATGTTTGTGCGCAATTCATTTAGTATTCAATAAAATTGGTCCAAATACTCACTTTTGGTTTTACGGCTTTATATAGCAAAAAGCAGTTAACGCACGAAGAATGTATATTGTCACCAGAGTTAAAATAATGTTAAAATATAAAAATATTATGAATGGAAATAATAATGAAAAAAATAAATTAAATTCACAAATAAAATAATTTCAAAATAACAAACACACATCTCACTACTTGTACCATTAAAAATTAAAAATCTGTACAACATACATGTAGGTACAGTTGAATAGAACGTAAAACGAGTCAAAATACAACAAAAAAATTCTACTATTGCGTATTCGTGAGCATGTGGATGCAGATGTGAGCTTTTTTAAATTGATTCATTTTTAAGCACTGCATGCTTATAGCATTAAGGAGGTGCAGTTTCTAAAGTGCTGTTATAGTAGGTAAGCAAAATAGCTTATAGCATTTAATTTTACATTACAATTAAAATAGTATACCTTTTTTTACATTTATGTCTACACAACCATAAGGAATATTATATTAGCAGAGCGGACAAAGATAACGCAAAGAGTCAAAGAAAATAGCTTTTTATTTTTAACAGATGCATATGTCTGTTCTCAACTGCAGTTTAACTTAAATCAATTTTAATCTACGGAATTAACACTATTCCATATTAGAGCATACCACCGTTCTGTTTTGTACTGTTCAGACAAAAACTGTATCTTGTTCTAAATGTAATTCATTAACTGTTTATTAATCTTACACATTATATATATTCTAAAATGCCTCTTCTTATAACAAAACACTTTCAGTAAAATAAAATTCATCATAATTCAAATAATCCTAAATAAAATATTATTGCATAGATTTTTTTTTAATTTTCATCTCGTTCAACTTCACAGTGGTGGTGACAATTACCACCCACCTGGTACCAATACAATTAAACAAAAATAGAAAACTTATCTGCAAAATTATTTTTCATACCACACCTTATTTTTACATTCATGTCTACATGACTAAAAGCGTGTTTACTCAGTTCACTGAAGAGGAGATTTATGGATTTAGTTTACTTTAGCGTATCATATTAGGAAGTGTGAGATACATTGCATTCTATTGATGAATTCCACCAAATTGGTCCAAGTATATAGGGTAACGCTTGTAGGGAATCCGATTTTAAAAGTAAAATAAAAAAGGTTTATTAAAATAATAAAATAAAATCTCTGTATTTGTTAATCTTATTCAAAATTTCTGTATTTGGCAATTCAGCTAAACATGGATAGCTATAAAGTTTATATTCATTAATACTATGACTCAATTATTAATAATTATTTATACTAAACCTAAACTTTTTATATTCGACATATATATAATATTCTTCTTCTTCTTGCTTAGCTCTACAGCCCTTGGTGGGCCTTGGCTTTCTCTACAATAGATCTACAATAGAGTTCCACGTCCCTCTCTCCTTTGCTTTAATTTTCCAGTTCTTTATTTTTAATTTTGATAAGTCTTCCTGAACTTGATCGAGCCACCTCAATTTGGGTCTACCTCTTTTTCTCGTATTGAATAATTTTCCCTTCATGATTTTCTTAGGCATGCTCGTTTCTTCCATTCTTTCAACATGTCCAATCCATTGTATTCTTTTAGCTTTTATGAATTTTATTATGTCTTTTCCTTTAATTAATTTGTCTATTTCAAAGTTGTATCTTTTTCGCCAGATGTTATTTTCTCTTACATCCCCATATATCTTTCGAATTATTCGTCGTTCAAAGTTTCTTAATATATTTTGGTCTCTGTTGCTCAAAACCCAGGTTTCTGATCCGTATGTCACTCTTGGCCTTATAAGAGTTTTATAAATTAGCATTTTCCAACTTTTTGAAATTAATTTACTTCTTAATAATCTAATATTTGCAAAAACTGCTTTGTTTCCATTTTGAATTTGTTTATTAATGCACTCATAAATTTCACATTTATTGTTGATTTCATTTCCCAAATAAATAAATGTATTTGTTCCTTTAAATGTTTTATCATAAATTTTTAGATCTTGTATTTCTCTTCTTTCATCAGACCTTGACATGGTCATGAATTTTGTTTTGTTATATATAATATATCAGAGAATATTTATTTTAGTCTAAAGCTTGAAACGCTACCGAATATTCACAATACAAACAAAATTTTGTCCATCCAGCTGTCATCACGATAACTCAAAAACAAAAAGAGATAACGAGCTGAAACTTTAGTGACATATTGTTAATATAAAAAATGAGTTTAAGTTCTTGAATGAGCAAAATCGAGTCTAATGGATCTTTGACCCAACTAAAAAAAAACAAAAACTATAAACAAAAAAAAAACTATAAAAAAATAAAATTATAAACAAAACTATTAACAAAAAATAAAATTTAAAAACAATAAATGTTTATTTTTATGAAAAAAAAAACAGCTTTTGTTTGAAACATTTTTACGTAAAACGTAAGTTTTACAATTTTAGCTCAAAATGCTAATAAACACATTTAGATAATAAAAATACATATTATAATTATACATTAATACATATATAACTGTATAGACTGCATATTTATGGTATTTTCTGAATGCTAATTAAACTCCAAACAATGATATTCAATCATATGTTGAGTATCTAAACAATTAACTCCATTAGTTGTTATCTTCACTAGTTAATATTAATTTTTTGGTTTTATTAATTACATTTTTATTATTATTTGTTTATTAATTTATTTACTCATTACCACCTTGATTATTATTAAAATATTCAAAATTTTGTTTAAATTATACTTAGATGAATTATTATTAAATGTATGGAAATAAAGTTTATAATCATACATTTGTTTTTATATTTAAAAAAAAAATCATATATTTGCATACTCACAACTTTTTGCATAACTTCTCTTATTATAACGTAATTACACCTTATTTAATACATTCAATTTTAATTACATTTTGGACACATAATTCAAACAAACGCAGACTTAGAAAATACCGGCAAATAGTCGCTACATTAAGGATCGCACGATAAAGCCATCAAACTGGACTCCCTTTATGTGAATTTGACGCATTTGAGTAATACAACTTTATTCAATTGGGGTAAAAAACCGGAAAACTTTCAATTCTCACACCACATAGCTATGTGGTAAGGTTATAATTTTGTCAAAATTGTAAAATAGTCAAACTGGATTTTCTGTCTGTCAATATCGATGCATATAAAGAGTTGCAAAAGTAAGGTGTACAACAAAATGTTTACAACAATACACGCTATCACCTTTTCGGGAGTAATTTCAAAAAGATACTATGAGTGATGTTATGAGTATGTCACGGCAGAAACTAATGAAAATTCAGGTCAGCTCCATATGAATATTTCTGTTAGAATTTATCACTTAAATACAAGGAAGTAATAATGTTTTATTCATAATTAATTAATACTTAATTTTTATAATGACAATGCAAACGATAAGCCGTTCGTTTTGAACTATTCGTAATAAAAAAAGATTATCCCGGAGGATAATTTAAATAAAATGAATGTTTGATTAAATCTTCTAAATGTTGTGCTCTAATTTATACATAACAAGCATATATGTGGGTAAATGAATGCAGAGGTACGTAGAACAATTAGTTGAAATATTTGCGTGTTCATTCTCAGTAGATGTGCTTTTATTTTTTACATTATATTACATTTATCGCATTTAAAAAAGGTGTACATTCCCCCTTCAAAAACAAAAAACAAGAAACAATAAAAAATTATTTTCTCACCATCAAATTAAATTACCTTTGCGATGTTTACATTTTTAATGTTTAATTAACTTGCTAATTAAAGAATTTCAGATAATTTCAGAACACAAGTTTGTTTTTATTGAACAATATTTTTGAAAGTGATATATTTTTCAAAAATATTTTTCAATAAAAACAAACTTGTGTTCTGAAATTATCTGAAATTCTTTAATTAGCAAGTTAATTAAACATTAAAAATGTAAACATCGCAAAGGTAATTTAATTTGATGGTGAGAAAATAATTTTTTATTGCTTCTTGTTTTTTGTTTTTGAAGGGGATATATATATATATATATATATATATATATATATATATATATATATATATATATATATATATATATATATATATATAATATATATATATATATATATATATATATATATATATATATATATATATATATATATATATATATATATATATATATATATATATATATATATATACTTCAATTAGCCCATGATTTGCTGTGTTGAGAATTTTTTGACAGTGGCCATAGTTTCCCACTTTAAGATATTGAGTCATATCTATATTTAATTTTAAACTACTTGCCCTAAACAAACCCTGGAAACTACGAGATTGCTACGGGGTAATAGAGCACGGTCCTGCGATACAATATTTTATAGTTATATTTCGATTTCAAATGAAGAATTAATTCGAAAATATGAAATTATTTGAGAACAGTTTTAGGATGAAATTTTTTTGGGCAAATGAACAATTTATTAAATATAATATTAATTTGATTATAATCCAACCAAAACTATCGTTAAATGAAAAAATTGAAATTCCTGTTATATGATCTGAATAAGTGCTATAGAAAATTTTTAATTCAACTGTAGATAATATTTATTTTTTAATTGTGAGCTGCGCCACTGGTTTGTGATGCAATAAACGACTAAAAAAATTCCTTTCTTTTGAATTAAAGGCCATTAAAACAAAATTGATTACTTTCTTTCTTCTATTTACTTTCTCGAAAAAAGGTTTTTTCTTTTTTTAATTATTAGTATTATGTTTCTAATAACTGAATTTCGGAAAAAGTTTGAAATTTTATTATGTCTGACATTACGCATTTTGCCGTTGCATGAAACTCCGAAATAATTCGTTCTTAAGATCAAGTATCCTTCTATTAAGATTAAGTATCCTTCTTTTACAGGTTCAAACTTTTTAATTTTTAGTAAAATAAAATCTGTTATTCTAAAAACTTAAGAGCTTAGTTAAATATTAAGTTGTAAAGTTACGTTCCTAGGTACCTTCGGATTAAATGAACTACCGAGATCCGCTACTTCAAACACATTTCACCTATATATATTGAAATTTTATTCATGCGTATATCTAACAAAACAGTCAGAGGACAAATATGCGAACGCGCAATCTCATGCGACCCCCTACCTTTTCAGAAGCCATGACGCAGTCGAACAATTAAGTCTACGCTACTCATTAGTAAATTCCTATTGGGAAATTCAACAAATATATTTAAATAGACAAATCAATGTAATGTAATCAAATAAATGATCGCCATTATTAATTTTATTATTATTTTAATTTGTATTTTATATTTTATTTTCTAAATCTTGGGCACCTGAATTCTCCCGGAATGATAAGATTTTAAGTCAAGTTTTACCAAATTAAACAAAATTACACTATCAATAATGGGTAGAAATATAATATGCAAATATGCTCACTTAAATAGCTTGATAGCCGTCTTCAACGAATTACTAACAATTTACATATGAGATATAAAAATGCATTTTCTACCTTTCAATCATAAAAAATATGCAATTAAGCTTACGAAAAAGAATTCATTCTTTTGCAATTTTCTGTGACAATTTTTTTCTGTCAATATCCAGAATAATCAATTTCAATAAAATAGAAATCCCTGATGTATTATTCTGCATCTACAAACAAAATTTCATCCGTTATGGATATATCGTTAACCATCAACCATTGTTTACGATAATCGCTTTTGTGAGAAATATATACTTAAATAACTATCGAATATATGCTTAAATCACTACATCTCTGAAACGACTGTCAATAGGCATAATTTTGTTGAACATCTTAATAAGAGATTCAATAAAATTTAGAATCATTATCTGAATTTTGACTGATCTTTCAGAAGTGTCCGGGAATGAAATTTCAATGAATTGAGTAGAAATGTAGATTTGAAATAATGCACGTTGAAAGCCATCCAGCAGTTTTACCCATATTCATGGGTTAGCCATTTACTTTCTCTATAAAAAACCTTATTTTAAAGAATTTAAAACGTTTACAATCGGTACCCAATTCTACTGAACTAGATGTATATTGATGATAAATCATTTTACCAAATTTCAACATGTAAACTATATTCAAAGTGCAAGAGCTGTCTGCAAAAAACCTGGCTCTTACAGCTCTTTTCTGTATTTTAAAAATTACGCTGGCACCACATGAACTACCCCAGAATATGACTCCGTAACGGAGTCTCGATTCTATATATGTATGCATGACAAACATTTAATATGATCTCTCTTGAAACGATATTATGTTGACTCCTTATTAGATAAATGCTCCTGGGTATGCATGATGCGACAGCATCAATCTGTTGTCTCCAAGAAAGCGATTTAACAATAAAAATTTCTAGGTATCTGACTTCATCCGTAACTTCAATTAGCCCATGATTTGCGGTGTTGAGAATTTTTTGACAGTGGCCATAGTTTCCAACTTTAAGATATTGAGTCATAGCTATATTTAATTTTAAACTACTTGCCCTAAACAAACCCTCGGCTTCTGACACAGTAGTATCTATAATACTTAAGAGAGATAATTCGTATTTATCTTTAAAGATAATACCCGTGTCATCCACAGAGTGAATAGTGATAAAAATTGAAAAATTATTATTATATAAGATGAATAGAAGGGGACCAAGAACTGATCCTTGAGGCACACCACGTTTAATAATCACCCTTTCTCACGAAACTTTATCAATTTGGTTATTGGTATTCGAAAACAAACTGACAGTTTGAGATCGATTTGATAAATAAGACTTAATTAAATCTAAAGCAATGTCTCGTGTACCATAGCAATATAATGTCTAACTCAATAATTCGAAGTGAATACAGTCAAAAGCCTTTGAGAAATCAAAAAGTGCTAAAATACTTATGTCTTTTAGGTTCTGTACCGTAATTTCGTTAATAGTTTGAAATGAAGCCTGATTTATAGAGCTGCCAGATCTGAAGCCATATTGGCTTTCGCTAAGTGTGTTTCAATAAAAAGTCGCTTCGCTTTGTATATATTGCTTTTTCAAAAACTTTTGATAAATTCGATAAAATTGATACAGGACGTTAATTTTCTGGTATTTCTGTATGCCCTTTTTTAAACAAAGGTTTCAACACAGCTATTTTAAGTAAATCCGGACATTCGTCTTTGGGAAAAAAACGACCTGATATATATTGCGCAAACAATTTCAGAATCAAAGAAGATATTTCATCCCATCCAACGGATTTTTAATAAGCTTATTATGAGATACTGCACTTCAGTAACGCTACAAGGACTCAAGTAAATACATAGTTCTCGTCTTCAAAACGTGTTTAGATTCTTTAATATCACCGATCCCATCCAGATTTGCCTGTTACATTTACAAAGTAGGTATTCAGATTAGTGAAGTACGTACCACAATATCTCAATCAACATAAGTTCTTCGGAACACTCACATTATAATTTGTGGATTTAGATTTTATGATATTCCAAATAGCCATAGATTTGACGTCCACATTGTATATATTACATGGACTGAAAAGTCCCGGGCCTAACACATAGATGGTGCTAGTTTTATTGCAGTCACCTTTTTTCAGTTAATACTAACCTTCAAAACACAGCTGTTAAATTTTCATGATATTCTATTCATTAGTTTGTGAGTTATTGTGCTAAGAGTGACGGTACTTTTTTTATTTTCAAAACAATGGATCAAAAACAATTTCGTGTTTTAATTTTACACTGCTTCTTGATGGGAAAAAATACCGTTCAAGCGAAGCAATGGCTTGAAAAGTGTTATGGGGACTCCGCTCCATCAGAAACAACAATAAAACGTTGGTTTGCTGATTTCAAACGTGGTCGTAGAGACACCGATGATGCAGAACGCAGTGGACGTCCAAATGAGGCGGTAACACCAGAAAACATAAAAAAAATCCACAAAATCGTTTTGAATGATCGAAAAGAGTAGTTGCGTTAGTTAGCTGACATCGTAAAGATACCAAAAGAACGTGTTGGCTTTATATTGCATGTGCATTTGACAATGAGAAAGCTCTGTTCAAAGTGGGTGCCGCGTTTGCTCACTGTTGACCAAAAACGAGAAATTGTTGATGATTCTGAACAGTATTTGGCCGTGTTTAAACGTAACAAACCGGAATTTTTTCGCTAGATTTGGCTCCCAGCGACTACTGGCTGTTCGCAGACCTGAACAAAATGCTCGCCGGTAAGAAATTTTGCACGAATGAAGAGGTTATCGCTGAAACTGAGGCCTTTTTTGAGGCAAAAGATAAATCGTTCTACAAAAGTGGTATTGAAATGTTAGGGCGGCGCTGTAATGATTGCGTTACTCTTGATGGAGATTACGTTAGATATAGAATTATATCTATAATTATAATTATGGATATTATATATAGATATGATTATATATAATTATAATTATAGATATAATTCTCTATCTAACGTAATCTCCATCAAGAGTAACGCAATCATTACAGCGCCGCCATAACATTTCAATTTATATATCTAACATATATATAACATATCTATATATATATATATATATATATATATATATATATATATATAACATATGGATATTATATATAGATATAATTATATATCTATATTCTATATATAGATACTAATAGAATCTTTCTTTGCCTGAGTAATCAATGCCTTTTAAACATTTACAGTTACATTTATATTTTAAAACTAATTATGAAGTATTCAAATCTGGTATTATCCAATTATTCCTGATTTTAGGTTTTGTACGGTCTTTGGGTACTAATCTTCTTGAAAATGCCAAATCAAAATAAAAGTAAAAGTTTTCAAAGAAATTATTATAAGCTTCATTTACATTCTCATTATTAATAACATTTCTCCAATCTTCTAAAAATATTTCATTAAAAAATAATCATTGTTCCTTATTAAAAGATCGTGCATAACAAAAAATATTTTTATTTGTTTATTTTTTATTTGTCACAAAATTAAATAAAACTGCATAATGGTCAGATGAATGTGAACGAATAACTTTGGTTTTACAACAATTGCCAATATTTGTAATAATAACATCGAATAATGTTGCACTTGTGTTAGTTATATAATCTTGTTGGTTCTACTAAACAAAACAAAATATATAATATGATTCCAGTAGATTATTAAGTTTCTTAACTCTCACATTATCACAGATCTTTAAATCGATATTTAAGTCACCACAAATTAAAGATATATATAGTCTTTAAAAGACAAAATCAAAAAAACAAGTTCTCCAAGAAAACATTAAAATCGACATCTGTATACATTCAAGACTTTTTTTACAATTGATATCAGTAACATCAATAATTTCTGATTTTATAATATTTTTGACATAAATAGCTACAACGTCATGTACATATCGCCTGTGGCAGAATTTATAAATCAAATTATACTCACCATTCACCAATAACTTGGAATGAATTTGACTTCCTCCGATTGCAGGCATGTTTCTGTAGAACATATATACTCAGGTTTTATTTGATTGACAAATAACTCGTCAATTTTCTGCCGTATATATTGAATATTAAAGTTTAATACGCTATGAATCTTCCAGGCATTTAGATTATTAATATCATTTTTTATTTTCTTTGCTTTTAAAACCTCCTTTCTTTGCTTTTAAATCTTGATGGTCGACGATGAAAAAGCCTCTTCATAATTATGTTTGTTAGCCAAAATTCTGGATTATATAAGTCTTCGTTTAATGTTTCGTGAACCTTTATCTGACAGAAGTTCACACTCAAAACTCTCATTTAGAATCTTTTTTTGACAGTATTCCGTGAAACTTTTATATAAAATATTTCGTTCAACTTGACCGATTTAGTGCCATAAGCGACGTTCGCCAGCCGTGACACCATTATTACTGGAAATATCAGTAGACTATTTTGAAATCATCATTGTCAGAAGTTTGCTCATCAAGGTTTTTGTGGTTTTTTGAGTTAGAAGCTAGAGCTAAACTAACTCTTTTGATGTGCTACCATTTGATTGATTTTTTGTTTGTTTGTTTGGTTTTTTTTTTTGCTTTTGGTTTCAAGGTAAAGTTACTTAGAATCATCTGATATGCTTGAGGTTAATATTGTTTTGTCAAAATTTCCAATTTTTTCCTTTAACAAATTTATATTTTCATAAAGAAGCTCATTTTTACCTCTTAATTCGTCAATAAGCATTAGCTTAAGCGCTAGTATTTCTTTAAAGCAATAAAATTGAAACTTTTGGTTTGCAATTAACCATCTGCAATTTTTACACTTGGATTGGAGTCATGAAAAGTTTCTATGTTGTATAATAATAGAACAACAAAACACGTCTTTATAGTACGAGAATAAACAAATAATGTTGACCACCCAACTGACCGAACAAATTGATATTTTGCTGATAAAAGAGATTATATTTTATAGTTGTTTTACGTGTGATGACGTTAAAATATAATGCATAGCGAATTGTGAAACAAAACATATAGTTATTGCATTTATGTGGTACAATAGATGACTAAATTTAAATATTTTCTCAAAATACAAGGTAAACAATACATGAGTAGTTTTCAAATAATATTCTACAGATTTATTTTTATTATACTAGCATGTATACAAATTGTAATAAATAGGTAATGAATATCATTTATATAAAATTTAAAATGATGTTTCATTTGAAAATACATTGAAAATATTAAATAATATGTAAAATGCCAAACCTGCACACATATTCTATTTTTACGGTGTTAATATATGGTTTTCTATTTCGATGAAACCTTAGCGAGGATAATATAATTATTGACTAGAATACATTCTACGGTAGATAAACCTTTTGTCATTTGTAGCTCCTATATTGGGTATTTTTTTATTAATCTATTTTCAATAATCTTCTTGTTGACTAAACTTATTGAAACATGTTTTGTCAATTTGTTTGTCAAATTTGTTGACAACACTTTCTTTGGTACTGTATGGACTAAGAAATTTATTCCATTCAATTCAATACAATTCAATTCTTTATACAATCATTTTTTAGGCAATATATAATAGTGCAGAGTAAGCCAAAATAATAGAATGGGGCATATGAAAGGAAGGTATGTAGCTATGGCTGACTGAGTAAAAAACTATTCCAGCATTCACTTTGTGTAAACCAAATGGAAAACCATAGGAAATCATAAATGATTAAATTCCTTCAAGATTAACTAATGACTTCCGAATATCACTGAGGAAGTGATTCGGTTCAGAATGTGGAATACACTTGATACATAGATGTAGTACTTAACAGTTTTAAATAAAAGATGTAAAATTATAGAAGACAAAGAATTATGTTTCCCAGTTGAATCGATGCAAGATTTAAAAAAAAAAGAAAAATTCATTTTTGAATCAAAATGAAACCAACATAATTATAATTAAAATGTAAATCGTCTATTTATTATCGATTCAACTGAGAAGTCATATTTGTAGGGAAAAATCCTTACAAAATAAATATAAATGAGTATACAGAAATCTATTCCTAATTCAATTGTGCGAAGCACTTTGTAATTTACTCAGCATACAAAGCCTGTTTGTCTATAATTAATCTTCAGGATATGGAAAATCGAAGCGAAACTTCTTCTAATGAATATGGACAAATTTTTAAGAAATTTATTTTTACTGCGGTCATAAAGCTTGACCCATCCCTCTATATTATACTGCTTATTGTTTTACAATTTGCAAATTGACTATATACATACAAGCGAATTGCCTGATTACGAGGTCCAAGATCTACACATTTGTAACGGGAACAGGGGTGCAAATAACCACACTGTTGTCTTGTAAAACGATTTAAACTGACTTTATGTGAAATAATTTTATTTTATTGTTAGAAAAAAATATTACCACCTCGAAAACACAGTAAAATTTCAAAATTCGCCTATTTCTAAAAATTTATCTGCAACTGTTAGTTTTTTTTAAGTCCAAATATAATTAAAATGACTTTTTGAAGTTATACTTCTTTTGGCGCGTTTGGATGACAGTGATTTTTTGAGCTGCACGCTCCCGATCCCATAAAAACGACATGATGAAGTTGGCTACAAAATAAAATTAATAATATATATTTCTTTAAATGAATAAGATAACTTAAATGAAAATATATACATCCACACATAACATACACTCGTATGTGTGTTATACATAATTCAACTATTTGCACTGTGTGTGTGTGAGTTCAGTATTTCAGTAAATAATTTAGAATTAATTTGATGAAATGTTTTACAATTAATGATTGTTTATTTTTACTGAAATAAAACCATTTTGTACTTAAGTACACACACACATTTTTTTTTTCAAGACAGAGACTTTTTAGCATAGTTATTGGTTCTCCACACTATTATTCCAAACGATCGAATAATAATTTAAATAATAAATAAGCATTAAAAATCTCACATCGATTCTGTTTATCATTACTCTAATCTGAAAACAAATTTTATTTAATCTAGCACATAAAAAATCTACGTGAGTTTTCCATTTAATACTATTATCAAATGTTAAACCCAAAAATTTGATTTTATTTGAAAATCCGTGAATGTTCTCTATTAGTATTATTAATTTTAAATTTTTGAATTTATGATTTATTAAAGTTGAAGAATAAACAATTAGAATTGCACCAGTCATTACTGAATTAATTGCTTTGTCGATCATACCGCCCAGAACAGACTCGTCTTTTTTGTGGATATTCATCGTCATGTCATCAGCATAAAGAAAGACATCACACGTCACACCTTTACAATCTAAAATATACGATAGTAAATCCTTTATAAAGAGTTGAAACAACTTTGGTCCGAAACCACTGCCTTGGGGAAAACTCTTCTTTAACTTTTTCCAATCGGAATAAAAAAATATCCATTGTTATTTGCTTCAAGTACTTGGCAGCAATTAGCTGAGTCATTTGACAATATTTGCGGTTCCCCTAAAGCCAACTTTATACAAATTTTAAAGTAAAAGTTCATGATGAACACAAGCGCAATCTTTGCCACATGATTGTGAGTGAATTGCCATCTTCTTACCATCAATTGTTTCTTCAACGAAATATTTCATAAAAAAATCGTATGTTAAAAATTTACTGTGTATGGCTCATATTAAATAGATACGTATAAAACTTAAAATACATTAAACACATTATTACCACATAAGTAGTTTGCACCTAAAAATTTATGTTACATAAAATTAGTAATAAGGGGATTGTAATTTTAAAATGTACGTACAAATATATATAATTATGGGAAAAACAAAACAGGATTATAATTTAGTGAAGAAATATGGAAGAGGGTTAATTTAATCTATGCTTAAATTCACTTAGATAACCAAAAAGTAGAAGAGAGTAAGTATTTTACTTACAAATAGTTAGCAACAAGCAAGCAGCACAACACATAGGTGGGTAGTAAATATACATAAATACGTACATCTATCTATACCCACCTACCTAACAACTTACATACGTATTATTGCTTCAAATGTTTTGTGTCCTGAAAATGTTTATAACTTTGTATTTTATTTATAAATTATTAAAGTTATTTCTCACAGTGGTTATACTTAAATATAAATAAGTATTACATTATTTACACCACAATACGCATAAATATATCTAATAATATCTACTTGTATTTATGTTATAATTTGTTGTTAACAAATTATTATAAATATATATTTCATATAGGTACACACAAATACATACAAATAAATAATATGATATTTTATTATACTTTTGTAAAATAATTTACCACAAATATCATTATTATTCATTTAACTTATTTTAACTTTATGTATCAATACTTTGGTACTTAAATTAATAACATAGTAGGCGTTCCTAATTCAAATGCTTATAGGTACTGTTGAATGAAAAATAAATATTTAGTATTAAAACCCGCCTACGGTAATGTGTTCTTAATAGTACGAAATAAGAAAAATTGTACCGTATCGAAAGAGCTGTTTATACTAAACAATACATATAAAGGTGGCGACCACGGATATCCTTTGAACATCACTTGATCTAATTTCAGGTAGGAATCTTTTATTCCATTGTATTTTGAAAAGCGCATTACCGAAAGAAAGTTTTCGTACTTTTTTTTATTAATATTTTGGGTTTAAGCGGATGTTATTAATCTAAGAAGAAAAGTTTTTTTTTTATTGAACTATTAAAAAAAAAATAAAAATTGGATCCAAGATAAATTATGAATGGTTTGGATTCGGGTTGATTGTTAATATTGATATGGTATTTATGAAAATCGCATTTTTTATTTAATGATATTACATAAAATTATAAGTTAAACATAATTTAAATTTATTGAAATAATTTGTTAGAAATTGCATAACAGTTTGGTTTTATATCTAGTTAGAAAATATATTTATTCATACTTATAAAAGTAAGCTTAAAAATCACAAAATAATTATTTGATACATCAATACAACAACAATATTAACAAACATTTAATGACACTTAAATCAGCCAACAATAAACACTAAATTATTAAATAAGATAAAATAAAAATTGAATAAAAACAATTAAAATTTTACGTCTGATATTAATTTTTATTTTATTTATTTTAAGTAAGTTTTTTAACAACTTAGGTCATATAGTGACTACATTGGGGATATCCTATACAATAACAGCACACAGCAATTCTATGTGATCACCCATCCAAATACAAACTATGTATAATGTTGCATAGATTTGTTGATTGGTTGAGATCAGTAATTACGTTACGTCAGTGAGTGTCCAGTTCTCATTTTAGGAATAATTAAAAAATGCATAATTCAGCATTGCTATAGTAATGCTTAAAATGTTTTCTAAAATCTTAAAAAATCATAGATGGCACTAAACTGATACTATCATACAGAGACAATAACGAAAAATTTGTTTCTAGTACTAAGAGAATCCCTTATCTAATTTCGGTATTATAATCTATTTAAAGAGTAATAAGTTTATAGTTTAAAGCTATTAATAGTTTAAAGAGTAATAATTTTATGGTATTACATTATAGCTCGAAGCAAAGTAAAAGAGTGAAGACAATTATTTGAATTTAAAATATATTGATTTTGGTTTCTTGGAAAAACATGCTAAATGAATACTTCATACAGCTCTAAAACTACAATAGTTTACAATAGACGGTAACGCAAGTTTTGAATTTCATTCGTTAGATTCCTTAAAATCTCTCCCGAAAGTATTTTACGCACCAATTGGTTTAAATTTCAAAAATTGTGACGCAACCTCAATTGCTGATTTTTGATAAAGTTTAAAAACCTTTTGGAGTAAAGTAAATGCTATTAATGTATATATTTTGAAATATACTAATTGAGCTCGTTTATTTGATACCCAAGACATTTCAAAGATTTTTTTTGTATCCGCCACTTTTATGTTCTTACTTCTAATATATTGATTTTCTTCTGAATAAATATTGCCTATAATACCTGGCTAGTAAAGAGCCGATGGACTACTCATTCATCAAAATCGGTTCCGTAATATAACTGCTATGGTGGAACATACATATTATACATAGAATTCATATCCCACCTATTTGGTTTTGCCCTAGTCGGGTAAAAAAAAGGCAATGGCGTCCGTCAGGTGATTGATAATGTCATACATAGACAGAACGCTACTGAAAATGTCTACGTAATATTTGTAATTTATATTCATTAGCTGGCACATAACTTAAAGATTATTACAATAATCGCAGATAAATTGGACACAGAAATATGAATAAATAAACTATTAATAAAAGATAATAATATTTTTTTAACATTAAAAAAATATCAATTATCTGTAGATAGAAATCATTTGTTTTACTGTGTGAGACGTCACTAAATTAACAATCAAATAGAGATAGTCTCTATAATTCGTCAATAACAACAACAAAAAAAGATCAATCTTAGATTTAAAATATTTAAAATGGTAGGTATGATGATCCTGTCAAAATAAGCAAAACAAGTAAATATAGCGCGTTAATCGTTATAGCACTTGACATATCAATTGTTGATAATCAATGTTTGATTTATGTTTAATCATTAGCATTAATAAAATACACTGAATATACAGTTTAAATATTTATAATAACTTTTATATCCGTTTATTCGCTGAAGTTAAGGCGAATCTAAAGAGTCACAATTGCATCACGAATCTCTTGGACCCATTGACTGATTTCAATTGAATATTTCACATCGCTATCCCTATTTGTTTTTATAAATTTTGATGACATTTAGTTAGTTACTGCAAAATTTTGTTGTTTTATTAAAATACGGAGTGACTTTACATATAGCTGAAAATATGTGTTCAGTTGCCTCTATAAATAATTTGTCAATCCGTGTTGATAATGAATCCACGTGTACTACAAAATTATTTATGGCCAAGGCTCAAAAGAATCTGTTGTTACAATTTTCATGTAAACGGTTAAGACTTATCAAAAAATAGATCTCAAACAAATTATAAGCCATACAAATATTTACAACAATTATCAGTATTGTTTTGTTTGTATGAATCACTATTTCTGGGATGTCAAGATGTCCTGATTTCCGCTGTCAACAAAATAGTTTTCAATTTGTTATTGAATGATATTCGTTTTATAAAAACCAAACCAACGAATTTAAGTAGCTCCGAACAAGATAATGCCTCAATTTTTAGAATTTTTTTTACGAAATAACCATTACAGTGGGCGTTATTAGTGTTGATTCCGTTTGCCAAGTTTCAGTTTGGCATACCTCCGTTTATGCGTTTGAATTAAGCTGGAGCTGATGTGAAAGGGCTTTTTGCTTCCTATGAAATACTTTGTGTGTAAGATTTTTGTGATTTTTCAACGCAGAATAATGATGATTATCTGGTTTTATAATTTCGATTTTAAATTCAATGGTAGTTGCAATATTTTAAAAATTTCATACGCAAGAGTTTTCTTCTATAAACAGCTAATTTCTTCAAATAGTTTTTGTTTTTAATTAATTTTGTTTCAGTTCGTATGCGATAAAATTTCTTGTATATTCTTTAATATAATCTGCATACGTTTTATTTCGTATAATACATATGGTTTTCTTCGCTACAGACATCCCAAATATTCCGTAGAGAGCATTTAATACCATTCTTGACTTTAATCGATTTTTCTATATTCGTTGCAATCTCATTGTAGTAGAATAGAAAGATTCAATACATATTACAAATAAAATTCGTTGTATGATCCAGTCAAAATAAACCTAAAACTAGTGGCAAACTTAAAATAATTCCTATAAACCTAACAAATTTGGTACAGATCTTTGGTTTTTGACTTTTTAAAGTATAAAAAATGCCATGCCTAAGGTCCCCATCGATCGTTCCCCTACTATAAAACATATTTAAAGTCAAAAGTGAAATGTTCCAGTTTTTTCGTCATTTTTCTGGCAAACGGTAAGTGTTATCATTAAAATTGACTAGAATAATTCTCTGACAAGATGTTGCTGGTTGCTAATTTGGTATAGTGATAAGTGTATAATTTATACATTCCAAGTATGTATCAAATTTCTACAACAACCAATTAACATGGACCGAATGATTACAGTTTGGTCAATGATACTGAAATGTGACCTTCACTAAATTAGCAACTATGTAACATCTTCGCAAAGAATTATATAGAATTATGACTTATTTGAAAATCTTATATTTGATAATATTCATATCGCACACCTGGTGGGGATCTAACCTGTTATCATTCAATTGATAGTCGGATGTGCAACTTGAACACCATAGGTGCCTTTGGAAGTCACTACAGATTTTATGTTATGTGTGCGATATTTTTCAATGATCACTATTATTTTGTTTTTATCAAACAAAATACTAACTAAACAAGGTACTTGACTCTATCCTTTGTTATTATAACTGCTTTGAATACAAGCGTATTGTATTCATTTTGTGTGCATTTTTCATTTTCTACAACGCTTTTGCACAGTTGTTCGATTGCCAGTAGGTATGTAATGTTTTCAAAATTAACTATCCTTCAATAAAATTCTATAATAAACGTTTATCTATTGAGGTGTAAATAGATATCATGTATTAAAAACAACAAAAGTTATTAAAATTATATGAATTGTTGAAAATGACGCACATAAAATGAATACAAAACGCTTGCATTCATAGTAATAATAGAAATAGAATAGAAATTTGTAAAACATAAAATTATTTGTATTTTATTTGAATTATGCATTTATTCCTACGAACCACCATTCCTGAAAAATATACACACACAAAAATGAAAACTATATCTATAGAAATATTTATGCGGGCATTTTTTTAATGAATAAGGTTCCACAAAGTAGAGAATAATAAGTTGAATAAAATACCTTTTCCCATAGGTGAGGTGAAACTATTTGCAAATGAAGAACATAATTTATTTAGCTTTTAGTATCTCAAGATATCTCAAGAATACTGCAAATTGTTTTGTAGTGCCTAGTTACATCTGGTGTACAAATTTATCTAAAAATACTTGTCCTAAATATTTGATACTCATATATGGTCAATCAACATGATAAAACATTTATTTATTATCTCTCTTTTCGAAGATATATTAAGATACATGCGAATCTTGTATTTTACTTTGACGGAATAGCTTCCACTTAAAAGCATTTCCCAAAAATCAGTATAACATAATTGACTTTCTCCACAATCAATTATTTGAAAATAAAGTATGAAGAAAGCGCATCTTGTTTGTATCCATGATAACTTGTAAAGATGCGTTAATCTTTAAAAATACTTAAGAAGTAAACTAACAGATGTCGAGCATATGGAATGAGTTAAAGGCTCCATATACATTTAATTTTTATATCAATTTATCATTAATCATTTTGTTGATGAACATTAATTAATTATTTTGTTGGTGGAATAAATTCAGTAGACTTTATAATAGTAACGAAAACATTGTTTTCGAAATATTTCACTAAGAAATAAGTGATGAATATATTGACAAAAAAAAAAAAAAAAATTGACAAAACACTTCGTAATCGATTTTATTAACAAAAAGATTATTTAAAAGAATTGGCTATAAAAAAAACACACGCAATTTAGGAGCGGCAAATGATAAACGAATTATCTTCCACAGAATGTATAACTTGGTCAATAATTTTATACTTGCAATAACCCATTATGCCTCATCTAAATATAATAACATTGCTTTAGCAATATAATTCTTTATGTACTTTTTCAAATATTTATTAAGTCCTTAAATTGTATTTCGATTTAATTTTTTCTGTGGTTTTGGCAATGATTTAAGAATAATCTTATGACGAAATATCAGTTTATCAAAACGAATTTTCGTGTATTTAAAAAAAATAATAATTATTATTATCCAATATTCTCTTATTTTCAATAATTATATTTCATAATTATACGATTCAAAATGATAACATATTTTTGTCTTTGTATTGTAGTTTTGAAAATACATTTTTGTTATTTCTAAAAGGTTACCGAATTAATAGACAAAGAAAGAAGTAATTTTCTAAAGTGCTTCAAATTTTCGCCCTACTTTTTTTCAAGTATGTAGGAAGGTAAAGCAGTTCATTATAAATGATTTATTTATTTTTTCTTTTGTATATATATTATTACTAGTTGATTTGAAAAACAAAAATAAATAAACAAAAAAATTTGTAACAATAATAATAATAACAATATTATTCCAGAGTAGATAATTTTTGAAAGGGAAAAAAATTATAGTAGAATGAAACCAATTGGTAACATGATAAAAATGAAAGGAAAAATAAATTACAGGCGACCTGTGTTCGGGAAGTAGGAAGAGGTGAGTTTTTAAGGGTAAAACACGGTTTATATCGATTTCCAGCCAAATTATATATTCTATGGAAAATACTTAAATGGCAAAGTTGTAGATAATAAAAAGATCTACAACTTTTGTTACAATACTTTTTTTTCACATAACCTAAAAAATTTTCGATTGAAAATTAGGATGATTTGTCGATATTTATTCAAAAAATGTGAAAAAATAAATATTTTAAATCAAAAAAATTACAGTGTATTTGAAACATTAAACGGTAAGTTTTTACCAAATTTCGTTGGAAAAATGTTTTTTTGTAAAAGGTAGAAATTAAAAGGTTATTTCAATTTTGCATATAAATTTTGAGGTTATGTGAAAAAAGTATAATACAAAAGTTGTAGATCTTATTAATATCTACAACTTTGCCATTTAACTTTTTTCCATACGATTTGTAGTTTTGCTGGAAATCGAGATAAATAGTGTTTTATCCTTAAAAACTCACCACCTCCTACTTCCCGAACTCATATCGCCCGTAATTTATTTTTCCTGTCATTTTTATCATATTATCTTCCGTTTTCAATTGGTTTCATGCTACTATAATTTTTCTCCACTTTTTACCATTATTTAAGGCTTCTTCTACCCTGGTATATATTAAAAATAAGAAGAATCAAAATATAACACTGAAAATATAAAAATTCGTATTATTCTATACTATTTGCTTCCAGCTTTATTTACACATGATATTGATTCCTACTATTCAGTATTCAGTATGTATTCCAGGTACTCGACTATCTTAATCAGAATAATTTTGTTGTGCTCATTCAATATGCTTTCAGCTAAATCAAATTGTGTTCGTTTACATTATTTCGTAATATATTACATCGATTGAACAATTATTGCAAAGTATTTTTTTAAATTAATTATAACATACTCCACAAAGTTTAAAACCATAAGAATATTATAACAGTTTTGAGAATCGTTATTTTCATAATTAAAAGTGTACGAAAGGTGTGCCTCTAAAAAAAGGGAAATTTTAATATTATGCGTTTATTTTCGTTAACTTGGTCAATCATAAATGTAAATTTTGAACATTTTTATTGTCATGATTTTTAAATTTAAAAATTTTTAGTGCAAATTATCAATAAGTCTAAAATAGGTAGATAATTTTTGATAAATAATAATATATTTGAAGTATCTTCTTCAATCTTTCCTCACTGTCATTTTAAAATTAATTTATTTTTTAATTACATTTGTTGAAAGTTTATACGTGAAGGTAAATATCAATTGCAATAATCACATCAAGAAATTAAATAATAAAATAAAAATAATTATTAATGTACCATGTTTTTATAATGTACTAAAAAGTATAAAATAAGTATTCTAATATCAAACGAAAAACATGGGGCAGGGGGCATACGGCAGATAATTGATACTATCTGTAACAATAGTTGAACTATAATGTAGCAGCATGCGCCCTATGTTTTTCATTTATAATTAAAGCAATTATTTTATACGTTTTCATCCGTTATTAAAACATGATAAAAACGTTTTATTTTATTATTATTTTCTGCTTTTTAAGGCTAAGTAAATGAAATTTTTCGTAAAGTGAACGTAATTCTTCTTTTTTTATTTCTGCTATTTTATCTCTTTTTTCTTAGTTTTATTTAACTTGGAATGCATGTTTGTACGTAACAGATACATTGAACTGATTTAATTAAAAGTTTGCATTCACGTTCAGTTTGGATGAATATGTATGGTTAACTTTGTGAAGTCATTCAAAATACAAAATGTCGGCACACCTAAGATGTCGGACTAGTTACTTTTAAAGCACTCTAGAATATGGGAATAAAATAAAAGGGCTTGATGAGATCAACCCGAAATATAAAGTCACGTCACTTTAAATTTTATGGGGTGGATTAAAATTTAATGCTAGCAATATTACAATATTACTTACAATATTGGTATCAGATGAAAGGACTTAGTGAGAATACGAAATATATAAGATTTATATAAGAATTTATATAAATCCAAGTTTTATGTACATAAAAAGTTAACCAGCGCTAAATAAAAAGTAAAAATAAATTAAAAGAAAAAACCGTTTTAAAAACAAGTTTTCATTTAAATGAGCTAATACGGTAAAAAACTTGTCGCGAAATTTACTTGTGTTAATGAACAATATTATAAATTAAAATAATCTTGCGATAAATTTTTATATCATATAAATTGTGCAATGACTTTATAAGTTGATAGTAAAAATTTAAAGTAATAGTTTATTTGTATTTTTAGCACATTTGAAAAAAAGCTTAATTTTAAGAAGGTTTTTCAGTTTTAATTTAATATTTTGTCTTTTTCATTTTCTTCATGTTTCTATTCAGCTTTTCGTTGTTCTACTTTTATTCACATTTTGATGCATTGTCATTCACTTCTCAGTAATGGTTTAAATTCCAAGTATGTAGTTCATCGGAAACTTTAAAATCAATTAAAAAAATCAACCCGGGCAGACATACAAGAAAGCGAGGTAACAAAAATATAATACAGTATGCAAAAATAATATGAGCTATTTAAATATACTTCTGTTATAAAACTACTTTATTTAATTATTAAAGAGTTTTGAGAGATGGTCGATTTTCTAACACAGGCAATATTTGTGTAATGCAAAAAGGTTCATTTGAACCCTCTATGTATGCAGAAATTACATTTTGCTTATGTAAATTTCGGAAAATTCATTTTTTGAAAGTAAGTTAAAAGTTATTCATAATGTTCATAATGAGTTAACGTTGAAGTAAACTTCAAATCTAATTGAGTTTTAAATAAAATAATCTCATTTTTGTAGCTTCAAAATTAGTATTTCGGCCAATATTGGTATTTTAGTCTTTAAAAAATAAACTAAAAAAAATAATAATTTTTAACTAAAAAAATACTTTAATAAATAATTTCTCTACTAGTTACAATTTCAAATAGACGTAATCATATTGTTAGCAAAAATAGATTCTTGGATGCCGACTTCGAATGACAAGTGATCACAACGAATTTGTTTGTAGAATAAATCACTTTATTTTAAATAATTTTTTACTTTTGAGTCTTGAGTTTGATCTTTTTTTAGATATCGGTTCCAGTTTTTGAAATTTTTTCTAATTTTGTATCCTAATAGGAATCTTCCTTTGGTTGCCCATATTTTTTAATACATTGTATCCATTCAATTTATTCTTAGTTTTATTCAGTATTCTTAGTTTCATCAGCGAAATGTTTCTTTTTATTTATTTGCCCAAATGTATTTGGTAAATGTACATAGAGGTTGAGTAGAGCTTACAACGAATTTCTCCGTGTGTGCAACAGTCTCTTTTATTCAATCTGAACTAAAATAAAATTGTGTATACCTGCACAATCTACCTCCCCCAACCCCACCCATCTACCTATTTAATATTTAAACGTTTATGTTTCGAGTAAAGAGATTGAATCTTTTATTTTTATATAGTAGTTTTTAGTGTATCCTAGGTACATATTATATTCATGTAAATGAAATAGAATTACATACCTTATTAAAACAACTACTACTACTGTAAATAGTGAATACCTGGATATCCTACCTTATAAAATAAACAGATTTTTGATGGAGTGTTTACTTTACCATGATGCATTACATTTCAACACTTTAAATAATTCATTTATGTATACTTGCAATACCCGTCCAGGCTTCGCTCGGGTTATACTTATCAGCTACCAAAACACTTACAAATTGTAGTTTTAGATGATATCATTATTCATTTTATTAATATATTGAATAATATATTGTGTCTAAATAAGTTGATACATTTAATGATATTCTTAAAATTTTTAACACAAAATATCGAAATTTGACGAAAACATCGAAGATATTTGTGTCGTTTCCGCGAACTTTCTATAAAATCTAAAGACTTAAAATGTATTTACGTATCTTAAAAATATTTTTCCACTTACCTAAAAAATATTAAAATTTCGAAGTAAAATCGTATACTTTTAGAATCGATTTAGTAAATCCAAAGATCACCTCCGCCCTCTACCATCCTCTATAATCATGTTTATTAAAACCAATGGTACATCAAAGTATAATATTCGATGATTATTGTGTAAAATTTTCAAAAAGTAATATTCAACAATGGTTTCAATTATTCGGAAGTGTCCCGAAGAAAGAAAAATTTGGGTGCCTCTTATAACTCAATGATGGATCATCCTAAATGAAAAATTAAATGAAATGAAAGTTATTTCAAAAAATTTCAAATTTTGTCTTTTTGGAAACACGTTTACGTGAAAAACGCCATTTTTGTGACAAAAATCGGCATATTTGTTGTTGCAATATAACTCTCCGATGTTACCTCATAAATTATTTATAAAAATAGTGTTCAAAATTTCAAACGGATCAGTGCAGTATTTTTGCAATTATGCAGAGCATAGAGTTTGAAAACGCGAATTGTGGGATAAATGCTTTAAAGTTCGGCACTCAAAAACTTTGGAATAATTAGAAACGTTCATAAGAGAGTTATCAAGGATGCTAGTTCCATAAAGGATGTTGGAATTATCTAAGATGTCTAAAGCATCTGTTTGACTAATCCTACCTTCTTTAGTCTGTTTTTCAGTTCCTGCTCAGCTGAGCTTATCTAGTTTACTCCGATCGACTTGAAATTATGACATAATAATCTTTAGATATTATGCATTCAATTGAATAAAAAATTAAAATTTTAAAACCTTCATCTTAAGGTTTCAAATCCAAAAAAATTATAATATTTATTTTCTGCATGAAATTTAAGTAGCTTGACATTGGTGTAAGTAAATCTACGGTAGCTCAATCGAACGCTTCTTGAAAATTCCCATTATGTTTACAAGCGAATATAATAATAAACTAACCGAGTTTAGATACACGGCATACGATTGAATATCATTTTTAGGCTATTTTTAATTAGCTATCATAAAATACTATAAATATTCAATCTTTACAATAATAAATACATGTAATATGTTATGTAATTAATTACCTATATTAGCTAAATTTGGGCTAAAATGGTGACGAATTCAAACATTTTACGAAAAAAAAAATAAAGCAAACTTTTTTTTTGTTTGAATTTTATTTTATGTCTTATATTTGAGTAGTTTGGTCACGGATCCATTGAATTCAAAGGACCGATTTTGTTCAACCACGAATTTGACCTTACTTTTTAGGTAAAAAATGCACTACCGAAATATCAATTCGTTATCTCATTTCGTTTTTGAGTTATCGTGGTGACGAAAGAATGGTCAATGGGAATGGAATAATATAGTGCTTCATGTACACATTTACCAAAATTTTAATGGTGGGGTAAATATTTTGTTGCGTTACAAACTTTATACTAAAATTCATATTCTCTGACATATCTAGTATAAAAAGATAATGAGCTTTTTTTCCAACATGTTTTTTTTTTTTTACTTTTGATATAAAAAAACAGCCCCTAACATTCAGATTAATTTTCTTAACAGCCTGTATAATAAAAAATTATGGTTTTATGAGTTAAATATGTTATTTCATATTATTTGTTGCTTTTTTCTACAAGTACGATACTTTCCTTTCAAAGTAGGACTTTGAAAACACTTGCTTTATTTATTCTTCTTTGTTGATGCTCTTCTTTAAAAGCAATGCAAAAAATAATAAATGCTTTTGAAGATTTTAAAATATGATTTTTTTACAATTCTTTGTTATTTACGTGTTTCGTATTCCTTACAATTTATTACGTTTGATTTACTATTTATCTTAAAGTTTACAATTTTGGATTTTGTTAATTACACCAGGGTAGATAATTTTTGAAAAGGAAAAAATTTATAGTAGAATGAAATCAACTGGAAATGGAATGTATGAATGATGATATGAAAGGAATAATAAATTACGGGCGATCTGAAATCGGGAAGTAGGAGGGGTGAGTTTTTAAGGGTAAAATTCAGTTTATTTGAATTTCCAGTATACAAGTCCTACATGTCCTATGGAAAAGTTTTAGGAAATAACAAGATCTACAACTTTTGTATTCACACTTTTTTCATATAACTTCAAAATTTATGTGAAAAATTCAAAGTTTTTGGTTTTTTATTTTGATATTTTACATAAAAATTTTTTTCTCACGAAATTTGTTGGAAACACCTTTTTATGTTCCAAATATACGATAATTTTTTTAAATTTAAATATTTATTTTTTCCCCTAATTTTGGCTTAATATCGAAAAAGTACAATAATTTTCAATCGAAAAATCTCACGTCAAAACTTCAACTTTTTCAAAAAAGTTAGATGGCTTTTTTCGTTAAAATCTCTACTTGCCGATGGTTAAAAAAATATATACACTACCGTGGTCAATTTTGAGCTATTTATTAAATAGTGTACTTTAATTAGTGAGTGCTTACGGGGGAATCGTGTTATACCCTTTTATACTCACCCCCTCTTACTTCCCAAACTCAGATTGCCCGTAATTTATTTTTCCTTTTATTTTTGTTATATGTTATTATCTTGCGTTTCCGATGGATTTCATCCTACTATAATTTTCTTCCACTTTTTATCATATTTGAAGGCTTCTACCCTGGACTTCCATGTAAGATATACGTACCTTGATTCATTGATTCTCATGATTTTTGTTTTTCAAGTTTCAAGGCCAAGTTTTATTAACTAATGAATATTGTTTGGCAAAAAAAGTTTTTTATCTGTATCTAGTTTTAACGTTATCTAATTAAGCATGTCGCAGAGTTTTTCAGGTCGAAATTAGAATTGTTCGACATGCTTTCCGTTTTCCTCTCAAGATTGTGAATACCATGATAAAACCATGAAAATGAAATTAAGAATGATATAAATATAAAGAGATATAACCTTCATAAATGAAGTGCAACTTCTTAAGTATCGTTTTGATTTCAAACTCTATGAAACAAAAAAGCGACATTAAAATAGACAAACATTGCGAGAGAATGAAATATGAGTAGGTTCCAGTTAATGTGACAATTTTTTATTTAATTTCTATTTAATCTATATTATTTGAATACGAACGTGTTTGATTGTCACTAGAGTCATCCGTTACTTCTAACTGCAATTAATTTTTAAGTATGAACAAATAATTGTAGTTTAACAAAAAATTTTTTTGTATAATTTTTGTTGTTAAAAAACGAATTTAAAAACTAATATAAAAGTGTATAAAGTTCATAGATAATATTATTGATAATACTCAAATGACCGCAATTAAAATCTCATTTGAAATTAGCTAAACAAAAAATTTAACTGAGTAATAAAGGACTTTAACTTGACTATATTCGTCCTAATGAATATTATTTATCGTGTACTGTGTTACAATAATTATCCTGTAAATTCTGAATTGTATTAATGTGTTGGTAGCATGCGACTTTAATGTTACAAATTTGCTTTATTATATATTTATTTATATACATTTTGATACGGAGGATGTCTTTGAGGGTTCGTAAAACATATTTTAAATTATACAAAAATTTATATTGACACAAATGTCATTTTATTATCGATTTCATTTAATTTTTGGTGTACAGTGTGCATATATTATAAAAACTATATATTGTATTTATTTACACAAATGTATAGTGTATTTATTTTAAAAAGTACCCCTCTCTTAATATAATAATATCTATATCTCTGGAATATAACTCTTGACCTGATGTGATTGTTTTTGTTTGAGTGAACACACATCGTTTTAGATAAAGGCAGCTAAAAAATAGTAATTACGAATTTTCAGTTGCACCCCACTGCCTACGCCACGCCCACTTTTAAATTTAAAATGTCACGCCCTGCCTTTTCAGACATAATTTGAAAGGGTATAAATCTCTTTCAAAATATGAGTAATAAAAATTAAATGAATCAGTTATTTCTTAAGATTGATTACAGCAAATATGAAAGTTATATAATCAATTATTATTACAAAAGTATTGCTAATTTATTCCAGCCATAAGTAATTATTAAATGACATGTTCGAAATGGCATTATTTGCTATAAATTCTGTTTTCGAACACTTCCCGAACTTTAACAAATATTTCGTGGCAGGTTAACTTTCTTGCGTAATTCTGTTTTTGAGCTATTTGATACTGGCGAAAGGAGTTGTGTAAACGTCCCTTCAATGTATCTCAGATAAAAAAGTCGAGAGTAACTAAGTTAAAACTGAGGATCTTGCAATATTTCCCAACCAATCTGTTGTGCAGCTAATTTCAAACAATTACTGCGTATTGTTCAGGAACTCCACCTTATGGGCAATGCAAGATCATCTGATTGAGTATCATGTTTTCAAGTTATGTCGATTCAAATTCTTTTCAATGAAACAAGAAGAAGACCAACGATTCCGTTCTCAACATTATTATTTATACGCCCGAGTTTATCGATTGTGAAATTTAAAAATGTTACCTAGAGAATTAAAGGTCCAACCATATCTCAAGAATTCAATTATTAAATTTATAAATTTAACTTTTCTTTTTTGTTTTCATTGTTTCATTTTTATATATATTATTTTACTGTTTTTTGATGTTATAAATAACTGCATTATATATAGTCTCTATTATTGTTAGTGTTTTATTGTCTCTATTAATGTTTTTCTTACAAATTATACATATTCGTTTTTATTGTTATCTCACTTCATAGGTTTTATTTTATTATTTTCTCTTTAATATTATATTTTGTTACTATTTATTTTCATATTTTGCTTCATACAACTTCTCAGACGGTCATATGTCGGTTCAGTATTGTCTTTTTCATGTTTTTTTTCTTATGTAGTGAAGCTCCAGGAGAGAGCGAGTACAGGGATTGTAGATACCATTCATCTCTTTGAAAGACATAAATCTTCACATGTAAGCTACGTTCTATGAAGAAGGTGCACTAACGTGGTCGTGAAGTCTGCAAAACGAGTGTTTGACCTGTAAACCGAAATGATGGATAAATTCACCTCATTTTGACTGAAGGTCCTGGATGGAGTCGTAGTTCTTGGTAAAGATAAATATATTCCGTTTTTGTTCCTCGTCCCCGGGGGAATATAGTAGGACTGGGGTTCGGTACACTTCATTCTTGTGTAATACAGTCCTTCATATTCAAAATATAATATATCAGTTGTAAGGCACCATTATGACGATATATGTAGGTGTTAGCGTCTCCGATATGCTCTACATATGGTAGTATGGTGGTGGAGAGATTCGCAGGCTCTGCATAGAGTGGTGGAGAAGTCGGAACTACATAGATGTTTCTGGTGTGCTAGAGTGGAAATCATACCATCTTTGGCGACAATGATAAAGCCTTTTGTCTCAGACTTGAGTACAGCTGTTTGGATCAATGAAAAAGCAAGATCAACAGACAGACCCAGGAGTCAAGATAATTGCAGAACATTCCCTGATGGTCATGATTGTGGAGATTTTCTGAGAGCGAGAGTATTATATAAGTTATTATCGAGATCTGGGTTAGTCAGATCAAAGATGGGGCTTAATTTTGCTGCTTCAGATTGTGCTGCAGGGAGTTAATGAAATATTGGTAACCTGACAAGCTATATCTAAAACTATCCTACCATGTAGATATTCGACGGGCTTCTAATACCTTATTGGCGAGCAATATAAAAATGGATATCCCTAGTATATAAATATAGGACGGATCTTATGAACTCCAGATACCGCCACAAAACGTTTTTTAACAGTTGACACTCAATGTGATTTTCAAAAACAACCAACTATATGTAACTATTCTTCATCGAGATGTTTGTCGATGGTTCCATCTATGAGTTGCACGTCAGCGTCATAATCCTGGACTCGGCCGCATTTACAATGTATGACGGCCTACATATTTAAACCAAGACCATGCTAATGGGCTTCTTGTCACGAACAGCCTTGGCACCTTTAGACAGATTGAACTAAAAGACAGATTGAACTCTTGTCACGAAAGACAGAGCAATCTATTTGCTCTGTAAGGAATTACAGGTTATCCTTATAGAAAATATGAGTTACCGCATTTCACATTTGACTGTCTACGACTATCGACTTGATATACTATACGCTTTTATGTTACTAGCTCCGTCGAAACAATACTTTTACCACATGAAATTATTTTCCAATAGGGCAATAAGTCTGCATTGCACTTGATGATATCGAGATAGAAAGTATCAAATAGAAGAATATCTTTGCAACCTAATATGCCTCGTGTTGCATAGGCTGAGTTATCGATGTCATGTAAATTACAATTAACTATTGTGTTTTTTTCCCAATTTCCTAAATCGAAATTTTTTTGTATTTTATAAATACGTATTACGACTACAAAGTATTCATGCTTAGTATGGATTAACTAGTCGTTATAATTATCCTAGAAGATGTTATTCTTTGATAATTAGGTAACGTTTTTGATCTAGGGAATTGGGAAAAATCGAAATTTTTTTCTAAAAATTCTAAGGTTCTCTCTGCCAATATTCATATAAATTGCTAATATTTTTAAGAAAAGAAGGTCCTAATTATCAGCTTTTACGTTTACTTCAGTGTTGGAGGTGAGTGGCGGGCCTTTTACCATCCATAGATGGTTCCGGAGTCTCTGGTTGTTACAATTATGGTGAAGCCTATAGCTGGTGGTGGAGTATTTTGACGTACATTTTCCTATATCACAGTATCAGAGCTCTCACTTTCCAATTCTAGATTTTTCTGAGATACTCCATCCTGTGCCTCAACAACTAATGGCTCACTGGCAAAATTAACTTCACCTTTAGCCGCCGGCTCTCTCTCAACTATTCGGTTCACTTACGTTTCCGCAGTCTCGATGTTCCTGATGATAGTTGGACATCAAATCCGGTTTTAATTACAGGGTGTATACTCGAGCCATATAACCACGTCTTTATGGTTCACTTGCATGATAATAAGTCAGTGACCTCGTCCATTGAAAGCGCTGATGTCGACTGTTTGTGTCCTCTCTCGACTTTGTTCAGAAGAACCATCAGAGTCAATTTCGATATCAACGGCACTTCTAGGGTCTTGGAATAGTCGTGTATCTTTTGCCAAATGGATGTACTCTCCCTCATATACGCAAGAGTAGGGGAAGCTCTTGATAAGGTAGAAGTATCTCTTGTGTGGTTCTGTAAGACAATTATTTGACTTAGGAGTGAAAATATGTGATCTGAAACCTAACAGTATTTGATAATTTCACTCATTTTGCCGCTAGTGCGTATTACTCTAGAAGTGCCGCATGAATTATTATCATATAGTTTTTAAGTATATGTATCAAATTTAGCAATTTAGTTTCCAAAATTTGTGAAATAAATGGTAGATGATTCGAGTTATAATATTTTGCATTGGATTCAGAAAGCTAAATTAAACATTATATGGTCAATTTTTATTAAGTTGGTTTTGATAATAAAATATCTAGTTAAACATTTAAGTTTGTGGTAATCAGTTGGACATCAATTTTGTAATTTTATTCATTAAAAAACATATTAATTAATACAATTAAAACTAAACACTGAAATCACAAAATAATTATTTGGTAAATAGGTCTAACAATAATAACAAACAGAACAACATTTAATGACACTTCAATAACTATAAACACTAGAATATAATTAAAACCAGAATTAATAACGTAGTCTTTCTCACAAAGAAAAGAAGAAAATTATAGCATTACTACAACGAAAAATTCAGAACATAATATTTTTTTTTTGTTAATTTATTTTAATGTTACCTTGATATTAGTAAAAAAATAAAGAAATAGCACAAAATGAGTTTTTTGAATTGTACTATTTCTTTATTTTTTTACTTTTATCTAACTAAAAAGTTTGAAATTTTAAAAATAGGTTGGCTGATTTAACAAACTTTTTGTTTTTTTAAAAAAGTAAATTTGGGTAAACTCAAAGGATCGATCGAAAAATCGAAAAAACAATTTAGATAGTTTGTATGAGAATTGCCACTTTGGATTAACTGGATACTGTTCGTGGCATACCTATCGTTTGACATCAACGCCATGCATAATTGTCATTCATTTCGTGTGATCGTGTAAAATCTATTACATTTTAAATCGTTTTTTCGTAATAAAAATGTAAAGGAATTTGAAAATAAGTTTCGTTAACTCGAATTTATTTACATTTTGTGAACATTCATTTGTGTCATTAAATTTTATATGTATGAATTTCGATTTTTTCCCCAATTTCCTAGATCAAATTATTTTAATACGTATTTCGACTACAAATATGTATGCTTGGGTGCAGGCAAGAATTAATTCAAGTCTCTTTTGGCAAAATTTGAGGATTTGGTGTGAGGATTTCAACAGATTTGAGTGTCTGTGATACAAATTCCATCCATATTTATTTCCATGCCGGAAAAACGGCAAACGTAGTTTACTTGATAGCTGCACATTGAATGTTAACAGGATTTATATCTTTAACGTGAATAAAAAAAAAATAAATTCATATTAATGAGATTTAATAACAAACAAAATTAAAACCGTGCCCGTAGCGGTCAATTAACGTCGGTAGGTTGATACTATTGACAATCGCTTATAAAGAGTTGCATTTCAATCTTTGTCTAATGAAGCAAAATTATAAATCTAGTAGTGCAACAAAATTATCAAACTAAATTACTGTGTCGTTTTTGTGAAAAATAATGGTTGTTGCATACATTTAATGAGTATATAAAAAAAAAAAACAAAATCAGATTTGATATTGTGCACATTATAATTTAATCTAATTAGAACGTAATTCATACCCATTGATTTAAATTTATAGTATAAACACCTTTAATATAGTAGAGTCGACTTCAGTTTCTTTTAATTTGATATTAATTATCCGATGATCGTATTAAATGTATGTTTTCTATTAGTCCAGTGAAAAGTTACATTAATCCTTGCATTTTCAGAAGACGCAATTTTATTGTTGGGACGTGTAGGGTGGTTCACTAAGAGTTTAACTCCAAGTTTGTGGGGTTGCATCCCTTGTCCCGCGCCGCCATGTTGGAAAAATGGGTGCAAACGCCTTTTTCCTTATATCTACCGAACTATAAATCCCAAAAAAAAAATTTTTTTTAAGACATGATTTGTAGGAAATTGCTTTTTCTAAAATTTTGACTGTCAAATTTTTTAAATAAAACTAATAATAAAGAAGTTATTAATAAAAATATCAGAAAATTTCGCAACAAATTTTCTTTTTTGTTATATACCTCTTTATTTTTAATTTCAGAATAAAATCACATCAAACCAATTTGTAGAGAATCTTTCAACAAACATTTTGATCTATAATTTTTTTACTTAAAGAATATATGGGGGCTTAAGAACGCTCCAAAGTCGACTGTAGACAAACCAATTTGCTACAAATTATGTCTTTAAGAATTTTTTGTGGGATGTATAGTTGGAGAAAACGCGTTTGCACCCCTTTTTCCAATATGGTGGCCTAGAGACAAGGATTGCAACCCTACAAACTTGTAGTTAAGCTCCTAGTGACCCAACCCACACGACACAAAAATAAAATTGCGTCCTCTGAAAAACGCAAGTTTATCCCAAAAAAATGTTGTATTTCAATGGAGTATATATCAACCTTTCTATATTATAAATACATGTATAGTTTTTACTTTGTTGTTGTTGTTCTTTATGCGTATTAATTTTATTTTGTTTGGCTTCTTATTTGTGTTGTTACTTTTTTTTTTATATATATAAATTATATTGTGTTTGTTCGTATCCTCATCTTTTATCAATATTTTATTGCAATTCTTTTAATACTATTTTTGTGTTTTCCAAATGCTTTATACTATTTTATTAGTACTATTAGTCAAGTTTTGAATTACTAGAAAATCGATCAATAATTTTTGTCTGGATAATAAACGGCACCAAAAACATTAAATAAAAAGATAGGTTAGAAAATGTGATTTCAAATATAATTGTTTGTGGTAATAAATAGTAAAAATCGTATACCTTAAAAAGGATTTTTTACATGAATATTTAATGTAATACTAAAAAGTGTATAAGTAAATTAATTTTTACAATGCTACTATAAAATTTTATGTTGCAATAATGGTATATTGTTTTATTGTCATTCGATGTAACATCGAATTGTAGCAACGATTTTATCACGATCCAATACCGCGAAATTTAATTACAGGCACACACCGGAACTGGTGACAGGATACAAATACAGGATAACAGCTTAATCGATTGAAGATCTCTGCTTCAAAACTGACTTGCAAGACTCCACCCAAACAAACATTAAAGCAAGTTAAATAAAAGCTTCAAAAAACGAACACACATATTGCGATATTTACCATTTGAAAATTCAAAAAAACCTGAGCGGCTGTTTTCAACAATCTATTGGTGATTATCATGTAATAGAGATGACTCACTATTAAACCTAAGTACATTTTCAATTTTTCATGAGACTAAATCACACATTGCATGAAACATATTATATTTAGTGCTCAGTGTATTTGTAAAAAGTTTCAAATTATAATCTGAAAGAATATTTACAATTACAAATAAACAATTTTATATTTTCTCAAACTTTTTATTTTCATTATCTGTCACAAATTATTCTTAACATACTAAAATATTAAATATATTTATAACTCTAATTCTATTTAATTATTGTGTACAACAAAATATAAAATAAAAGTGAAAATTTAAACAACCACGTGTGTTTTACACAACTTGCAATCAATTGCTTTAGATTTTTCATTTTTATTACATTGTTAATTTAGATGTTTGATTCATTAAAATCAGTAAATGAGCCATAACCTGCAATTGTCAATAATTTATAAAAGAAAATATAAATATAAAAACAAATAAAATAAAATTTGAATGAATGCAGCAGGATTCGAACCGAGGTCCATTATGATAGTACAAAGTCTATTATGCTTATCACATGGCTGTTGTTTCTATATAATATGTCATATACGCAGAAACTTATATGAAGTCGTGTTGTAACAGTGTCGCAAGTTCAACGGATATTTCTCATCTCAACAAATGCTTAACACCCCAAAAAACGTTTTCACTTCAAAAATAATAAGATCTATAAGCTGCAAGTTACCATTTCGTCACTTTTACTTTAAAAATTTATTTTTTTAGGCATCCCAATATAACTTTCGACCAAATCACTCTGGCAACACAGGATAATATACAATATTGATGATAGTATTCCTAGCTCTCCGTTTTCAAAATACAATAATGCGTTTAGCTATACGATTGTGGTGCACGGTTAGGTTTGTTTGTTATTCATTTGAGATTAGCATTGTTAAATATTATATTTACTGGCATCATACCAAGCTGCCCATCACAACATTCTTGTTTAGAAACACGATAATGATTCCCTATTAGCAATTTCATAGATCGTTTGAAACTACTACTTATCAGTAGAAGTACTACGTAATATTTGTTATAAGAATCCTTAAGACACGCTCTTGTGTATTTGGAGCCAATTTAACGTAAGGTGATACTTCACAAAATTTTCGTTGAATTTGATAATTATTCGTTAAACACCTTTAATTGGAATTGTGTGAACTTAATAAATAATAATCCAGTTACTCTTGTAAAATACAACACCTGCTCTTGAATAAGTATAATTGACATAACGAGGTAATGTCGTTGGTATAACTAGAGTACTAAATTTTATAATTATTAATGAGAACTCTAGGATTTTTCGAATACATTTCGATTTTTTCCCCAATTTCCTTGATCAAATTATTTTGTATTTTATAAATACGTATTTCGACTACAAAGTAGTTATCATCAGTATGAATTATCTCGTGCTAACCGTCACCAAATTAGCAACGAGTAACATCTCCTCAGAGAATCATTACAACTAGTTAATTCATACTGATGATGACTACTTTGTAGTCGAAATACGTATTTATAAAATACAAAATAATTTGATCTAGGAAATTGGGGAAAAAATCGAAATTTTTTTCGAGTACTAAATATAAAGATATTCATACGTTTTTTTTCTATCCGCCGTTATGACTACTCCTCAATAACTGTCAGTTTGACAGCTATGCTGACCCACAAAAAAATATAAATTGAAAATATAAAATCACGACAATAGCATCGTATATAAAAATTATATGTAAAACATGTGTATCTGTTTATGCCTAAGCCAATTTTTAATTTTTTTGAATTGAACGTATATTTTTGTTAGAAATCCGCCATTGTGATTCCTATTTATCAACTTAGAATACACCTCCTTAGTATAACTAGACAATTTTGCATTTTGCTTGCTTGTATCCATCCTTTGGCTCCACCGCAACTTTCGAATACCATATTCAATTTTTGGTTCGAAATTTGGCACATAGAGCACACTCAGGAAGTTCACTGTATGGTGGTTGTTGTATTTCCCAACTTCATCAGGCAAAATGTACACACAAAAAAAAAAAAAAAAGTTTTCGAAAATAAATTAAAAATCATAAAAGTAAAGACAAAAAAATAATGAAAAAAGAAAATAAAGAAAAAAAAATAAAGACAGTTAAATATTACACAATAGTTGAAGAAAACTTAGCAGCTATCTTTCACTGACCGAGATTTAATTAAAATAATTACAATATAATTAATTCGAGACTAACTGAAACAAAATAAAAGTAATCAGCAGTTTCAATAACATTACGTTTTTCAATTCTACATTACCGACTACTAAAAGAAAAATAAACCACTAATAAAAATTAATTAAAAAACTCCCTAGCAAAAGATATATGATTAACTTAGCTTTTGAATATCAGACCTAAAACTGTCATAGTCAAACACTTATAAAAAACATGACACTAATATTACGTTTGAGAAAGTGAGATTCATAGTCCAAAATCTGAATAACTAAAATTGTGGCAACTCTTGAAGGGATGATCCGCAAATGCCTTATAATTCTAGATGATATTTTCAGATCAGCAATCGTTGATATGTTGACTAATGCACCTCTTCAGTTTTTGTTTAGTTTGTCCCATGTACGATCTACTACCAGTGTAAGTGATTCGATATATCATCTATCACATTTTTACTCTGGATCCTGAAGCCGAATGGAAAGATATTTAATTTTCACCTGGTTGTAAAAAACTAACAAGTCGTCTGTCTGAATATGGAACCAATCCTTGATGATAATCTTTTTATATAGGGAAACTTAGTTCGATCATGTTTTGTTTTTTTTAAACATATCTTTTAAATTTTGGGATGTTTTTTTATATTATTTATTATTTATAAACTATTTATTTAGTTCTATGTGAGGTCTACAGTTCACAGTACTACTAGTAAGTACAAATAGCATTGCATATAGTAAGTATTATTCTTTAGAGAGATGGGCACTTAATAATGAACTTCAGAATAATAATTTTCTACGACTTACGGCATGTATTGTTATTGCAAACATTTAACTACGCTTCATACATATATATATATATATATATATATATATATATATATATATATATATATATATATATATATATATATATATATATATATATATATATATATATATATATATATATATATATGTTACATGCATACATACCACATATATGGTTCAATTTCAATTATGAAATTGTACAAACTGGAATGGGAAAACCAAACAAAAACCAATTTCCCAAATGTAGTACTAGTTATGTACACAGCTTATTTTGAAATGGACCTTCAAGGTATTTTGTTTAATAAAGTTATTAATAGTACCATACCTTCTCTTATAGTTTAAGGTATAAAGCTAGCGTACATTTTTATCAATTATACTTTTAGAAGTAATAAATTAGTTTAGTATTGATAGCACAATCAAACAGAAATAGTATTATATATTTTTTATATAATACTAGGGGCTAGTATAATAGAGTACTCATTGAAAAAAATGCATAGCCAAGATCGCCGCCAGAAAACTAGACAGTTACACTTTGTGTCAAAACCTCATTATTATTGATATCAAATGAAAAGGTTAACTCGCAGATTAATGTAATTTTCAGTAATGAAATAAAAAATAAATCCCATTATTTTAATAGTACTGTAGACTATACAACATTGAACCTTCGTCCAATAATGAACCTTAAGTATTTACCATTAAAATATCCATAATAATAATAATAAATGTACAGCAGTTGAAAAGGAATTAGCTAACACATATTTTGCCCACCACTGGTAACTCGAACGGGCAGTCATATAGTGAGTCATATAGTGAGTAAAACAATTTTTTGGAGATAAATGGAAATTTCTTAAAATTGGCATTTCAGATTATATGTTAAACCTTACTTTATATTAAATATTTAACATTGTCATTAACCCAAATTAAATAAAAAACAGCTGCGATATGTGACCGTAGAATAGTTAATGCCTCATACTCCTGATGGCAACAGCACTCCAGCTTATTAAAGTTGTGGAGAAAATAAGATAAACTGCAAAATTATAAAGAACCCTTGAATTTTACGATTAAATAAGCAATAGTCAGTTAAACAATGATCCAACAGATTTGACCCTTAAAGCAACAGATATTTGCATCTTAGTTACGAAACAGGCTTTATTAAATACTATATTATAATAAATAAAACGACATATAATCACATCCATTCAGAAATCAATGTTTTTTTAGAAGTAACAAGTAGTGAGAACGAACTTTCTGTTGAAGCGTTTCCCGAAAACTTGTATTATTAGTTTTATTTGAAAATGTATTGTTAGTTTATTTAAACTGCAGTTCACTGTGTACTGGGTATAGGTTCACTGGGTCCACCAGTCAGTACAAAGTGAATCATTTCGACTAATTTAAAAAAATACAAATATATTACAAAAGTAGACAATTGAATTCACAAATTGCAAGTCAAAACTACAAAGTTTCCTTTGGACAGTTTACTATATAATATATATTTCTTCCATCACTTCTATAGTTATCGCTATGAATGCAAAGACTAAATTATCGTTAATCTATGTATTGGATCTTCTGAATTAAATAATTCAAATAATTTAATTGAATCAAAGTTATTGTTGAAAATATTTAAATTTGTATAATATTTTTAAATGATAAAATCTGATTTAAAAATATGTTTTAAATGTTAAGGACCTCCGTTTCCATGCCAACATAATGTACGTATGCACGAAAATTGAAAAAATTTTATGCATATTACATTTCAGATTGTTTTAATAAATAGAGCTTGTAGAGTCGGTATCAAAAACACTTACCATCTTGAGGCAGAATAAGCAAGGCATGGACAAACTTTTTTGATTCTGAATACGTCTAATACGAAATTCGTGGGTACGGCTAACGAATAATTTAATAATTTGAATTTTTTATCACTTTTTTGTTCATAACCAGGACCTTTATGTATTTCTCTTTTTATTTTGAAATAACATTCGCTTTTATGAAAAAAAAAAACAATTAATAACAGCAAATCTCAATAGACAAACGAAAAAAACATCCCCGTGGACGAGTTTCTTTCATTCTTTGTTATAATATTGAAAGCATTCAATTTTAGATTGAATTTTGGATTGAACTAATAAGTTTTTCATAATATTTTGTACCTATAATTAAATATATACTTCTATCTCATAAATGTAAACATACTTCTTTAACCACCAAACTGTGTTGGATTTTAACACATAATACCTTAATATTCAGCGATTTTATCTTTGGTAAAGATAACATTTTTATTATTATAATAATTAACCTAACAGCATACTTTAAGTCATAAAAGCACTTACATAATGTTGTGTTGACCTTTGAATGCTGAACTATAGATTACAAACAGTGTCTAAAAAAATTACTTAAACTTAAACACTTCCCTTGACTAAAAGTACTAAATCGCTCTTGAAAGTACGGCAATATGCTCTTAAAAGTACGAAGCAAGAAAGCATTCATATCCGATAAAAGATAAAATTATATTCAGAAGATATAGTCGTGGTCGCATTCTACATATCATATGTTTTGTTTAGTATAGAACAAATTATTTTTTTAGCAACGAAACATGCGACCATGGCAATCCTCTGAACAGCAGTTTTTCTAATTTTTAGTGATAACGGATTCTGGTTTCATATTTTTAAGAGCACGTTAGAACACCGTAGTATTTTAAAATGTATATTTTAATTTAAATTATTTGGAGGAAAAGTGAATTTTATTTATGTATATATATTTTATAACTGTACAAATTGAACTGTATCATTTGATAACCAAGAGGATTCATTTTGATACACAAATTAAAAGGTGGAGATCTTTTATGAATGTTATATATATCATGTTGATGCCCTTGTGATTTGCTTTGTCGTAGTTGAAACACTTCTTTTTAAGTTTATTAATTGGCACTTCAAATGTTAATTAACAATAAGACTAACGTATATTTTAAATAGCAATAATTTTATACTTTTAAAATTATAACTCGAAACATCAACAAACTGCGAAAATTTATATTTGAATTTCAAATATATTGATTTTGGTTTCAATGGAAATAATGCTAAGTGAAGAATTGATACAGTTCTAAAAATGCTGTAGTTGATGGCAACGCAAATTTTGAATTTGTTATTAGTAAAACTGTTTTTACGTTTCCCGTTAGTGCTAAACGCACCATCAAGTTTTATTTTTAAACATTCTCACTTGCCTCCATTTACTGATTTCAGATTATTAGTTTAGTAGTTATCCGGGAATTGATTAAAATTATTAATACCAAACATATTAATTTAAAATTGTTTGGGGTTAAGTAAATGCTAATATGTTTTTGAAATGTAAGAATTCAGCACATTCATTTAATATCCAAGAAATGCACTTCAAACAAAAATTAATTTTTAACCTCCACTTTTTAATCCTTACTTTCAGCATATTGATTTTATTTTTATATAGTCTATAGCACCGGGACTGTAATAGCGAGTCGATGAACACGTCATTCATAAAAATCAGTACTAAAGTAGCTGCTATGGTGAAAACCCGTACATACCCACAAACATACATGCATATACTGCCAAAACCATAACCCATCCTTTTGATTTGCCGTAGTCGGGTAAAAATGGATAAGTTGTTTTGTCGCAATATATCAGGTAGCAGTAAACTTTTTTAACCTACATCAAATAAAAAAAATAAAAAAAAACAATTTTAGTTGTATATATTTTCAGTGCTTACTTTTGACTCTTAGTTTAAGAATATTGGTTTATGTATTGTTTTTTTAATGTATGCCTATCGATATTTTCGTAAATTATCGCCCGATTTGAAATTTTTGTAATTACCTATATGTGATAATTCGCTAAATTTATGTATTTCTCTATAAGTATTTCTATGAACACCTATACTAAAATTTTGCTTTTGCGATCAATAATTCCAAACTTTAGACTAAAATACTCTGACATATTATGTATATCGAGTATAAAAAAGTGTTTGTTTAAGTGTAAAGAACCATAGTTAAAACCATAGGTTAAAGAACCGTTTATTAACGATTGATTATCCCCTAATGCCATATTTTTCATAGTTTGTACAACTTTGTTTATAAGCTGATTTTAATAATTTTTTTTGTGTTTAAGTTATATGTGTTTGTATCCGACGTCACTCAAAACGGAATTAATTCTCTGTTCGCATATTTCTATTTTAAAATGCGTGTTGGCGTATGGTCTTAAGAAGCTTTGTTTAAGAAAAGATTTTAGTAAGTCTATTTCATTTGGGCTCAATATAAATTGTAAGTGCTTTTTTAAAATTTTAGGAAATAAATCTTGTGCTAAGGTGAAGACAGTCTAAAACAATTTTTTGAAAAATATCACCATGAACACAAATTTTCAATGGTTGTATACATACATCATTTTAAAGTAAAAAATAACAATTTTTTAGGTAAAATGGATCCTATTATAAAAAAAAAAAATTAGAAAACGGTTGACCCTAAAGGCCATCCCTGCAACTTCCCGCTAATTTCATACCTATGCACTTAAAATTTAACATGTTTTTGAGCTAAAAATTTGATTCTTGAGCTTTGATGTTAAAAAAACACTTGTTACCGAATATTTCGTTAACGATATCTCTCAAACCAATCAACCGATTTTACGTTCTTGACGGCGATCGACGCGGTTATTAGAGCTTTAATAATTATTCTATTTTATCTAAAACGATCCGAAAATAAATGTCGAAGTTATGTAAAAAAACACTTTTTTATAAAATTTCTCGTTGACGATATCTCTCGAACGAATCAACCGATTTTAAGCAGATTGTTGGTGATCGACGTGGTTTATCAAGGTTAAGATCTGATTAGTTTTTGGAGTTGATCGATACAGCCGTTTAATAGTTATTCCAAAAAAACCACTCTTGAAAAAAAAAATTTCGCTGTTTTTTTGAGATTTCTTGAAATTTACTGGTCCGAATCGGTTCAAATTTTCAGGAAATCTAAGTTTCGTGATTCTTTTTGAAACGCTACTTGTTTGGTTTAAATCGGTCAAGCCGTTTAACATACTGACACCCTCACAGAAACCGTCAAAATAGTTTTCTAGTTTTTCCGAAAATTTACAATTTTCTTAGCGGGAGGTTAAATAATTTTCTTAGCGGGAAGTTAAAAAAAGAAAAGAAAAGCAAATAAGTGCGGAGTAAATACTTTGCCTATACTACTGAATTATGTGCACAGTCTGTTAATAATAACAATAAAACATTCATAGTCTCAATATTGGTCATTAAGTAATAAGTCAAGAACATGTACACAGTTAACAGTTAAACGATATTGATTTCTAATGTTGTTCTAGTTTCGAGTAATATTGATAAAGCTGCCATAAAAATAAAATTCATCTAAAAATACAAAATATGAATTTATATAAATCAGTTATGAATTTACATATCTGTTACCCGTATGCTGATGACAGTTGGGAAATAAGCGTGAATATTTAAAAACACTATATATTTAAATGTCCATTACCCATTCATTATCTATATCACATAATAGATAGGGGTTGTTGTATGAAATGAGATAACCACAACTATCCAACTATTAATTCCTATCCTTCCTAATTAGTCCTGTTAATATCATACATAGTTTTTAATATAGTACTATTTTTAATTAATGTATAATATTTAATTAATTTTTTATATTATAATTTTATTAGGTTAATAATTTTTTACTTTTATTTCTAAAAATAAAATTACAATTAAAAAAAAAATTTGATGAATGAAGGAGCAGTGAAAACATTAAGACAAAGCTTTTACTTTGAAACGTTTCGTGTTCTTAATATTATGAAAAAATTGTCTATTAACTTGAGTTACGGAATTAGTTCTATGATTTGCAATTAAATACGACAAAGATATTAATTTTTGACAACATTAAGAGTAGCATTTTATGACCGCCTGATGAAGTGTTCAAAAAGAACACGAAACGTTGCGAAGTAAAAGCTTTGTCTTCACTGATGTTTTCACTGATCCTGTATCCTGTAATTCTTAATAAATAATTAATCACACAGGATCTTAAATAATAAATTAATAAAATTATAATTAAACCAGAACCTGGATGAACCTGGAGGAAAGCATTCTGTCAATGGATTGCTGTGTTAACAATAACTTGTTTAATAATGAAGATGGGCTATAAGCTATTTTATTTAATGAGCGTTGTATGTTGGGCATTCATGGATACTACGAATTTTTTCGTAAGAAGATTCGTTTTCGTGCTATAGCCGATTTAAAATCGAAAAATCTAAAACATCAAGAAATTTTTTGAAAATTGTTAAGTAAATACATAAATACATACTTACACAGAAACATACATGCATACAGAAAATTAATATGTTTAAGGAAGTACGAGCACCAAGGCAACTTTTGATAAAAGGCTTGATTTTTTTTTAATACAAAGTTTAAATATGTCTAAACAAATTCCAAAAATTTGAAGGAGATTGCCCGATCATTTAAATAAATAATTAACTTTAAACTTGAGCAATTTAACATTGGTCTTATGGGGTAACCTTCAAACATTGATACATTTCTGTATTTTTCTCGTAAAACTGTCGGTGAATATTTTTAAAAAACTTATGGATGAAAGTAAATATATTAGTGATAAATTTAATTCAAAAACATTTACACTTGCCCGACTAATTAAAGTGTATTAATTAAAAGAAAAATAAATGCCGCCACTAACCAATGTTAAATGTATATCTATATATTGAAATAAATCATATGGTTACTGCGTTCCCCTTACCGCACTAGAGTCGATACCTATCCCCACACCGCCTGGCGCTCGTACTTCCTTAAAATAAGCAAAATTAAATAATAAAAACTATAATAAATTTAGATAAATAAAAATAATAAAAAAATAATTTTTTTGGATAAAATACTCAAATTTTAATGAATACATCTCGCTTGTTACTAATGTAAGTGTATATGACTTTAGTACATATTTTTGTCATTATTTTGAGTTTTTAATTAACCATAATAATTAAGTGCTTAAGGTAATTTTGAGTCGGCGCCAAACAATCAAATTCATAAATGTGTACAGTACTTTGTGATTAAGGTTAAATAAAAAAGGTTTATTATTTTTTTCTATCAGCTTTTTCAGCGGTTTGATTTTTTTGTGAAAACTTAAGTGTTTGTAATGGAAGGTGTACCGTAGACCTATTGTTCACTTTACCACTACTTGTTTTACATACATAAGAACATTCTATAAGATTTATGTATTTATTATCAAATATTAGTTCTACACTGATACTCTCTGTAGGTCTCTTCTGTATAGTGTGCGTGTTACGTATAGTAATCTACAAAATCTACCAGGCAAATATTAAAATTGATATGCGCCAATAGTAAATTCTTATGTTATTTCTTAATTTATATTTTTTTACATCTAATTAAAATTTTGTGTATGGCATAAAATGAAGTTTTCATAATTTTTGGATCAGCTAATAAATATAATTAAAGGCGGTAACATCGGATTTGAATACATCATTAAACATACATTGTTGTATCTTTGACCATCAAAGTTGTACCTTTGACCGGTAAAAAGTACATAGTAAAACAACTTTATTACTCTTTATTGCAGTTTTTTTACCTCTAAATTCTAGGCATTGCTTACTTAAAGTTATATTTACGCGTTATTATCAATTTTTCATTTAAAATAAAGCTATGCGAAGAAGTAACATGGGAGTGGAGAGGTAGAAATTCTAAGAGTATGATGCAGACTATTTCCTAGTTACACCAGAAAGTCAATTTACCTCAAAATATTACTTATTCAAATAATTTTCAATAATAAATAATTTTTTAATGAAGTTTTTTTAATTTTTTTATTATTTTATTGAAGTGATCGAAAGTACAATACCTGATTTAGCAACTTTACTGATTCAAGGAAACACATATGCTTGTACCATTGACTAGTTATTGTTGTGTGTTTAAATTGTCAAACACGGCAAATATATTTCACTTTTGATGTTCAACATAATTTACTTCCAAAAAGTAGTCGTCAAAGGTACAACACCTTTTCCTACATGTAATATGAATACAAAAATCGAAATATTGGAACTATATTCCTAACGCGCGTTTGGCCAAAATGACAAAACATGTGCAACCGACTGACACTTTTATATACATATTAAGATTAGGTATTAGGAAAATTAGCATTGAAAAAAAAGAGCATAATGTTAGTAATTTCGTCAATCTCAATTAGTTTATCCAGAAATTGCATTTATACCTTGTTACTATTTTATTTTATAGAATTTATTTAATTTCTATCGAGTGATTTTATAAAATAAAACTAGTTTTAATTAATATTTTGTGTTAATTATTTAAATTTTGTTAGCATTTTTAAGCGGAATATCAAATACCGCCTATTATTAATATTAGGTATTTTAATGCTTAAAATTATTTGAATGCATGAAATTGTATTCCGATTCATAGTCCCACGTCACATCTAGCTCATTTTTTATTAAGATTATTGTTAAAGAACTTAAAACACTTTAAAGAAAAAGTGTCAGAAAGCATAAACATTAACTTATAATATTTTTTATTTAACCAAATTTAAGCAATTATTTGAAAGCTGTATGTATGGCAAAATTTATTTTTCACATCAAAAGAACCTTGCGAATAAGCTGATTTTTCATTTTTTAGCTGAATGATTTTTCGTTAGTAGAGTTTTTTCTCGGCTTCAACATTGTCGATTAATCAAAAATTATGAATCGAAATTCGTTAAAAAAAAAGAAGTTTAAAAGAATTAAAAGCCTCCTACGATAATATATGCTGTTAAAAAAAACGAAACAATAAATATTCTTATTCGATATAAGATAAATGATGTTTGGGGGAAAAATTTGTATTCTCACTTGAAGGATGTTACCAATTCTAATATCGATTCCATCGAAACCAAAATCAATAAACTTTAATTTGACAGAATTTCAATAAAATTAAAATTTCAATTTAAAAAAAATTTTTATTTATTAATTACAGAAGTCAATGATAATTATTTATAAGTTGTAAGTTAATTATTATTTTTAATAATATATTTTCCTACCCGATGCCGCACAACACCTCTCGTTCTTTAATATTTTCGTTTTTATTTTTTTCATTTTTTAATATTTTAAGATTGAACATCTAAAAGTAACGACTTTCAACTCGTATGTTTTGCAACTTTGTATTTCAATTCAACTAATATTTAATTATTATTGATGTTTTTACAAATTAAAGTTTATAATTTATGAAGTCAAATGTCCTTAAGTTGAAATGAAAATTCTCTTTGGAATTTGCAAACTGAGACTATTGTTCTACACACGAAAACAAACACTTTTCTATATCCGATACAATGGCTCAACATTTTGCGATCAAAATATAGACTTACAACCTATGTACTCAGGCTTGAATAATAATAAACGTTAGCGTTACCCCACCGATAACGCAATGTGAATACAATACAAAACCTATTTTCAAAATTAAGCAACATCAGTTACAATCAATACTTGTATGTTTGACCATCTGCAAATGATGTGTTCTATCGAAATATAGTGAAAACCGTAACCACTGATGATCTTATCAGTTAATAAATTAAAAGTAAAACAACGTTATAAAAAACAAGATTTTATTTAAATCTCCTAAACTGAAAAAATAGACTTTTACATTCAACATTCAACGTCATTACACAATCTATATAATTTAAAAGTTTGTCACCAGATGTACTTGTGTAGATAAATAACAAAATTTAATAACTTAATGTGATTGCTTTTAACTATTAAAATTTTCAAACTAAATAAATACGAGTACAAGTACAAAAAAGCATCTGATAAACCAACATGTAACACACAAATGCATATTTCACATTCTTTGAGCAGAATATTATTTGGATAAGGGTATTATCAATCACTAATGTTACTACAAACGACTAGTAATCGCATCCATGAAATAGTTATTAGCAGAATAAAGTACATTTAATAAAAGTTTGAATAGAGGAGATTTAAAATTAATTTGACTTACATAAAAAAGATCTCAATAGTGGATTTTTTTAGCGCGTCAGATTAAAATATGGTATGTTGATTTCATGCTAAAAAGTAAACATCTGTAATAAAATGTTATAAAACTGGCACTGACGCGTTTGAGTTTTTCTACATGACAATTTTTTTTCGCCTTTAGAGGCATCTTTCATAGTTATGCGCTTTCAATTTCAGACCCGCTCGAGTAGGTCCATGCGATTGTTTTATTTACATTTTTGTAAATACTCTTTTACTCTCTACTAGCTTCCTCCGCCACTTAATTTTTTCTGTCTACCTCATAGCCAAAAGGCACCCACGATGCTTTAGTTAATCCCTATTATGAATCGAGGGCTTCCCTACCAAAACTAAAGTATAGAAAATGAATGGATTTATAAACAAATTAAAGATGCATATAATATAATGATCAGCCATCTTTAATGATTGAGACTTTAGATAAAAATTATTTGTAATGAATTGCCTTGGAATTCGATGAATTCTTTTTATAATTAGTGGCAACAATACATTCTGTTTATATATATGTTACAGTTAAAACATTAATTTCAGAAAAAGTTTACATAAATAATCGTATAAATCGTTTAGCTAGTTATCTAGATATTGTTTATATTGATTGCCACTACGGTAGGAGAAAAAAACACACCTAGGATGGCTCGACCTCAAATCGTTAATGCTTGCTAACTCCATCGTATCACCCACTTTCAAATTGTTTTCCATGCCCATTCAAAAGTCTGTCAAAATCCGTTTGGGTGACTTCTTTTAACGTGTATTTGAATGTATCTAATGAAAGTTATGTTTGGGATTGAGCTTGTATGGATTTGCATATTTAGAGTCGATCTATTACGGGTCTACAGCTGTTTAGTTTTCTACACCACCCGATCATTGTACTCAGATGATATTTAAACAAATGTTAATTAAATATAAAATTATCAATAAATTTTTTGCGAAATTTCCACAGTCTAATTATGAGAGAAAAGTTTTTTATAAAGCTATGTTATAAAATTATTTATGGGTTAAAATCATAAATAATAATAACTGTCACATTAAAAATAATAAAATTTAAACTTAAATTAATACTTCTTCGTTAATTCAAACATTATCTTCGCTTGTAGTTCCATTTAGCAGTAGATCTCAATTATGGTAATACCCTATTTTCATTAGGCAGGATATATACGCCATACCTCTGTATCGTAATTGGTTCAAATATTTCCATATTTATACTATGCAGTTCATCATACCGTAAGTGATAATATCAATAATTTTTTGAAATTTCTAACTACAATCCGTTGATGGCACAATGAGGCCCAAAAACCTTAATGCAAATTTCATAAAAATTGAAAAGCCAGTTCAAAAACTAGAACGGAACAATCGCAAATAATAGATACTCTGATAAATCGTCTAGTTGTACCATAGACAGAACACAGCTTTGTTAGATAGCATCTATTATAAAATTGATAGTTCATATAAAAATCGACATGTAAGCATACATTAACTGAAATTTATAGTTTATTCGTAACATATTATGTATGTAAAAAACACATTAATAAGAGAACAAAAGCATTTTACAATGTTTTATAAAAATTCAAAAACATAGAAGAATAAAAAGTAAAAAGTGTAAAACACATTCATTCTATACTTTTAATGTTTTTGTTTGAAATTACATTAATTTTTTTTTTCTTCTCAGTTTTACAACAACAAAGTAAAAATATAAATTTAAAACGAAATTCTAACATACTTGTAATTTCATAAAAAGCGTATATATTATCCTGATGTGTATGTTGTTGTGCAAGTTTACATACATATATCCATCATGAGTTTGTATTTTTAGAGTGAATTTTTGAATGACGATGTTCTTTTATAAAAGAAGTTTAACAGAAAGGTCAAGCAGAAAATAATTTTGAATGGAGTTGTAAAAAAATAAAATAAAATAAAATGTATCGAGCGAACGAACATCACTTTACATACCTACATTAAATTCAGTACATGGTTTTCAGGTCACTTTTGAAGGTACCATCATGCCATGCATGCATAGTTTTAATTCTTAGTATTTCATTATGTTTATATTATGTATAACAGTTTACTTAATGTATAAATAAATATATAAAGTGTTTACTAATTAGGTGACCAAAGTGTAGGATCTGTTGAAAATCAATTGGGGCTACAGTTTAAGGCAAGGTACTCGTTTTAGATGTTCGTATCAGTTGTATCAGCGACAATATACGTTGCGGATTCAATATGCTCATGTGAACTTAGTATTAGAGTCTTTTCTATTAGTACATTGAGTAATTATTCTGGATCAAATAGTACCTTCTCCAATTATAACAATTAAATCAGTTATAATTAAAATCGCCAATCAAAGAAGAATGCAATAAATGGTGTTTGTTTACAAAGTTAATGTTTTTCACATGTTCAACCAAATGACATCAAAATCATAAACAAGAAATACATTCCAGTTTAACTTCATTCAATTCTATCTCTTTGTCATATTCTTAATGTGACGAATTGAGTTAGTACTATTTGACTATAAAACATTTTATGACTTCATACGACTTTATTACTGAAATTTAAGTACAATTTTCATAAAACACGTATTTTATAAGCAAAAATATGATTAGATATATTTTATAAAGTTACAATCAGCTTTCATTTAATATATTCAAGATTAATTTATGATTTCACGTTTTATGATGATAATTGAAGGTAATGCTAAGATCTTAAAGAAATTTAAAGAAATAGCAATTTCCATTCAAAAAATTGTACCTGTGTCTGAAAAATTCGGTTTTCGTAAGCGGATGAACAAAGAAAAGTAAGGAACACGGTAAAATCTACGAGGACGAAGGGGGAACACTGAATCCGATTTGGAAATGTTTACAAGATACAAAAATAGTGTTTTACAAAATTAACATTATTTGAATCAAGAAAAACAGAGTATAAATTAACTTATCTTCCTTAGTGGCCATGCGTTTTTAAATATGTCGGATGAAGATCTGCAAAACAATGAAGTCATTCTATGTCGACAAAAGTTGATTTCTGCTAAAAACATACCATATTCAAAGAACAAGTATAATATAAAAATTAAAAAAAATAAAGTTCATTCGAATTGTTACAATATTTATGAAAGCATGACTTGTACGAAGCGTTTTCGAATGTTAGTGTAGCGTTATGAATATATCACACATTACTTACGACATTTGCAATATAAGATCGAAGCTTCAGCAAACTGAAAATAAATAAAACTTTTCTGCGTTCAACAAAAAGTCAGGAACGTCTAGATGGTATCACAATCCAAGCCATTCAAAATCAAACTGCTTTTGAGTAGGACTTGGAGCTAATGAATTCTTTAACAGAAAGGAAGGGAGAAAAAAATGTTGAGTCCAAAAATAATAGAAAAGTTTTGACTGAACGTTCAGATTTGAAACTTACTATAGTGGTACATTATAATAAGGTCCTGAACCAGGTCAGTTCTAAAGGTCTACAGACAACTGAAAAAAAAGAGATTTTACTATGGATCTTTGTGGTAAATATCAAATTTTATTTATTAAGTAATTTTATTTCATAATAAACGGTAAAAATCTATAAAACTAACTACTATTAAAATTTTTCTCGAACGGATCTGCATTTTTAAGGACCTTCAATTCGGTTCATATTATATTTATTGAAAAATAAACAAATATTTCTCCTCGTTTTTTTATTAGTTTCATTTTTGTTGCAAAGTTTTTGTTTAAGTGTGAGATTTTCGAGCAATGATAAAAAATATCCGTTTTTTCTTAAACAAAATATTGATATTTTGAATCATGCATAAATAAAAAAGTATTAACTTTTGAAAAAAACTAAGATATACTCTTTGTTTAAAATTGGCTGTTTTATCGATTTCTTTCGTTATATTTATATTTATTTTTATATTTAAATATTCATTCCTTAGAAGTAGTTACACCCACCCTGTCGAGTAGAGCGTCATTTTTTAAAATATAATGGTTAAATCATTTTTAATAATCTACATTTAAAAAAAAAACAAAATCAAAATTTGATTAGTTTTCTCCTGTTTCGAAATAAAGCATTAGTTTGTCTATTTTTTTCCAAATAAATATTTACGTAATTTAAAACTTTTTTCATTCTGTAACAATATTTAATATTAACATTGACATTTCGTAGAATATATTTAAAGAAACTTCAAGTTAAACATGCAAAAATAACAAGTATTAATGTTGTATGGCTTGTATCAAACAAGTGAACTCTTTTAATTATTAGGATAAATTGAATACACTCAATTCGAACTTCATACTTCTGTCTTTATTTATATATTTTATGGTTTAAAAATTGAGTCTTGAATCCATTCGTACCAATGGACCGATTCTGCTCATTAAAGTACTTCAATTCAAGTACTCGGACATATTGTATATATGCCATGTGTACAACAAGAAGCTTTTTACTTTTACGGAGGAAAGATCTATTGTTATATTTACTTTTAATTTATTTTACTAAAAATCTTCCTGTGGAGTTCTTGAAATTTGAGAATTATCTGTGTTCGTAAAAATAAAATAATAATAATAAAACTGATTCATCAGTAGAACTAAAGAGCAACTAATTTAAAAAAAAAAATTATATTCGAATTTCTACGAAGTCTATATTATCATTATTACATTTATGTCATTTGATTTTCCATGCATAAAATTCAAGGATTTAGCTTATTTCTAAAAAATTATTATCCATAAAAAACTAGGTCAACGAATATCTCGTAGATAACAATAAACAGTGTAAATGGTACACTAGTATTTGTGTTATTATGGCTTTTAAATTATACATTAGATACATTTAAATGGATCTAGATACACTAAAACCATACTTCTTACACTTATAAAAATTTGTTTATAAAATAACTCTAGAGACCCTGTCACGTGTTGCTGTGTCAATTATCACACAAAAAAAGTTTTAAAAACAATTTTACCATTTTATCAAACGATATTACATCGATTGATTGCAAAATAAGAAATATATTGCACCAAGGAATTACGTTGTACCATACTAAATTTGCCCCTGTTTTTCATTCCTTTACGTGTAGAATATTGTAAAAGCAATTCTTTCTTATCCCCGGTATTTATTGTTGCCACTTGGTATTTGTTATGAGCACCTAGTATTTGATTTGTGACACCCGGGACACGAAATTTTTATACATTCGCTCGAAATTTGGTGTACGATTTCCGATATTTCGTGCTGTGGTATTTGAAATTTTGACATACTGCTAGTGAGAAGAGATAAATAAATTTTAATTAGAATTTCAATTTAAAATTTTGGTTTCGATGGAAATGATTACACATTAAAAAATATTTTAATTTTATTATTATTTGCACGCAAGTAGTGATCGCAACACTATCATGAAACAATGAAAAAAACAAATGAAAGAATCTATTTTTCATTTTCCTTCAGCTGTTGTTCCGATAAACACAATTTTTAGTAGTATACTTGTTCATTCTAATAAAATAAAAATAAAAACACTTACATTAAATGAAATAATATTACTGTCACTGTTACTTTTAACATTATGCAGCAAACTACACTAGTGTATATCGGAATATAGAACTGTACTAGTGTATATAGGAATATAGACTTAATAAATTACTTGTTACTTGGCTTAAATACCAAAATATAAGTGTGAATCATTTGACCAAGTGTTGGATGACTAAACTACTTGCTTGCTACTAGACTAATTACCTAGATCAATTCTAAATGTATAACATTAACATCTATCATATAATATTCCATGTATTTATTATTAACTTTAGTATTTTTTTTTCAGGTGAGTTCGTATTTGATATCTGTTATCAGATAGAATGTGGTATGTATATTTTGTTTATATATATTCAATTTTATACTAGTGGATCTGTGTGCTGATAATAATAATAAATTTTATTATTTATAAATAATAATTTAATAATTGTTGATTAAAATTTTAAAGCTATTTTAAATTTTAAAATATTTGAATTTAAATTCTAAAAAACTGACGCATTTTCCAAACATACCTGATACTATTTAGTATTCAAATCACACACAAAAAGATGATTAGTCTGTGTTAATCTCTCGATACAACTAATTCAATTTGAGTGTTTAATCGCTCAAGTGATAGGTCTTGATTCAGTGTTCTTAGACCAAAACCTCTATCTTCATTAGAACTGAACATATTGGGATACAAAACTATCATAACATCGCGTTTGAATATAACTTGAAGCAAAATATAGATATAATCCAATGCTTGATGCTTCTGGACACAAATACCTTTTATTAAAAAAAAAAACAAAAACAAAAAAAAAAAAAACAAAAAAAAAAACGTTTTATAAAAATAATTATATAAATCAGCTGGATAAAATGGGCGAACGGACTCGGAACAGTTTTTTAATATATAGATACGCTATCAAGGTTTCTTATAAGAATGGAAGATATTATAATTAAACGACTCGCCTATCGCTTCAGTTATAATTTCTTTATAGAAATAAATTCTACAAAGTAACCTCTAAGAGTTTGTAATCATTTTAGAATAAATGTCTTGAAACATTTGTGAAATTTTACATTTTTCACTTGGTATATTATTAGGATATATTTTATCATGAAAATATCTAATGATTCTTCAATTGATTCGGCAATTATTTAAGAGTCATGACCGATTATTAACTATAGCCTAATTAAAGTATACAATTTATAATCATAATTTTTGGAAAGGAAAGCTCTCATAAGAGATAACATTAAAAGATACAATATTAGAATAAAAAAGTAGCCCCTACGAAATAAATAATAAGACGGGATGATTACTGTAGGAAATATTTATTTCAATGTAATATTTTAATATATGTAACATATGAATCATAACAAAAAGTCAAAGATATAAACCAATCGTAAATAGGATTGATACATTTGATAATTTAGATTTGGTATGTCGTAACATCTACTTCCAGAAAAAGTTGATGTAGATTACGGTTTCAAATAACTTCGTAGATCTACAGAAATAGTAGATCCTGAATCGAAACTTATGAGAAGTTATTCGATCGTTTACATAAATTAAATTTGTATTTGGATGGGATATTTCGCGTGAACCGCGAACTAATTTTTTAGATGGCTTAGAATTTTGTTTAATTCGATTAGAATTTTACGCAAATTAGATTAAGAAAACTGCGCACCAGATTTTGGATGTCTTCCTATGAAATTTAATTTTCCCATCATTGAGTTTTTGTTCCAAATTTTTAATATTTTAATTGAAGATCAATCGTAAATACTATTGATATACTTGATAATTTAGATTTAATATGGCACTATATATTAATATTTAATCAAACATTTTCAGATCCGTTTTTCGATATTTATTCTCAAAAAACATGTTTTTAACAAAAAAATTATACCTCAACAAAACTTACTGAAAAATAATAAACCATTTTTATTTGATCTTAATAACTAAGTTCTTAAATGTATTTAAGTATAGGTACCCAAGTAGTTTATAGTCGGCGGTCGCACATCACACTTTCAAAACATTCAAAATTACTAAGGTGAACTTAGATATTAAGGTTAACCAAAAGTTTATAATAATTACAAAAATATATTCTTAGGTACACTTACAGTAGTTTAGGAACTTATTCATTAAAGTTAAATAAAAAGGGTTTATTATTTTTGCTTCTCAGTTTTTTTAGTGGTATAATTTTTTTGTTTTAAAAATTTTATTATATATTTTTTTGTGGCTATGATCTACTAATTATTATTGCATGCTTAATTATAATTAACACAAAATTAAAAACTGTAAGTAAACATCTCTAATTTACCACCCTTAGGGTAGGAAATTTATATCCAAATTTATGTGGGACCAACTTTGAGGTTTACTCTTTCCAATAAAAAAGGAATGATCTTATCAAAATCGGACCACTCCATAAAAATTTAAAATAATATATATACACGTTGACTTAAGAATCTTTTTTTCGTTTGTTAAAAAACTTAACGAAAGTTATACCAGTCGATAGGTACTGTGCCAAAACATTGTACAATGCTGATGTCTATTTATTCTCGTGAACTTGGTCAAATATCAAAATTTGTCTACACTCTGCATGTCCGTAAGTGTTTTTATATTTCATAGTATTATAGTCATATCATAATGTATATTTTGATTTAAATAATAATAAGTTTTAATGTACCATGTTTTTATAACGAACTAAATAGTATAAATTAATTTCTCAAATTTCAAACGAAAAACATAATGCATATTGCAGTAAATGATTGATACATAATAGCTCAACTAATGATGCAACATTCACCACATGTTTTTCGTTTGAAATTAGAGAAATTATTTTACGCGCTTTTCGTCCGTCATAAAAACGTTAATTTAACATTAAATTATTTATAATTATTACTTCCTGATTTTTATTATGCAAATTTACGTGTAGAGAACGTAATTGAAAGAACGTAATTTCGTGCAGAGAACGTAATTCTGCTGTTTTTGGGACTTCATATTATTTTTTCTATTGTCTTCTTTGTTTTCTTAATCTTTTTGTTCTCTTTTTTTAGCATATTTTCATGCTTTGTCATCCACTTTTGAGCTATGTTCCACATTTTAAGTATCTAGCTCACCGGAAAGTTAGTTTAAAATAAAACATGTTAATAAAATATATTTATCTATAAATTTCAACAGGAATTTTCAGTTTCTATTTTCCGATTGTTATCAAAGAAAAAAAAACAAGTTAACGAAGAAAGTTATGTGCCATTGAAGTGGTATTGTTTCAAAGGACTATAGGAAGAAGAAATATTAATTTGATGTATGTTTATTCCCGTTAGCTTGATCGAATCAATATTCAACCGAATAAAATATATTTATGATTTTTAATGTCATAATTTTATAATTGTAGTAGATTTTCCCGAGCATATTTTCTGGTGTAGTATAAATTTTTAATTAAATTGGTAATAAATATTGTAAGAACCTTGATTTATCATTATTATGTCGAACGCTTATCACTTTTGATTTTTAATCCCAAAAAAGTTTACCTCTTCCCAGCTTTAAACGGACAGTACAAAGTAATATGCAGTCAAAAGACATAAATTATAGATACAGATGATATAATAATATTTTCAATAACATGGCTAAAATATAAAAAATACGGGTGTTTTTCCGCGATAATAATTATAAGAATCGACATGGTGGCTCCATGCTCAAGGTAATTACCTACAAACATCCCAAAAAACAGATATATTTATAATATAAGATTGAATTTTTTAGTAACGCTGCCAGTATTGCGAAATATAATGTTTAAATATCAAAAAATTGTTATTCTGTGGAGTCTTTGAGTTATAATTAGAAAAGAAAAATTGGATAAACTAAACTTTAAACGTCGTTATAGTTTACTTTAAACTTTGTCTTGTTCTAATCTTCTGTCTTGTGTTTATCTGGGCTATAACTGGACTCTCAGATTTCAATTGAGTTTGCTGTTTGAAATCAAAATACAAAGAATGTTCATTTACTGTATAACATTGTCCTCTGCTCAAAATTTCAAGATGTCTGATTCCATGTTTGCACTGCTAAATTTAATAAACCTCCTTTTCATTCTTTTTGTGCTTGAATTTTCCAAAAATTGTTTCATACTTCTTATCTACAATATAACAGAACATTTTGGTTAAAATTTCAAGCCTACTTTGCAATTTACTAACAGTACGTAACTTAAACGTAATAAAAAAATTTCAAATTCTTCTTTCCCACTTTTGAAGTTTAATTTAAATAAATAATATTTTCTTCTGGCTGGGCATCGTTGTTACAGAATGAACCATCTGGTCTTAATTAAAAGCTTTTTTCTTATATAGTGTTGGCAGTACCTAAGCGTATATATCAAAATTTGAACCCCTATTCAACCTTTTAGGAATCGAATATCTAAAAATTATCTGCTAGTGGTCAATTAAGTCTAGAAAGACATCCTCATGCAATATTTCAAGCTTCTAGGCTAATTGGTTTCAGCATTGTTATATCAGTTAGAGATAAGGTGACAATGATGATTAAAATTTTTCAAATCAATTGTTTTTACCAGCCAAATGTTTTCCTAAGTCATTTCAGATTAAAAAAAAAAAATATCCAATTATTTCATAAATTTTTCATTTGTAGTATTATTCATTTATATGAGTATATTAATTTAATGGTATTTATTAGCAAATGTAAGTAGGAAAGTATGCCATTCAAACAATACTGAGTTATAGGAGTACAGAATATTAAATAATTGTCGTATGTTGTTGTTTACTTGGTCGGATATCGATATCAATTATTACCAGTAATTTTTTTTTTTTTAAATTTAGTATGAAGGTAACATAATTCAATAATTATAAAACCGTAACTAAAATATATATGTTTTATTGGCATGATTTGAAAATTAAATACGAAACTAAAGTAAAATTTTGAGTTCAAATTATCCATTAGCCGCTTAAAAATGGTTGAGTAGGTATTTGAGACAGAATACCTGCAAATTATAGTATAATTATAAAGTATAAGCCATCTTTAACCATCTCTTAACATAAACTAAAGGCTTCGGCCCCAGAATGTTAATGGTACTTTATGCTATTGACGTAATACTTTTGAAATGAGTAACAACGGCATTATACTTCCTCGTTTATTCTTTCCACCATTTAAAAAAAAGAATATATTATTTTTCGATTTAAAAATTTAATTAGGACCATTTTAAAATAGATAATAATTAGGTTATATCCTTTGTTATAGTTTATAGTAATGATGTTTGAAAGATCGGTGAATTTCGACTAAACGAGATAATAATATATATCTGCTCTATTATTTCATCAAAATAAATGATTGTGACGAAGTTTTAGGCCCGTATTCTTGGTCGATTCTCATTTCTAAGCTCGAATTAAATACATGCTTCAGCTGACGTTTCAATTCACTCTCACAAATTTAGAAGAACTCAAAATATTGTAACAATTTTTTCAATTGTTTTTTCAATTGTGACAATTGTATAAAATCAAATTTGGTATTTTTTTTTTTTTAATTTTTACATTACTATCAAGCAAATATGTTGAATTTTTAATTTTTTAAAGAAATTACCATCAATTATACTATTTTAAGGTAATTAGAAAATAACTTAAAACTACAAAAATGTGCTGAATTTTATACCCTATAGCATTATTCCCAAAATAATTTCTGATTGACTTATAAAATATTAAAGATACGGAATTATCGCAAAATAATATAACGGATACTTAAGCATTTTCTTCAATAATAAATTTTTAAACACCAATTCGTTAGATAAGTGCTTCTTAAGACATGATTGTGAATACAACTCGTTCAAATAAGACAGATTTATGCGAGTAGTTTTTTACTCCGTTGTGAAGCAACCACCAAGAATTCCAAACCTTTGAATCTAACATGATTCAATACTTGAAATAACAAATAATCGTAAGGCATATTAGAAAAAAAATGTATACAAATGCTCCTCAAAAATGATGATTCAATGTTTTTAATGAAAATTTAAATGGAAATAGGAACGCCTGTATCAATGGCATGTTTTCGTTTTATAAAGATATGATCTTAATGGAGTATTCATGATTCAAGACACCGAAATATTAGAAGAAATCAAGTAATCGATGTAAACAAACAGAATGGTGGAATAATGTATATTGTTTTCTCGAATGTAACTGAAACAGTGGGAGTGTACCTGAAATTCCAATTTTACGTTGCCAGATGTACGTTATCAATAAATTTAAAATAAAGGGCGCATAACTTATTAGAGTAATTATATAAATCGAAGCCTGTACGTTCTATTAAAGAAACATTATATGAAAACATTCTAAGGTCGATAATATGGCACATGTTGAGGAAGTTTTTAATATACGAAAGTGTTAAAAAACGAAAATTGAAAATATGCTTCGGAATTTTCGAAGCGAAACGATTCATTCGATTCCTAGTAATGAATGAAGAATAAACGAGTAAGGACAACAATTAACATTGATTGTCAAATCATACTTCCTACATATAGCTAAGGAATCATTGTTGGGTTATTTATAATTATTAAGATTCATAAAATACACTAAATATATACGCAATTCAATTTTTTATAATAGAAAAGTATAGTGCATAATAATATGTATTATATATATATATATATATATATATATATATATATATATATATATATATATATATATATATATATATATATATATATATATATATATATATATATATATATATATTAAACATGTATTAATTATGCGAATTGTAATTTCAATTATAGCAAATCTAAATCATTGATGAAAAAATGTAAATTTTATAACCGACATACATAATGCCAGACTATATTAGTTTTAGTCTAAAGTTTGTAATGCTAATAAATATTGATAACACACACATAATTTTAATATCGGTGATGATAGAGTCATCAAATTAATCTATTTCCGTTTGTCCGTTCACCTGTCACCAATATAAATTACAAACGAAAACAGATAACGAGCTGAAGTTGGTGGTGTATTCTAAACCTAAAAAGTAACACCAATTTCATATATGAACAAAATTTGTCCAAGATCCAATTGCGCCATGAAATAACTTTTTAACCATAAGAGATAGAAGAAAAATTTATATAAAGAGATAATAAGAAAAATGATAAATGTTATTTTTTTCCATTCTTGTTTAAAATAGTTTTTCGTTAAATGTTTGGATTCGTACAATTAGCAAAAATTTAACTAATAAACACATATAGGTAATTACAATACATATGATTATTATACAAATATTATTATTATTATAAATATTTATAACTGTACAGACTGGATATTCATAATAATTTGTGAATGGTAATTAAAAACAGTCCAAACAATGATATTCAATCGTATGACAAGTATCTAAACAGTTAACTCCGTTAATTGCTATCTTCGCTTGTTTTTTGAAACAGTATCTTTTCTTCTGTCTCTTATCGTTTAAGAGTTGGTTTAGGGATCCATGGAACCCAATTATCCAATTTTAGTCATTCACGAAGCTAAACGCACTTTTAAATTCAAGAATACAATTGTATTTTACCTGTGTAGACAGTATTTATTCTACATTTAAGAGATTTGGACTTTTACAGTTTTTTTAGTCAATAAAGTTGTATGAGCTAAATTAATTAATTGCAATTAACAAATGAATAAGATTAAAGTGTTAAGTAGAAGTGAACGTTTATTTAAACGTACTGTATATATTAAATATGCACACATAAAAGTCTGTCTGTATTTATTCTTAGTGTTGAGAGATTCTTAGTAACATACATACATCAATTACAATTACTTGGGTTGTGTACATCATCATGATTTGATAGAGAACAACAACCTAACGTTGAATAAATGCAGGACCGCTTCCAATCTTTGAAGTTTATGAATGTCCATCGTATGGTATGCATTTCAATGATCTTTTGGCAAAACATGTGTCTTGTACCTCATACGATACTACAACATTATGTAAATTTATTGCACTTATATCACAACACCGAAATCAGTTACTAGTTTAAATATTTATTCAAAATCCGTTTTTCATATTATGCCTTTTGCTTTAATGGTAAGGTGAAGTCAGTGTAGGGATAAAATTACAATTTTAAATAATTAAAAATATAAAAAACTTAATTTATAAAATTTATTTTTGAAATGATATTTTATTAAGATGAGTCTTTAAAAAAGTATATATCACATTTAAAAAACGGAAATTAATATGCGTTTATATTTTGCGATTCGCGGTAATGAACATTCCACAAACTTTTGAAAATTTAATCCATTTTCAAGCAAAAACCTAAGTTTTTGTAAAAAGATTTACTTCTAAAAAAATTATAAACTTTCAATTAAGACCAAATCAATTAAGAAGCTTTTAAACTAAAGTGATCAATGATGTACCATGATGTAAACTTACCTTAGAGACAAGAACGTTTTTAAAAAACACGACACAATATATGTCGGAGTGTCTTTAATTGGATTTTCATTTTTGCCGCGTTATCGACGGAGAACTATGATGTCAACAAAGTTTAAGTCAAGGCGTCTATATATTTTTAAAATATCCAATCAATTCAGACTTTCACTTTTGGTCGCCAAGTGTAAGATATTAAAATCTTTCCATGGCTAAAGTCCGATTTCTTTTAAATGGCTAACAAATACTGAATCGTTTAATTTATTGCATTTTATTTCAGGTGCTTCCTTATTTTTGTTATTCGAGAGAATATCTTCAAGTATTATAAGTTGTTTGGATACTATAATCGTTGCCTAAGATAATAATATGAAAAGATCCTTTTTACCCGACTCCGAAAACTGGGTTCTGTATAACAGTCTATGTATGTTTTATAATTATTAATGAGAACTCTAGGATTTTCGAATAAAGTTACAACGAGTAACATCTTCTCAGAGAATCATTACAACTAGCTAATTCATACTGATGATGACTACCTTGTAGTCGAAATACGTATTTATAAAATACAAAATAATTTGATCTAGGAAAGTGGGGAAAAAACCTATGTATGTGTATACGTGGATATGTACGTATGTTTCACCATAGCAGCAACACTATCGAACCGATTTTGATGAATGGGTTGTTTATTTAGTCGTTATTTTCGTTCAGTTGGTATAGGTTCATTTATTAAAAATACAATCAATATGACGGAAGAAAGAACAAAAAAGTAGGGATTTCAAAATATCAATTAGAACATTTTAGAAGCATATATAACATATACTTACCCCAAAAGATTTTAACATATAAAAGTACGAAATAAGAAAACGTTCTAGGCCAAAATTAAGATACCTTATGCAATAACAGGAGATATGTCCTATGGTAATGTGCTCCTAAAACTACGAAAGAAGAAAACCATCTAAAATAGAATAATGTTCAGAGGAAAAATCTTTTCAAACCAATTCATATTATAATTGACAGGTGACTTACGAACACGGCTATCCCCTGAACATCAATTTATCCAGTTTTAGATGAGAATATTCTTTTGTTTCATATTTTTCAGAGCACATTATTCAAAGTACATTAAGAGGGCCTCTTAAAATTATTTTTTATGGTATATTATTTCCCAAATCAACTACAATTATTGCTGCTTTACGTGTTTATTTCTTATCATGCTACTAATTGTAATTCTTAGATTACTTTGTTATTGTTTTTTATTTGTAATACAATTTGGACATAAAAGTGTTTTTAATAATTTTATAATACGTTTCATTGTACGTTCCAGCTACTTGTGGCACTTTGATTTGCTTTTCGTTCCATAGACAATACAAGATACGAATACTTGCAAAAGAAGCCCATGATCTCTTGTACAAATTTTTTTTTTGACATTCACAAAATTTGTTCAATTGTGTAATGCATAGTATGTGAAGAAAGTGCTAATTTTTGATTTGACGTACAACGAATCTCAATTAAAAACGGAGAAAATAAAGTTTTTAAACGTAGTGGAACGAAAATATTAAAATTTTTAAAATCATTAAATGACAATCAGTTATAGACAATGAAAAAATTTAAGGGACAAAGGTGCTCATAAAAATTGTAACTGTTGTTTTTTGGCAAGCCGAAATATTCACGCAAAGTTTTGACACATCAAAAATCTAAGTGCGGGAAAACCAATGTTCTTCACCACGAAATACCTGTTTTTTTGTTATATTCATTTAATAATTAATCGTTAATTCTTGTACATTCGGTATTATAATTTTACGTTGTATGACCAATAATTTCTAGCCAAAATGGATGAACATTATTGATGTATGATTTTATTATTGATATTACCGCAAATATTTATTAAATTAAATTTCATTCAATTATAACATTGTTTGAATGATAGCATCATAGGCGTTCATGTCTGTGTAAAATTTGTTTGATCATTCATCACATATGTGAAAATTATTATTATTTTAATGTAAGTTAATAAACTGAATAATAGGGTTCTTTCAATAATATAGGTACTTTTAATTTAATTTAAATATAAAAACGATTGATGATAACATAACTAACAACGTTAATTTATAATATCCAACATATGGTTGTGTTTCAAGAATTTTACTATTTTTAATAATTAGCATTTATAAAATACATTAAGTATGCAGACCACAAAAGTTTATTATATAACAATTATACGGATTATTTATCTGAATTTAAATCGTAATTATAGTGATAGTAAATATTTTACGAAAAAATTTATTGGCCAGAAGAAAAAGTTTAAAAGAAACGAACATTCTTTGTATTTGAAATTTTTTATCTTATATGGTTTTTGAATTGAGTCATACATCCATTTGGTAGGTGAGCCTAAGCAGGGATTTTAGGATTTATTTGTGCGCGTCAGATTAAGATATGGGAGGTGTCTTACCCCTTGTTGAGTACCTCCACCCAATCTTAACTGTATATGGTGCCGCGCGAATACGGTAACCTATCAGAACATTAAAACGTAAAAATTGATAGGTGGATTTAATCGAACGCGTCTGATTAAAATGTGGTTGGTTGATTACATGCTGAAAAGTGACGATTTGAGCGTGGTGCAGGTGGCTTGCAAGTTTGTGACCCTCGCATTCACTTTCCTCACGCTCAAATCGTCAGATTAGTAAAATGTACAGTTTTTAGCACGTAATTATCCTACCATATCTTAATCTAACGCGCTTGATAAAATCTTACTATCAATTTTGTCGTTATAATAATCTTATATGCGCGGCACCGTATAGAGAGCTAAGATTTATTAGAATTACTCAACAACGGGTAAGGTATCTCTAAATCTTACTAATCCAAAAATCTCCGCTTGGGCTCCCCTACTAATTGAACTCAATTATGATCATTCACGAACTATTCAGAACTCAATTTTCTGGTGTAAAATACGCATTCAAATTTTAGTTCGTTATCGTTTATCGTTTTTAATTTGTCTTCTCGTTATCTCTTTACGTTGTCTTTTTTGGTTTAATTTTATTAGTACACACACACACACCAATTTCTGAGACCCATTTTTTTCAAAACATTACGCATTACGTATTTCCGGTGAAATCACAAGATTATCATTTTGATAGGTTTACAATATTTCCTTTTACTCGTAGTAAAAGAAAGAAATTTTGAAAAAAAAAATAAAAAAGTAAATTGTTGTAGGTAGCCCTGTTATTTCTTTGATTTGTTACTCTCTATAATCTAATTTATTTTTGTTTTATTGATTTATTTTTATATTATCGAAATACAAAATGGATAACATCTGACCGTTACCCCTATACACACACAGGTTCAACATTGGTTACAAACATTATTGGTTTTAGCTCTAACTACGAAAGTAGAGATGTAGAAAATTTCTCTAAGCATACTTGTTCTTATCCATTCAATAAAATATAATAACTGAACAAACTTGCTTATTATAATTGACTAACTGGCCTCTGCTAGGATAAAATAATTTTCATCCGTTGCAGATGAATTGAAACTTAATGCAGATACTTTGAAACTTTATGTTTCTTTCCTAGTAATATAAAATTAGTTTCATTTCTAGTAATATAAAAATATTATTTTTACATCGTATTAAGTAAATAGTCATGCAAAAATTTTTATTTTACAAAGAAGCTTTATTGATTAAAATTACGGAAAATTTGGTTAGTTATTATGAAAATACGAAATTACATCGTAATGCCACATGGTTTCGTACACATTTCCATACACTTTATATTTATTTCACTTGTTTTTATTGGCAATTTATATATAGCTTGAAAATATTCACTAACAATTCAATCCGAAAAATTATTTCCGAGATATCACACATTTACTAAAGTACTCTCTGTAACGAATATTGACCAAAACCAAGTTTGTATGGTTCGCACTTTGACTAAAACGTCATACTTCTTGATCAAAAGACTTAATTTTGTGTTTGTTTCAACGATAAACGAGTTTACAGCTTGAAAATCGGAATCTAAACGAAAAAGTAAGGCGTCGATTTATTGTTTTAATTGAAAATTAACCATTTAATAAATGATTCCTTTGGATTAATTGAATTCAAGCTCCAGCAAGTACGGTGGATTTTTAATAATGAGTCATTTCCAGATTTGGATAAAATTAAGTTTTAAAATGATGTAACAACTCCGCATACTCAGTATTGTAAACTACATTAAACTACTGTAAAAAAAAATTATTTATAAAAAATTTTAGAAGAAAATAAAACCATCTGCAAAATAACAACTAAAAAATAAAAATAATTAAAAAAATTTAATAAAAAATCTATATATAATTCTATGTCACCAATTATCAAAGTCGGCATCAACGAATTCCACGTTTTCAAAGGTATTTGCTCACAAGGAAAAAGTTGTATAAATTTTTAAATAAAAATTATTTTTTATATTTGGTTTTTGTTTTGTGTATTTTTGAACCGGTTCTATTTATTTTTTACTTTTAAGTGTTACAAGCACGAAAATTTTCCATTTGTGTAACATTCAATTACTTGAATTAGTATTCAGTTTTTGGACCGTCTACCTCGTCCATGGAATTTTTTATTCAAACTTTTTTTGAACCCCCTCGAGAACATACCCTCAAACACAAAAATATTTTGTAAAATTGGATCACAAAATACGGTGAACATACGTAAAAATCAAATATATACCATCATTCAAACTCCTTCTTTTTTGAAATTAAAGCTGGATAAAAATACTTTTTAAACCTTTTATCCGTTTAACTAATAACCGAGGATTGAATTCAATTCTGTTACACTTCATATGCATGCAAACTACAACTACTTTGAGACATTTTAAATGCTGAACAATGCAAAAGTTTAAATGTTTAACTTTGAAGTAAAATGAAATGCACACAACGTTCTGTGAACATTGAATTCAATTTATATTGCGTCATGGGTAAAAACTTTAAATAATAGTCGAATACATCTAAAGTAAATAACATGTACATTTCGAATGCAATCTGATAAGTAAAACAGCTTCTTTTTGTTGTTCGTATTACAGATAGATATTCGAATAGAACAAAAATATTCAAAATAATTTATGCATTCATGAATTATTATACTCGACATAAGTATATTAAGTATGATGGATTATATTATCTTCAGTCTTAAGTTTGTAACGCTAGATAATATTGACCGTACATACAAAATTTTGGAATACGTATTCATAAAATCATTTGATTAGTCAATTTCCGCATTTGATCGTCCGTCCATCACCAAGATAACTCAAAAACGAAAAGATATAGCGAGTTTAAATTTGGTGACGTACTATTGATATAAAAAGTAAGTTGATGGATGGGCAAAATTCATGCATTGGATCTGATGGATCCATGACAAACTGTGATCCAACTTTTGAACTATTAAAGTTAGAAAAAAAACTATAGGCAAGTATTTTATGAATGAATGTTTATCATTAAAAATAGTTAAAAAATCATTGATACCGTACAATATATCGAGTATCAAAGCAATTAACTCTGGTTGTTGTTATCTTAATTTGTTTGGAATAGAATTTTGTTAAATTTTTTTAAAGATTCTCCAATGAATGTGTTCTTTAATTGTTACAAGAACATTGCATATTCGGAAGTGATTTTTCACCCCAGCAAAGCTTTCACTAGATTTTTATTTCTTTGTTTTTTTTTTTTTTTTAATAACAAATCCGTACTCAATGTATGCTTTCTGGTTCATCATTTGAAGTTTTATTTTTGAAGTTTTATGTTTAAGTGATTATAAACTAATAATTATAAAGCCACTGAGCGAGATACTTGAAATTTGGACAAAAATTCATCAGAGGATAACAATGCATGAAAAAAACAAGAAGAGAAAGATGAAGAAATTAAAGAAGACTAAAAAACATAAAAAAATAAGAGAACAAAACTGCTGAAATTTGAAAAAAAAAAAAAAGAATTCCTTTTTCTATACAAAACAATTCATTAACAAATCCTAAAAAGTAGTAAATCATTAATTAGAAATAATTTTTTACTTTTTCTTATAATGGACTAAAAACGAAAATCATTGGGTTCAAGTTGCGTATAATTAATCAATATAACCTAAACTAATGCAGCTGCATACGTACCATGTTTATCGTTTGAAATTAGAGAAATTATTTTATAGTTTTTAATCCGTTTTAAAAAAATGGTACATTAAAATTTATTTTATTGTATATTTTTCATCAAAGTCTAAATGTCACATACATGTTATTTGTAAATTAGTAGAAATTTGAAGAAATATATATGTTTTTCTTGAAATGAGAAAGTTTCTTTTTAGAATTTTTATTATAAAGTTGTTTATGTTTCATAAGTTCTATTTTAACAGTAAATCCTTTTTACAAAAATTTAAGTTTTATTAGGTTGTGTTTTTATTATTATTGTATATATATATTTACATGACAAATATGGATGTAACTTGGCGGCACACCAGATTTTTAACATATTTTATTTCAAACATCAAAGACACTCATTATTTATTGTAAAAACATCACCTTTAAACTTATAGCTTCAATCATGTAGACATTCATTTCAAAAATAATGTTTAATTTGAAAAAGAATCTTGATAATTCGAGAACAGTAAATCAATATACTTCAGATATAAAAGCATTTATCTTTACTTACAATTTTAAACTACACAATTTTTCAAACAATTTTTTTTAGATATATGTATTAACATAATTCAAATACTCAGTAAAAAATAACACATAATGAGTGTAAAATAATTGAAAAATAGTTTTTAAGTTAAACGGTTTTGATGAAATAATTTAAATAATGATGTAGATAATGAAGTTAATGCTTAAAAATAGTTTGGTACGTCTTACGTTCCAGTCAACCAACGACTCTCCTATTCAATCGTTGAATGTATCTTAACCTGAGTTAGTATGAAAATAGCATTTATAATGATATGAGCGTTTGACTGTATGTTAAAATTTCAAGCGCCCCACGGTTTCATATTTGGCCAGATCAATGCCCTAGTGTGATGATGAGAGTATATATTGACTTGTAGTCTCAGTATGGTAACGTTTGCGCACTTGTGTATTCGAAAGCTGTCATCGTACAAATTATATAAACCACAAAAATAAAAATATGATATTTTTTGTTCTATTTGTTTTTATTAATAGTTAAAGCTTAGTCTTTAGTCTTTCAATTTACATTCAGATAGAAAAATAATTTCGTTTTATAATAATTAGCGGTACAGTAGAACTAAAATGCATTAGCTTTGTTAATGCTGATAAATAAGCGAATATGAGGTAAAGAAACGCGTTCACTTCAACATCAATGCATTGAATGCTTTTTGGTCAATGTGTTTACTTGACTTTTTATACGGAGTCACTAAATACATGTTGGATAATTAAAAATTAAAAAATTGAATTTTTTTATATTCTCTTTTTTATAATTTGAAATATGGATCGTAATTGCAAACAGTATACAAAACTTTGGTATTCTATTTTTTTTTTTTTATTATTATATTGTGTTTTTTGTTTTTATACAGTATGAAGAAGAAAATTTTTTTTATCATTACAACCATCACAAGCAAAAACCCCCTTATGTATGAAGTACATTGTTCAAGAAACCATTAATGACAAACTAGGCTCAATATCCAGTTTTCGATGGGCGGATTTACGTATTTTTCATTGCAGATAGGACAAAAAGATGGACAGGCTGATGGATGAACAAAATTCTAAAAATATTATAACCATTTAACAAACAATTCACATTGCTATTATAGGAAATCATGCAAATACTTTGCATTGGACCTACGATTAGTTAATCCTCGCGAAATCTCTTATGAATATGTGAATAGATAAATGCCGATATAATTTAATGTGTATTGGAATTCATGCAACATTTCTCGGTAGTCGTCATAATTCGTTTTTCACTCGCAATTTTAGATTCACCATTTTTCCTCATGTTGTAATAATTTTAGGTGTTTTTTAGGTACAATGCTGATCCCGGTTTCGTCCATGTTATAAATTCTAATTGGTTGGAAATTATATTTTACATACATATTATTATATTGAATCGGCTATATATTAAACGGATTCAAAAGCCAATCGCATCAAATCGTTGATGGTCAATCCAAAATATCTAAATAAATATTTGCTTTATACGACCCATAAACGACGCAACACAGCCCAGTTTTTATCTTTTTCGAAGCCATGATTCACTTATTCCAACTATATAAGCAGCAGACCTTTGACTTTTTCCTTTTTGTATTATCATTTTCGCATTCTCTATAATACCTATGAGCTGTAGCTGCTTTAATATGTGAATTTTTAAATATTTAAACTAAATACTATACACAGTCTAAATAAAATAGTCTACTCATATGTGTATGTGCTGATGTCGCATATGCGAACAAAATTAAAGTTCGAACGCTTTGCCCTTGTCACCCTACTCTAACTCAATTATTTCTTAGCGTTTAGTACATCCACATAATTATGATTTATTTTTCAATAAAACCGTTTAACTTAACAATGTTATTTAACTTATTTTATTTTCAAGATTTTAGAAATAATATTTTTCCATTTTCTTAAATTAAAAAACAGTTTTAATTTATTAGTATTTCTAGTTAATTATCTAAATAAACATGAATATTTTTTCATTTTCTTAAATTTAATAATGAAAAAACCATTATTATTTATTTTAAATGTAAATATACATTAAAGAGCAAATCCAAGCTTGAATCCTAATTGATGAAGTTTCAATAAAATGTATAAATATCAGTTTTGATGTATGTATAGAATGTCTTACCCCGTGACACGCCATGCGTTGTGTTCTGCTTGTTGAACCTAATCTATTGACACCAATTGCAATAACTATGAAATCTGGCATTTTATGCCGTTGGCCATCTTGAATTTAAAACTTGTCCTAGTGTATAGTATTCTACGCTTCAAGCTCTTTGATTTGACACTGTTACGTTTTTATTAATAAACTCAAATAAAAAATGTTTTCTGTTTAAATAATTTTATTACTAATTTTTCTCTCTGTCAAAGAAAATTAATGTCCTTACGCCTACAGAACACAAAAATACTGAGCGGATTAATGCTTTGAATACGTTTCAAACATGCTGAAGATTTTGCTGATAATAAAATTTCTTTTACTTTACCCACTGCAGATGCAGCTATAATGGACGTTTGATAAAATACTGACAAAGCTTTCCAGGCGACAAGAATACAATGCCGAGATGTGTAGAACTTGGTTGTCTAAACTATTTTATCTCCGTACATGAATGATAGGAAATTTTTAACTTTGGGTGTTTTCGTGAAAAATGAAAACTTTTCGCAGTTCATTTTTGTTGTAAATTACCGTGACTTTTACTCAAAATAACAAGATTATCCGCATTAATAAACATTATTAACTATGCCTAGCCATTGATGAAAGTGACATAGAGAGGCCCTGCATAACTCCGCTATAAATATTAATATTGTCGGATAAGTTCACATACATTTTTATTTTCATATTTGCTTGCTTAGACTTGGTGACAATGATCCTTAACAGTTTACTGCTCATGTCGATTATAAACAACTTTTTACACAGGAAATAATGGTTTCCTCAAACTGTCAAAGGCCCTTGAAAAACAACAAATAGACAAAAACCATACGCACCTTTACAACGTATTTGACAGTCTAAAATAGCCTATAAAGAACATGTATTATATAGACAGCAGTGACCACTACGAATGCCATTCTGATAAGTAGAGCATCATCTTCTTCTTTGTTGCATATATGCTGAAAGAATAGCTTTGGTATACAGTCCAGCAAAGAAATTGCACGGTAGTTTGCAGGTCCTGCTGACCTCTCTTTTGTGTAAATGAGTCAAAATAACCTCAGCCATGGTATTAAATATATTCAATATACTCGTATAATGTTCTCATTAAGCTGTTAAATTTATGACGATGTGTCATAGTGTGTGAAATGTTTTTTTATTGTTTTATATGCATTACTTTTAAAAATATTTGCATTATGCAGTTCTTATCTATATAAGCTTTAAGTGTTTCACATTTCACACTCTTACGTCTGTCTAATTTTCGTAAAAAGAAGTACAGTTTTTGCTTCATGTATTAATTCATAGACATATAAAACAAAAACGTGGTAATTATACTACTTATAACTCAAGAACACATGGACTCATCTTTGTGATTTTATATTTTTTTACTTATCTTCACCTGGATTGGATAGATTTTAAGTCCGTTTTTTACCCCTTATCGAAAGCAGAAGAGGGGCAATGATTTTATATCTAGTTCTTGCTTGAAGTATGTTACAAATCCTATTATCATTAAAATCAAAACCAAAATCTAGGTTTGATTTTTAAAATAAATTTTATCTATCTTCTCCCACTAGCTGTGTGTTATTATCCTTACCGATAGTTTTCTGTGGTTTTTTATTTAGTTTCTACAAATTGAATACTGGAATAGCTTCTTATATAGTCAGCCATAACTGCATACCTTCCCCTTCGATTCATAAGCCCCATCCTATTTTTTTTACTTATTCTGTACATTTTTGTATTGTTAAAAAAGCGAATGAATTAGGAATTGAGTTGCTTTAAAATATTAATTAATATGATTATTTATTCGGATTTGACTTAGCTTTATTATTTAGAATTAGAGAATGGTTATTATATATTTAGACGATGTTGTTGTTGTTTAGAACTAATTTATATGGCAAAACAAAGTTTGTCGGGTCAGCTAATTATTCATAAAATTGATAGATATTATATACACTATTTTTTTTTTTAAATTTTAAATAATACTAAATAATTTAAATGGTAGTATATAAGTCCCCTCATATTAATATACCCAATTTGATTTAAATAATAGTATTTTCAACAATAGCTAAAGGGGATTGAGCCGAATTGTGGTTGCATTATGCATTATTTATTTATAAAATTTTAATTTGGAACACAATGTTTACAATTATGTACTGGGTGTAAAAATAGTGTGGGATAACTCTAAAAATAATTATTGTAGAAAAAAGCCTATTTCAAAAGTTTAGACATTAATGAGATATAGTAAAAGGTATACTTCAAGAACTGCATCGAAGTCAATTTTCAATCATCTTAAAATTTTCAATAGGAACTGTTAATTTTGTTTATCGCTTTTTATCGGTATTAGATAAGTGTACATTATTTATCGATCACGCCATTTCCCAGGTTATTATTTTCAAATTTGATTCGTTTTATTTGCATATTAAATATTCTTCTTTTCACTATTGTTTATACAAAACTATTATTTTTATTATGCCCCTTTCATGGAATTTATAATAATTGCTTTATGTAGTAATGAATATACGTTAATAAACTTTTTCTATAAAATTATTTTTCGAAGCTCTTAATTACCACTTAACTTTTGATGTACTTAGTTTTTTCGTTGTCACAAGTTGGTGTTTTTATATGTAGCTGAATATTAAGTCAGCATCCCTCAATCCAATATAAATGCACTTTCTGGCTAAACTGTTTGAGCAATAAATTTTTAACAATTGTAATTAATTAGCTCCTAATTTGTACCTAGTTATTTTGTAAGAAAAAATTTGATGTTCGTTGGGACAGGGTGTTTGGTTAATTCAGTTAGAAATAATTTGTAAATTTCTATAAATTTTATTTTTTTACACAGAATTATTCTATTCTATGGAAATACCAATTTTGATATCAATACTCCTAATTTATAAGCATTGACATGTGTATTGAACTTTCATTAGTAGGTACCTGAAGCAAATATGGCCCAGGAGATAATGAAACCTACATTCAAAATTTCATACCCAAATAATTTTTTAATTAATGGTAAAGACCTTTAATTTGTGGTATTCCATACTATTAATTATGTTAGGTGGATAAATAAATTTACACAATTTAATTTTTTATTTTGCTTAACCACTTTATTTTATTCTAATTATGGGACATGTCTCGGATGTTACTCCATATAGAGTAACATCCATGTGGCAGTTTAATATGGAGTAACATCCGAAACATGTCGCATAATTAGAATAAAATAAAGTGGTTAAGAAAAATAAAAAATTAAAGTGTGTAAATTTATTTATCCACTAACATAATTAATAATTTTTTAACTTTCCTTACACATAGCGTTTTGTCGGTATAACCTCATTGAAATTCCTTCGAAGCTGTTAGTTACTTCATCTTATCAGGAACCAACTATTTGTCAATGAACTGACGAATCTAAAGTTTAATTGTTATCTTAACACAAAAATGCTTGTTTTTATTGGACATAAGGAATTGTAGGACACGATAAATGTGTAACTATGGATTTATATTCATATTAATAAATTTTTTGTTTGTTTCAATGATCTAGTAATCCGGCTACTAAGGCCCACTGTACACATGAAAATGCATTATTCGATTATTTTACCGTATCTCATTTTGACGTTCATTTATTTTCATACAATTACTTTTACAATGAACTTCCAGAATATTTCCAAAAATTGAAACGTGGCCATAGCCATATACATTAACGACATTAAATCTATGTCTGTCCTATGACAGATTGCGATATTAAATATGTTTTTAAATAATAAAAAAATGTTTTCGTTTGTTTTTGAAAGAGTAATTGTCATTTTTTTAATTTGATTTACTTCGTTTCTTAAAGCAAAGACTACTACTTTACTACTTTATGATAAGTTTTTTGCCATACCCAATTTAGGGACAATTTTAAGGAGTTATTTTTAGGATTATTAAGGAAAAACTACAAGTTTACATATGGATCTTATTAAACTACGGTGATTTAATAAGGGCCACAATGAAAGTTTTTTAAAATTAAAATATTTTTAAAAATATTGTCTTTTGTTGTATTTTTTAAATTTTTATGATAAATCAAATTAATAAATCTTATAGAAAACTTTATCCTTAAAATCAACAAAATACAGTATTCATAGCAGATTTAAATAAGGTGTGCTAATTAGTAGATTTGCATCAAGTACACTATACAATTAATACATCAGAACTATTGAAGTGAATTCTCCGGTTTATGCTTAGATTATGCAAAATTTCATTAAATTTGGATAATTATGTTATGAGATATTTGTGACCGAAAATTTTGAAAATAAATATTTATTTTAAATTGCTATTCATTTTTTGGATCCAAGTTTCTATATTCAAAATTATGCAGTATAAATTTCATAACATTTTTATAATTCTTTTTTAGTTTATTTGTATCCAAAAATGTCTTTGTAATGGATTTATCTTTTTCGGATCTATACTATACCAAACTATACATAGTCATTTATTTGAATAATAATACCATGATAGCTAAAATATAAAACAATTTATTGATTCACTAGTTAAAAGCATTTGGAGAAATAGCTTACATTCTAATGTAGTAGATTGGTTTTCACAAATAACTTTTCCTGCCTTGTTTTAAATTAAACTAAAATACAAACATATTATTGTTATCAACCTGGCGCGAAACATGATCTGAATAAAAAATAATATGAATGCTATATAGCCCCGGTGCACAGGAGAATATCTTATGTCTATATATAAAAGGATAAATGACTGACTGACATATCAAGATACAGCCAAAAATGCTGGATCAAGAAGCTTGAAATTCTTCTCATATGCCGGAAGTGAATATTTATAATCGATTTTTGAAAATTCGTCTTTCAAACAGTTGAGGAGAAGGGCCACATTTTGACCAAAGCACCCCGTTATAACGTAAACAAGGCTAAAGAAATGAATTTAATTTCGATTAAATTATATTCCAAACTCCTAAGTCAGAAAGCTTCAAATTTTAAACAGAGTATACTCTTTTATGTAACATAGGTGAGAACTTTGAATGGATTATTTTTAAATTCAACCTCTAAAAAACGGGTGAATAGGGGGGTCAAACTTTGAAAATTTTGGATTTTAGTCCAGCTCAAATCGCTAAAACATAAAGCTTGAAATAGTTAACATATTGTTGGATTTCCATTGTGAGTTTCCAAAAAAAAGACACAGCTGTCATTAGGTTGATAGTTCAATAGTTAAAAGTACTATCCCGAATTTGTAGATCAAACGATTACCAATGTTATCCTCGAATATCGGTCATTGGGTAAATTTCCAATTACGGTAAGAAATGCCATTCTTTGACTACTTTACTAGTACAATATCTGGATATAGTGTGTTGATTGCTACTCACTGACTCGACTTAAATTAATTAAAATTGAGTAACTAATTGTATTTGTAATTTATTAACAATAATTATAATTACTATTGTGTTTATAATCGATAATGACAGCTTTAGAAAGACTGACTATAATTCTGACGATTGATTTATTGGTTGGCTTATATACTAATTTTTTAGATTTAGCAAGTTTTGGCTGCAACATTACAGCGTTACAAGTGGAGAGGATATTAACGTAATTTTAATATTAAATACTAATGAAATCTATTAAGTAAATTATTACTAACAAAATTTTAGATCCTATTTGAAATAAAAATTTTCGTTTTCCTAGAATGACTTTATTATGATATTACAGCCAGCCTGACGGCTCGTGATTAACATGATGAAGTTTTATCCCATAAACTAGAGGAGCTTTAATGAAATTAAAACAGTTTAGTTATTTTCTTAGCACAAAAGTTAGTTTTTGAATCAATGGCGGTTCTTCACACTTTAAATTAACTAAGTAGCAATAATACAGTCTGAATGTTTTATAAGTTTTAAAGCTTTCGCTTACAAAAGAGATTCGACTTACTTTAATTACTTTTTTTTCAATGTATTTAAAAAAAATTGTTTAAACCAAAATAAGTCTCAACCGGATTGAAATATGAAAAATTACTACACTTCAAAAACTTTATAGTATTTTATTTTACAAATATTTAAATTTTTTTTTCTGTAGCATGAAAATTAGCTGACATATTAAGGACTTAAGTTCATACTTGAATATGAACTAATTGTTTTTTCAAATCTAAGCACACACGGCAGTTTATCTTCACAAACTCTTGTAGCCTTTAAAATTTTCAGCAAAATAGTTTTCAAATCGATTAGTTAACTGAAAAACAGGAGGTTATCGTAAATAAACGAATTAAGTTTTTTCGTATAAATGCATAACAATTTTCAATTTCATTAACTCCGCTAGTTTTTGGGCAAACATCATCTACCAAAAATCATTTAAAAGATTTCCTTACGTACTTTCAAAATGACTCAGTACGTTTTATCCAAAATATTGTTTGCTTATATACGATTCATCTCTAAATGGTATATATTTCTAAAATTTCCCTCGAAAGTATCAGAACCTTTAACGAGCTATCATTCGGTTCATATTATACCTAAGATATAATAAACAAATATTTCTCCTTGTTTTTCTACAAAATTCATTGTTTTTTTTTGCATACATTTTTCGTTAAAGTGGTAGCTTTTCGAACTATTTATGAAAAATTTATCAAAAAAATGCAATTGTTTAACCAAACGGACATTTTGAATTACGGATAACTCAAAAAGTATAGACTTTACTTACTATGTATGTGCTTACTTAAAGTACTGTTTTTTTTTGTTTGTTTGTTTTTTTTTTTTAAATTTATTTACATCCCTATGAAGGAGTGGCCTCATCTTGGCTAGACTGTTCCCAAACAGCGAACTTTTTTTGTCAAATATTCTTCCATTAAATAAAGAAAATAGCTATCACGTGTGATACCATAGTATTAAGATGTAACTAACTAACTTGGACTATTTGCTGAGTATTAAATTAGAATAGCTGAAATTACAATAGGTATTCCGATATTACGCAACTCATCCTAGCTGGTATCCAGAGATAAAAATCAGCGTATGAATTTATCAATAATAGAACAAAGGAATAAACATTCCACACCAAACAAACCAATATGAACACACCATGTGCATGCATGTGTTCATTCGTTCATATTATATTTATTATATTCATGTAACCATTTTGATACAATAAATAAATATTAATGTTATCCTTTCACATAGAGGTAGAATATATTATTATTGATTTTAACAAAAAGCACAAATAATTGGTACTTACATTATGCTTAGGAATTCATTTACTTTATCTTCAGTAATTGAATGGATAAGAATCATATATAAAATATTTTATTATTTTCTAGTTATATCTATCGATATCAAAATAATTTTTTTGAACATTACAAATTTGCTCCGATTTTAAAATTCTATATATAATTCGACGTTTTGGAACTGCCTAGGAAATTTTCGTTTATTTTCTCCAAAAACTACCAGACGAATATTTATAAGTTATTGTATTTAATTTCTTACCTTTCCTACAATTTAGAAAACTGTTTTTAAGATAATTAGAATAAATGAAAAACGTTCACTTTTGAAAAGAAAATATATTTTTTGAATAATTTCTTTTGTTTGCGAATTTCAAATTTATGTTTGGGTTTTTGAAAAAAATTTTTTTTTGTGATAAATGGAAAGATTATATATTAGTTTTATAACAAAACTATTTTTTTTTTTTTTTCGCAATAATTCAAAAATTATTTCAAAATAAAAAAAAATTTTTGAATCCAGTACCGAAGACACGCCGACAACTCCCGAACAAACCCGAGCGCGTGTGACGTCATAATAATAGTTTTCACTCATTGCAGTTGATAGAAAAATAATAAATACGGTGTTTTGATCTATTTAATTTTGTTGTCATTATTAAATATTTAAATTTATATAGTAACGCTGTACTGTTATTAAATAGGTATAACATTTTGACGTCACAACTATGGTGACCAATCATGGCGCGTTTATAGTCACGTGATTTTTATTTAAATTTCATCAATTTTTAATTATTTATAATTAATTGAAAAAAATTTTTTTTGAAGTTTTTTGCATTAAATATCAATATTATTAATAATAAAGTTTTAAAATACATAAAAAAAATCAATAATTTTTTTTTTTTCAAAAACCTAATTAGAAAACATTATCATATACTGATAAAAATATGCTTCAACTTTTCTCCAATGAATCGATAGTGAATGATTAATGAAGATTGCTTGATTTTTCAAATTGCATAAGATTTCTAAATTGCCTGAAATAAAAGCTATTTATACTACACCAAATATAGATGCTATTTTTCTTTTATCTTTAACAATTACGACTCTGAATATATGGCGTAGTGTTTTTTAATAATTATAAAGTTCTCCATGTATCAAACATTTTTTAAATTTATCCATATTTTTGAAGGATATCATTAATATTAAATGTTCAGTATCGTCTGCTTTTATCATACCAATGACTATAACAAAAGAATTACCTTAGATTACAATTAAATTTCCTTGAATAATAATTTTAAGTTACCATGTACATAGTTTACTTCTTAGATTTTCTTGTGAACACGATTTTTCTTCCTAGCACAATAATTTTTCTTTGTCTAGCACAATAAGCGCATTTCCGTTGTCTGCCTTGGTGATGGTAACCTCTTTTTCTTCAAGAAATTTTACAGCTCTATGATGAGACTAATGATGATAGATCTCTTTATCTTTTTATTCCAAGACAGCTTAAATATTCCTTCTAATGTCATATTTTTCATTCTCTGAAGTGTTTATGATTGCTGTTATCACATCTACAATGGCACCGATAAGCGTTGTTGAAAGTTGTTTTTTTCGATATGTTGTGAAGTATGTTTACTTCAGTTTTACAAAAATGTGTTGAATTGGTGATCTGTTGTTTTGCCTTTGTTTGTTTTTATCAGTTTCATGTTGTGCCGTTGTCTCGTAATAAGAAACAATAATATTTTGTTCTGGCATTCAAATATTTACTGCATTTTGTTAATTTTGGGGAACCACATGAGCCAATTCTGTAAGTCTGCCTCACTAAAGTTGTCCAGTGATGAGAAATACAGAGAAAATTATGTACCTAAGTGGATTTATAATTTATATTGATATTCATTCTTGAGGAATGAATGATAATTTATATTTTCCAATAAAAATGCTTAAAATATTCTAAAACTTGTGCCACAATAATGTTCATATTTTTTTAAACAAATAAAAATAGGGTACTTTCAGTAGTGAAAACTATAGTATGAAAATGAAATTTAAATTTATGTACAAATATTCTATAAAAATCTGAATTTGAGTCATAAAAGCACATGATTAATTTATAATCATTCTATATTTTTATCTTTATATCACGTGACCGAAAACACTAGGTTACCATGATGTGACGTAATTTAGGTAAAAATTATTGGTTGTCATCGTTTAGTTCAATTTTAAAAGGTTTCTGAACTAGTAATATTTTAAAGTGTTAGATTTTTTTATTAGCAATGAATTATAACAGTATTCTCAATACTATATACCGGTATTACGTCACCAAAATGGCAAGCAACGTTCTTACAGAAATTAAAAAGGTTTAAATTAAATTTTAATGTAGTTTAATGACAAGAAATAGTATAGATTTAAAAAAAATATTTGTTTTTTTTATTATTAACAAATCAATATAAGATGATATGATTACTAACTGTGATTCTTTTCGTTTAATCAAAGGTTATAAACGTTATTTTCTCTTTAAAGTGTATTTTTTTAATCCTATAGTACTACGATATACACCTCTCATGTTTCTATTGCATTTATAGAATAATAGTTTGAAAAAAATTTACTGTAAAGGTTTAAATAAGGCTTAGAAAATATTGAAAAAGTTGTTGACTCAGTCTGCAGAGATGAATTAAGTCAATAGTCTTGAGTACCTTCAGTCCTGCATAGGATCTACGATTTGTAGTTATACGAGAGAGTAAGATATATAGAATTCAAGCGTTACATACAGTATTGGTGAATGATGTGTAATATCTCACATATTCTTAAGAAACTCTTAAGAAAATACTCATTTATTATTTTAAATCACTTTTCGTAACGAAGAATTAATTATCAATGAACATTTTTTTTATTATTGTTTTTTAAATTTATTTATTTTTTAATTTATTTATTTTATTCAATACAATTTTCAATTTTTGTCGCAACTTCCTAGATAAATAATTTTTTTGTATTTTATTATTACATATTTCGACTACAGAGTAGTCATCATCAGTAGGATTTGGCTAATTATAGTTATTCTCCAAGTAAATGTGAATCTTTGTTAATTTGGTGACGGTATGCACAAGTTTATTTTGCTTTCTGCACAATTTATGCTTTCCAAGTATCAATTGATATTGAAGTCTAGGACCACGTAATTTTGGCAGTTGAAATTTAAATTAGAAAATAAAAATAAATAATAATTCGTTGCCAAGTTTTTTAATGTAGATGTTTTCATAAGCATCTACTCAAAGGTAGAGTTGGTTACCGATTTGAAAATTTTTTAATTAAATTTGTAGAATTTATCCTTATTTTCAATGACCTGCGCGGCTGGATTTATTAATTCTTTCGAATTTTGTATGTACCATGTATTCTTTGTATTGTGTACTAATTTGTATTCAAATTCGTCCTACTCTATTTTTGATCTAGGAAATAATGCCAAGGAATCGAAATTTATTCGAAAAATTCTTGAGTTATGTTTGATAATATTTGTTATCTATGAATTTATCACTTCTTTATCATTTTAGAGTTTTTTATATCATGTTACACTCAACATGTTACAAAATTTTTATATAACATTAACTCTTTTGATTAAACTTTGATTTGGAAATAAATTTTTCAAATATCGTGCACTTTACTTGGTGTCTGCTACACTTTAACACTGTTACCCAGTTCGATCACTTTTCACGTAATAACTCGTAATAGATTCCGAGCGGTAATATGTTACACATCAAAAATTGAATCGTTAATTTAGCATATTGATTTAGATGCGGACGGACGGACGGACGTATAGGTATAGATACAATGTAAAATATCCATATATTTATTATTATTAATATATTATATTATGTATGTTTGTATTATTGTAATAATAGATACATTTAAATATTATAATTACAAAGTCAATGATTATTATTATTATTATAATGTAATATGTGTTGGATACCATTCATATGCATGCTATGTACCTATGTGAATAATCATATTAATATTCATAAGGGAGATAGATAGATAATGCTGATAGATGTGAAATTATTATAGGTGTCCCAACCAATATGATGTTGTATTAGTTACATTACTGTTACTCTACAACTATTACATTACTTACTTATACCATATATTATTTGTAATGCATCTATCTGTATAACAAACATGTTTAGAATTTGTACCGGAAACTTAGTAAACCGAGTCTCAAATATATTCATTTCATCACTTTTGGGGTTTACATCAGAATTATCTGACAGCAATTATGATTGTATACAAATAAGAGGTTTGTGCAAAAACGATATACCTATGTTGTTTTCCAAGACGCGTTCCATAAAATGTTATATCAAAGAATGATGCATTTTATTGAAAGAATCTATAATTTTATTAAAAATGTAAATTTTAACAAAGATTGATAATTTTTTGAATACTCCACATATTGTGATTAAATATCAAAGTTTGACCTAATTATTATCCTTTATAAATACACAAAATACGTAATCCGTGTAGTCATAACAGGTAGAATTGTTTGGTACATAATAGAATGTATTGGGATTCGGTATACCTATTAATTACTTGAATTTGAGCAGAAATTGTGGGGAATCTAAATAGTTCGCGAGAAACCAGCTTCAAAATCTCTTTTTTGAAAGTAATCAGTTTTTGAATTTGAACTTTTCTTCTATTTCTCGTGGTAACAAAGATGGGCTACTATGAATAAATTGAAATAAATTGGTCGAATTCGCTCATTTGCACACTTAAACCCATTATCCAGGAACGCCATCAAAATTTCAGTTCGATATCTTTTTTTCTTCTTGAGTTATCTTTATGACAGAACGGAAAAAATAATCAAGAAAGACAAATTAATTTAATGTTACGTGATTCTGTAGACCATTAAACAATTTTGTTAATATTTCCAATGTACCATCCCATTTACCGCAGGCAGAGAAAAATGGGCTCACATCGCAATACAAAAAATTTTTACATTTTATATAAAATTGCATCTATCTACACTAGCAGCCATATTTTCGATAATCGACAATAATTCGGTAATCATAAATTTTTTTATCAACGATGCATATTAATTGTCAACAATGTATACCCGTCTATATTTTCATAGTCTAGTGAACATATAGACAGGTATACACTATTAAAATTTAGTTTTCATCCTATATGAAATAAATTAGTGAATTTTCGTCAATCAAACAGTTATTCAATTCAAAGTGGAAAGGATTCAATTTCTTAGGATCATTATATTACTGAAATAATTGTTATTAGTGTAGATATTGTTTATTATGTATATAATGTGAAAATTTCATCGGTTTTTGTATAATAATACTTTCTAGCGTTACAAACTTCTGACAAGATTTTATATGCCTCATAGATTCATGATTGAAATTATGCAGAGTTTGCATAGAATAATAACAGAAGAATTGGTGAAGAAATCTTATAAATCGTAAAAATAAATCGTACAAATAAATCGAAAAATATAATTTTCCAATCCTATCCGATAAATATTTAACTATTTTATAAAATAAATATTTTATATAAATTGTATTTTATAAAAGCACCTCGAGTAATTTTTTTTCATTCCTTTTTAACTTCAAGCGTGTTTTACTTTAACTGTAATTTTTTTAAAATATATTTTTTTAAACTCTTGATTAAATATACAAGAAATACAAATAAATGACGTCATTTATGATACTGTATTTTACAAGAAAAACGAAGAAAATTAATATTTGAGAGCTTATTGCTTCTTCAATTTTTAATCAATTTTAATTTAATTTTCGTATTTTGTTATAGTATTGATTATTAGTTTTATATTTTTGTATGTTAAATAGAAAGCAAATTCATAAGTCAAATGCCTTGATTTCTATGAACACACAGCGGTCATAGATTGTAACTCAAACGATACTTATACTTGTTTAAAATTTGAGATTTCTCTTACTGAAATTGTTTCAGATAAATTATCTCGTAATAAAGTTTTTTCTAACAAATCAGTTATGACAGAATCAATAATCTTTTGATTAAAGTATGATCGATAAGAAAGAACATTCATTCTTACATATTTATCACAAACTTAATCTACATTTTATCACAAATAAATTTCCTTTCAAAATTGTGGGAGGATCCACTTTTGTTTAATTGTGTACTTATTGTAAATATAAACTCTTCGAATAATGATATAAAATAAACAGACTAGGGTTTATAATTATATTCGACTCCCAAGGAAGCTGCAAAACAATCCATCATAAATGTTTCATGAAAATGTTGATTTTAGACCCGGCATCTATACTTCAAAAACTGCATTAAGAATAATTTTTGGAAATAAAGTATTCACTTTCCAAATAAATAACTCTACGCAGAACTAATGCTGCCATTATAATTCATGATATCTGCACCAATTTATTGTACAAGTGAAATTTACTCACTATATAATAATACTTCTAATTTTGCGTTATATGAGATAATCGCTATCAATCAATATATTAGAATCTATTTGACCAACGAGAGAAGTATTTAGCATGAATCTTAGACACCATCTTAAAAGATGATAAAATTTGTTTTTCATCGTATTAAATTAAAAAATTAACGTTTAGAAGATCAAAAGTTGCTGAAATAAATATTCGAAAAATTTTCAAATATTCAAGTCGCTCTGTAAACAGTAGACCTCGTTCAAAAGTTGAAAAAAAACGTGTGTTTCTTGATTGCCCAAAAAAAGTAAAAAGCAAAATGGAATATAATTTGTTCCAAAAACATAATGTGCTCAGCTGATTTTATTTCATATTGAATTCAAAATCCCTGTTTTCTAATAATAGATTTGGTAATTTTTTTAAATTTTCTAAAAGACCCAAAATCACATCTTCAATGAAACAATTTCGGGGAGGGGGGGATGTAGTAAAATAATTAAAGTTTTCCTGTTACCCTTAATTATGTTATTTGATTTCATATCAATTATAGACTAGAGTAGAAGCCTTAAAAAATGATAAAAATGAGAAGAAAATTATAGTAGGATAAAACCCATTGGAAACGCAAGATAATATGATAAAAATAAAAGGAAAAATAAATTACGGGCGATCTGAGTTCGGGAAGTGTGGAAGGGGTGAGTTTTTAAGGGTAAAACACGGTTTATTTCGATTTCCGGAAAAATTACAAGTCTTATGGAAAAAAGTTAAATGAAAAAGTTGTAGGTAATAAAAAGATCTATAACTTTCGTATTTACACTTTTTTCACATAACCTCAAAATTTTTCGATTGAAAATTTGGGTGCTTTTTCGATATTTATTCAAAATAAGATGAAAAAATAAATATTTTAAATCAAAAAATTACGGTGTATTTGGAACATAAAAAGATAAGTTTTCACCAAATTTCGGAGAAAAAAAATAAAAAACCAAAAACTTGGTTATTTCAATTTTTCACATAAATTTTGAGGTTATGTGAAAAAAGTGTAAATACATAAGCTGTAAATCTTTTTATTACCTACAACTCTGCGATTTAACTTTTTTCCATTAGACTTGTAGTTTTGCCGAAAATTCAGATAAACCGAATTTTACTCTTAAAAAGTCACCCCCCCTCCTATTTCCCGAACTGAAATCGCCCGTAATTTATTTTTACTTTCATTTTTATCATATTATCTTCCGTTTCCAATTGGTTTCATTCTACTGTAATTTTTTTTGTTTTCAAAAATTATCTACCCTGGTATATTAAATAAAAAACAACACATCTTTCTAGTAGAAACAAAATTGATACTATTGGTACTTTTCCTCTAAAAAATGGACAGACAAACCATGCAATAAATTCCCCAAATTCTATTATGTATTATATTACTCGTTGGAAAGTTTCAATAGAATAAATATACATAGAAAAAGACAACATAACAAAAATTATCTCGTTAAACTTTACTCGCAATTCGAAAAACTTTTAACTTTGTTCGAGAGGGTTGTATTCAAATTTATTTGCGTTATAAAAGCTTGCTCCGAATTATTTAACCCACATAATGTGAACTAACAACTAGTTTAACAATTTTAAAATTCAATTCTCAAATATAGCCAGTTTTATAGTTCGGTTTGAAGTCATATGTTTAGTAGCATTTTATCTGAAACGGGATCCGTCTACTTACTCGTTCTTAGAGCTCCGGTCTAAATTACCCGGTCATTTGAACTCTGATTTAAAGAGATAGTGATGGGTTGACCAGGGAATCTCTTCACTATTAAACAGAAATGTTTGAAGTATTTATTATATTTGATTGTAATGGTTAAAATGTATAATAATGTGTAAGCTGTCTTTGTGGTGATCTATAATTAGTGATTAAAAATAGTTGTGTAGAGTCCATACAATTAGAAATAAAACGAAAATAAAGAATACCAATTTTCGCTAAGAACATATCGTCACTTTTATATCATTTAAAATATTATTATTCTGAACAATTTTTATGTCAACCTAATGTAATACGATTGTCTAATTTTTTCAAAGTTTTATTAAAAATACAAATTATTTATTTAATTTTTTCAATATTGGTAATTTTTATCACATATTAAAAAATTCCATTAATAACTAAGTATTTTCTATTAAAAAAAAGACTTTCCTGTTACAAAAAAATTACACTCATTATTAATGCAGTTTTCAGTTATACTTTTTAATGTTATTACAACGTGAAATTAAAAAGCCCGAGTGACTTTTGTAGTCGAGTTAGTACGGGAGTTTTTTGTGCCCTTACGTTCAAGCTGTGATTTAACATACGTCAAGTGATATTTGATGTCGAGTATTGGTCAGTGAATTTTATTGCTGTTACGATCAATGGTCATCAAACTACTCAGGTGATTTTTTGATCTTCAACCTATTATTAAACTACCCAGGTGTTGAGTTATGACGGATCTGCGAGTTTTTTTGCCTTAAATTCAATCTGTAATACAATTAGCCAAGTACTATTCGGGGTTGAGTTAATACGGGCCTGTGGTTTTTCGAAGTCTCTACGCGGTTTAAAGCTCTAAAAACCACGACGAATTAGCGGGAAGTTTCAGGAATAACCTCTAGGGTCAACCGTTTTTCAAATTTTTGTTGTTGTTTTGGTCGGAAGATCATTCGATAACATGTGTAAATAGCGTTTTGTTAGCCATGTTATAAAACCAGTTGTTCGTTGTCCGGCAACTGGAAAATTGTGAAAAATAGCAGTTTTGATATTGTCGGACAAAAGACAAAGTATCTTTTTTAAATAATCTTCCAATAACAATAATAAAAAACAGCAGAGTGTCGTATATTTCACGCCCGTGGGAACAATCGCAGATTTTCGTGCTCCGTAATTTGAGGAGAGCAATAAGGAGTAAATGTGAATTTTGAAAAGTGAATCTCATTTTGGATCTTTATTTTTCTTCGAAAAAAGTTCAATATTAAAATTATTCGGCTAATATATAAAGTTTTATGACCAACATAAGATATTTGTCATCGAAAAATTTTATTTTTTCCAAATAGAGAAAAACTCATTTTAAAATTCAAATCTGGTTCTTTGAAAATTAACTAATATTATTTCTTTTTTCCGGAATAAAATTTAATCATAAAATCAATTAATTTCAAAATATAATCATAAAACATATTGTAGTTTGTAGTTTGCTATTTAAAAATTAAAAAACTGAAAAATCACTTTTTGCAATTTTTTTGATGATAAATGTAAATCATTTTATATATCATATATTAATGATATATTTTTAGGGGATTATAATCATCACGAGCTGTAAACACTCATATTAAACATTATTCAGGCATGAATGCAACTGAAAGCGTCTATGTCACATAATAACCAATATTATGATAGCTAATGTGGGTTTCATTACAATTTTTTGTTATTTTACTAATCTTATTTTCATTCTCGACAAATATCCTATATTTTGTGTAAATGACTGTGGAATTAAAATAATACTGTTTATTAATGTAAATAAAAAAATTCGATAAAATTTTAAATACTATTGAAATGTTCATTTAATAAAATTTATTAAATAGTTTTGAAATAGTTTGTGGTTTAAGAAAAATATTTTTTTTTTTGCTATACGATTTCAAAAAAAATTTGTATGCCGACGTTTTTGTCGGTCAGTGAAAGTCATTTACACGAATATTTATAAATTATTGGTTAACACTAGTGGAGGTGTTCTGTATGCTCGAAATATACTTACTTTTTTTCTCTTAATGGTGATATCTCGTGAACCATTTATCTGATTTTGATGAAATTTCATGTGTTCATGTGCGATATAGGTTTACATTAGCAGTGGAAATGTCACAATCGATTCATGGACTTCGTTATTAAAGAAAAATAAAACATCGCAACGAATAAACGGTAAAAAATAAAGTCAGTTAATTATTAAAAACTATATTTTACATCATATTCAAAATTTCAACTCAATAGGACAAGCCACCACAGAGAAATAACTATTAAAGAAACTATATTCTATAATGCGTTTATTCATATGAATGCCGATATATCGAGAATCATTCATCCGATTTTGATGAAATTTTGGAGTAGATTTATGATTTATTTCTATATCAATGATTTGAATTTTTTTGGAATTGATTATTCTGAATATTGAGTGGAAAATCAATATTATCTCATAGTAGTACCCGATTTAAATTTTTATAAAATAAGTGGCTTCATTTTAGCATAAACTTATTTTGGAAATTTTTATTATTTGATCGTCTGTATTATTTGTAAATTATAAAATTGGCAATAAATACAAAAAATATAAAAATTGAATCCATTACAAAACAGTGTCTTTCAAAATGTACACAATAACAAATAAATAAAAAAAAAAAATTAAAAAAACTATGTATTTGATTGAAATATATTTATCCATTTGTTATCCAAATTGCAACTTATTCGTTGAAGACGTACTAGACATAAAGACATAATAAAAACAATTTATGCAAAACGAAACTGAAAATGCTTTAGTTTTATTCCATCTCAATATACTATCTAAAATTGCCTTTTTTCATTACCATTAATAAAAACGTTTTTTCTAGTACCGTAATCATAATTATAATAATATTATAAGCTTTTGAAAATGAAAATTAAATTAAATTACAAAAAAAATGATTTGAATTCAGTAAAGCCGTTTGTATATATATATATATATATATATATATATATATATATATATATATATATATATATATATATATATATATATATATATATATATATATATATATATATATATATATATATATATATATATATATATATATATATATATATATATATATATATATATGCCAATATATATATATATATATATATATATATATATATATATATATATATAGATATATAACAGCAGTAATTATAATCGTTTAAACTTTTACATTTAAACGCTTTAAGTTTTATGATTAAATTTTGAAAGAACCAGAAAAAAAGCGCTTAGAACTGTTTTTAATTATATTTGCCTATTTTACAAACACAGATTTGCATTTAAAATTCATTGTAAATTTGGAAAAAAACAGGCCACTGACGATTTCGATCCCAATAAATATCTATAAATAGTGTTATTTGGCAGATTAAACTATGCAGGTTAGCTGAATTTTAATAATGAACAGTTTTGCTATAATACAAATAGAAATACCAAATATGATGGTTTTGTAGTTTTTCAAGGTATATTTTGAGGTTATGTTGTGCACCTATACTTTTATCATCTCCAACTGTTCTATTGATTAATTATTGATAAAATGGTTGGTTAGTTGTTTTGCAAATAGGAATAAAAAAACACTTACAACCCTTCCCCCAATTTCATTTTGACCTTTCTGTTACATAATTTTCATTTGCTATAATTCGTTTCCTGCTATTATTATATATCGTTTACAAAATTTAATTTTGTCTAATTTTGGTTACAGGTGAGACTTTTATTGACGTTTGCAAATCATAAAATCGAAGTGGAGACTGAAGTAAAGTAGGGTCTACAAATTGGGTCTCAAGTAGGTATAACATTCCTAATCATTTACTTATGCGAAAAAATATTATTCTGCTGGTTTCAAATATGTTTTTCCGTATTTACATTAAAATTTTAGAAGCGATTTACATTTTATTGACAATAACGAAAACTGTCAATAAAAGTGAAATTTGGCCACTTCATATGACAATTTTTAACTTGCAAAATGGTTTCTTCTTTAATATAAAACTTCTTTTTTAAAATTAATTTTGCCTTCCGTTTATACTAGTCAAGCTAGCAGACAAAAGTATTCAAAATTGAATTTTAATACGCTCAAAATTAAGTGCTATTTAGGTGTAGAAAAATTAAATTAGATGCTTTAATTTTAAATTATGAAAATTGAGTCATTTTAATGCATTGCTAAAAAAATTTATTTTATAATATAATGTAAGTACCTGAATTAGGTGATTTTTAGGTGAATTGTAGGTGCTTTTATGGTATGCGTTCAATAAATCTATGTTTTCAACTGATTCACTAACATGAATCACTACTAAAAAAAGTATCAAGCTAACAGTTCATCATGAAATAACAGAAAAAATATTTAAATATGATTAAAATTAGGTGCTTTTTAGGTGCTTGTTAGGTGTGGCAAAATTAAATGAGGTGTGGCAAAATTAAATCAGATTTTGGATTAAAAATATTGAGTCCCTAAATGTACTTCTGTCGTGATATCACTCTGGCTGGTAGAGCTATTACGAAATAAAAACTTGAATGGTATAATGTAAGTACTATAATTTTGTGTTTTTATAGAGTGGCTTCAATAAATCAATTTAATTAAAATTACCAAAAAAACATGCTAGCTTGACACATTTTCATGGACAAAATATTATCGAACCAAAAAAATAATAGGGAAACGTTTATTAATTAATTAATTTTTTATTTTCGTCTTTCATATGAAATCGGCAATGAAAAATGGTTGCTTACATTTAGGAAAAGTGCATTCTGGCAAAAAATACAACATTCGATCTACACCGGTCAAAAAGTCAAAATATACAACATTCAATGATCCCTTGTTACCAATTTTTGAACGAAACTTGCTCCAAAATAACTGAATCCAACCATGATATAATTTTGATGAAGTTAAATGTACTAATTTTTTAGTTCTGTTACAATTATATATATAAAAGTTATAACAATATTTTATTAATATCACAATTCGTATAATGTTAAAATGTAAAATTGAAATATGTGGTATTGTTCTTAGGTTATTTTGAGTTACTTTCTTTCTTTGGTGGTGTGAACCCTCAAGATTACATCTTTTCAATCCAATTTAGTTATTTGAAAGACCCGATTAATGTGAAGTGCAGATTTGTTATTAATCTAAGCAGGATGGGTCGTATGGGGGAAATACATTTTCGTTTGCAAAATTTCTGTAGTATATAATGAACAACAACAAAAAAAAACTTTTTTCACTCGTTTCCTTTTTTTTTGACGAAAATCCCAACATTTGCGGAGATATATCAACGCCCTACATTTGATGGCAAAAATTCTGAAAGATACCTTTGAGTATTTTTTTGTAATGCGCTAGTTTTCGTGTAAACAATTTTTCTAAATTTGTGTGTTAGTGTTTGCTCAGAGCACAAGAACTATGGATTATAAAAAAATTAATTAAAATGTAACTTTATATTCATTATAGGAGCGGGATCTGCAGTTATAAAAATATGTGGTTCGATTTAAAATAAATGACGCTGGCCTATGTATTACCTGAAACCTATCATTTTAAAATCAATTATGCAGTTGATATTCATCAGGACTTTCAAATGATAACGTTTTAGTTCACGCTTTTTTCTCAATTCGGTTTATTATTGAAGATGGGAAAAATTATTGAAGTTGTGACTGCGTCACCGTTACGTTAGCGATAACTTTCTATTGAAGTATATATATCATTATCCTATTTTTTACAAATAAATAACAGATGGCATTGCCGACTAACATGGGCGTCTTTACGTTCAATGAGCCCCTGTTCGAATCCTACTTCCGTCATGAAATTTTTTTTGAAGTTATACGTCTTTTGGCGCGTTTGGATGAGCGTGAATTTGTGAGGTGCGCGCCCACGATCCCATAAAAATAACATTATGAAGTTGACTACAGAATAGAATTAATAATATATATTTCTTGAAATGACTAAGTTAATTTATATACTTGTCACTCACATGCCTATTCAATCATTACCAGAAAAACCTCTGGACCTAAGTATAGTTTAATTAATATATTGGCCTAGATTACATCATAATTAATGATTATTTTGACTGTATATCTATTTTTACTGGCATAAAACCTTTTTGATTAATTTTAATATTTTTCTTCAATCTTTACTTCTAGTTTTGTTTTTCAAAATTTTTCTTTCAGACGCCAAGGAAGTATAACTTCTAACGCGTGTACATAACCTACACACACACTTTTTTTTTTGTTTCTTTATATTCTTTCAAAAGTTACGTTATTTTTATAATCTACAAATAATGTACCATTAAATTACTTCACATTACTAATATGAAGTGTTAATAATATACTGTACATTGTTTAAAAAAAAATATTGTACTGCAGTGCTTTTGAATTTGTAAATCTATCATTGAACACTAATAGAACGGCTGCTCATTACCAAGTCAGTAAGAAATTTTGTTTTTTTAATATTTAAATATAAATAATAAATACATAAATTAACGTAAATTATTTTTAATTTGAAATGAAAGAAACTGACACTTGGATATAAGTGTGTATCAGTATATGGAATATATTATGTACACTTCAGCTGTCTTTTTGAAATATGCTTGTCGATTGATCATCATGAGATCTGTATCAACTGCGAGGGTCATAAGTTTTGTACCAATTGTTGAACTTACGACACTGTTACCGTAACTGACACCTATGTATATAATAACAGATCTATGGCTAGCATAGTTGCCTTTGTGTATAACGGACTTCGGTTTTAATCGTACTGCATTCAATTAAATTTCATTTTATTTTGTTTTTGTTTTATATTTATCCAAAGGTTATTTACAATTGTAGATTATTTCGTAGCATTTACTAATTTTCCATGAAACAAACATCTAACAAAACAATCTAATAAAAATGAAAAAATTACAGTAAGAGATTGTAAAACACACATGATTTTTTCACTTCTGTTCTGAATGCCACTATATATAAAAAATAAATTTAAAAAACCGGTCAAGTGCGAGTTGGACTCTCAAACTCAGGGCTATGTAGTATTATATATATTCCACCCTCTTAAATATTTTTTAGTTTTTTCTGTTTTTAAGTATTTGATGATAAAACGGTAACAGAAATACATGATCTCGGAAAATTTCAACTGTCTAATTATCATGGTTCAAGAGACTATTTACCTGTTACAGTTTGGGTGACAGGCCGGCCGGTAGACAGATAGTCAAACAGGCAAGCAGGTGTTAATCCAGGCAGGCAGTCAGGTGTTAATCTAATATATGCCATCTTGTGTTATTTTTTGCAATCCGTGTTTCAAGAAGAGATAAAGATGTACCACAAAATTATATTAACTATAAAAAAATATTTACGTTTTAAAATATAAATAAATCTGTGAAAATTTGACTTTTAATAATTTTTTGGAAAAACCTATTTCAAAATGAATAAATTAATAATCAAGCTCCATGTCTCAAACTGGTCAGTGTCTCGCATCAGGTCAAAATAGTACATTTACCACTCATTGTTTTTCATGGTAGTAAGGTTTTTAGTTACATACATATTAAAAAAAGGAACATTACATAGCGCAAATATCATATGCCAAAGATCCTTGTTAGCGAATATAAACCAAGTATCGTAAACGTGAGCAGATGTTTTATATATAGGTTAAATTACTGATATAATATTTAATTCATGACTAGAACTAGATAACAAGAAAATTTCATCTAATTAAAATTTGACTACATCTATTACAAACTAAAAATTTATCAATTAAAATTATTATAACATATCAAAAACTCAAATATTTATGTTTGTATACAAAATCTACATATTTTATAAATATTTTCCATCAACGACCTTATTTCTATTGAAAAATTTCAAAATGTATAGGAAAAGTATTCTTGATATTTTCCTCATTTACTTTAATAAAATAATATTTTTGAAATGATCCATTAATAATTAACTTAATGTACGAAAAGAACCAAACTATCTATGCGTGGAAATAGAATAAAGCTTGTATGATTTGGTAAATTTCCAGCGAGTTTATTTTTACCTAAACCGAATTCTGATTTTTAAAGTGGTTTACCGGAATTCGCTTGATACACGAGCATTTTAAATGATAGATTATATAGTTCAAATAAAAAAATGTATAAAGAGGACAAATTCACACCAAAACAATGGTGTACCTACGTTTAATAAAATGTTCAAAATATATTTCCACATGTGTGAACATAAATGTTGTAAAACATTTATTAGCGGACAGGAATGAAATACAATATGAATAATGAACTTGATCGTGGTGTATGAATGTGTTTACTCCAATACCTCTTTCTTCTACTTAATCATTTAACATTAAACAAATTTTCAAACTATCTGTGAAATTACTTTTTTTCAGGAAAAATGGAGTTATTTTGAAAATCTTAAGCATTCATTGCAAATCTTACAGAGCAACCGAAACTTTTAGGGAGCTGTAGAATTGTTGTCCAGTGACCTTTTTAATACTGCTAATTATTTATCTTATCCGCCCTTGAAAAACACCGATTTTTGAATGGTGTTGTGGATCACGTTGAGGTACATACAATAGGTACTATCAAAACTACAATATCTCCTTCTTTGAACAAGGTTTTTAATAGACCTATAAAATATCTTTGATATTCCAAAAATCATTCCAATTAAATTCGGTTTTAAGAACTAATGTCGGAAGTGTTCTTGTGGACGATTCATCGGTTGTTGGTGTCTTCAGCTCTGGTACCATTCTGACGTCTGGGTATTCACTTTTCTCGGATAATTGTGGTATTGACCGTTTATTCGATTTCCACTTTGTATATTCCATCTTTTTCTTCTTTTTATCAGCATCTCTTATTGTTTTAGCTTTTGGTAAGTTGGCTCTTAACTAGATGTTTGTTCCCTTTAGTTATACTCGTTGATGCATAATAGATTGCTTGATTTTTGAAGTTGTGCACTCGTATAGGTCTAGAATATGAGTTATTCTGTGTTTTTTCTTATTTGTAATTTTGCTAATGGCCACAAGTAATTTATAGTCACAATGTTTCAAAACCCGTTTTTCACGGTCTGATTCATCTGGTTTCAATTCATCCATTGCATATTATGAATATAGTTTCACTTTGAACAGAAACTATTTTTTCCAACTGGAAACACATAATGGCATCTTTCATTTCTTTCAAAATTTTATTTTCACTTACTTCGATCCTAGACATCCGATAAGAAATAATTTTCCAAAATTCTAATTCATTGATATCGAAACCAAAATCTAAATTTGAAATTCAAAATAATATCTATCTATATTATCTCGTCTATATAAAATGTTTATATTGCATTGTTCAATTGTCGCCGGAACCTTTCGTAGTTCTGTAGTTCCTTACACTTATAATCAATTAAATGCGTATCACAGCACGGGTTTCCGTCTAGGATCCCACACCGGGTATAAGGTACCAAATACAGGGCATACGATGAGAAAGAATTTTCCGAAAGTCGACCTTAAAATCAAAGCTTCTGTTGGACAACGTGATTCCTTGATCCAATCTTCTTTAAATTTTACATAAACATGTAATATAGGTGGTACTAGCCGCTTCGTAACAATAGAACATACACGGAGACATACAAAAAGTCATGATTATCAAAGTTGCATTATGATTATTTTAAGGTTAAAAATTCTTACTCATAGAAGGGTGACATCTTACTCGATATAAGCTGCTACAAAATCGAACAAGTCGCTACACTGATTATAAGTGCGATTACATATGACATCCTCTTGTTTTGCCTAAAATTACGGTTGCTACTTTTTTCCCTAAAAAGGTTATAAAATATCAAAAGCTGCTACAATTAAAAACTTTTATTCCAGTACTCAATTCAAAATACTATATAATGGATTTTTATTAGTATATAGTGTTGCTTTTCACTGAATACTAAATACGAAAAAATTTAAATATCAAAGTTACTCTGTTGACAAAAAAATAATAATTTTTCTGTTTACATACATATTTTCATTAAAATGTTACAAGCGATCTGAATAATGCAGGATTAAATTAGCAACATATTAATTGATGCATCGCACAGTGGCGTTCAATAACATTTTTATTCGAATAATTTTTCAATATTATTATCAAAATTAAATACATTCGTAGCATGGAAAAAGTAACTACAACTTAAAAAATTCTTAGTAATCCTTGCCCTACGAATTTTCTGGAATTTTTTACAGTTAACTATTTGAAGAATACAGAAAAATTTAAGTTTTTAACTCATTCAAGGGAAATTTTATAGAGCAACAGAAAGTTTTTAATATCTGTAGAGATTCTATGTCCAAAGACCTATTTTTAAAATAAAAACTACTGCAATTTTGAAGTTATACTTCTTTAGGCGCGTTATGAACAAATGATGAGAGTGAAATTTTAAGATACACACGCATCACCTTCACACAAAATTCGCAAGTTGAAACTGTTGCTATGTTACACTTAATATAACAAAATATATATATTTATTTAATTTCTCAAATTTAAACTGAGCTTTATTAACTGTGTTGGATATCCATCTGCAGTCCTTTTAGTATTTTATGGTAATTATTAATTTTCATGCAATTAAAAATTGTTTTTTAAATGATGCTAAAGAAATGCCACAGAAACATCTGATTCGCGTACATAGGAACACACACCAATTTTTTTTATTTTTTTTATTTATTTTATTATTTTTTTTTTTTTTTTTGAGTAGAGCCCTATAATAATATTCAATTCTTTTGGCCGCTCAACTCACTGATATACTCCCGTAATTGTATATGTTTTAACCTAAGATAATTGTTATTAATTTTTGGATAAACTACGAAAATCACTAAATTCTTAAACCAAAGGTGAATTATCACAAAATTATGGCTACCGCTAAAATGAGAACAAACTACAGATAAAAATAATTTTGTAAAAAATGAAATTGAAATGCACTTTTTAATCGGATTAAAATGGGGGTTCGAAATAAATAAACGTTTAATTACAGATCTCAACCGATCACCAAAGTTAAGCAACAACAGACACAGTCAGAACATGGATGGGTGAACATCTAGGATTGCTGTGTATTGTTGTTGTTTAGATTGAATATATACTCACTGTAGTCACTATATAACTTTAGTAGTTGAAAGAGTGATTGAAAATAAAACTATATAAACCTTATCAGTTTACAATCCACCCAACACTGATGCACACATATTATTATTATATGGTAGTGTAGTACATTTTTTTTAAATATGACTACCGTACGCTATTAAACTGATCCACATATATGTTTATATGCAATGCACATTTATTGGTTGTTGGCTGGATGATTTAAATTCGATTTTAATTAATCAAATTTGAATTGCAAACGGTCAGTTTATCACTAATGTATAGACTACATGTATTAAATACTAGCATGTAGTTATGTGATGAGTTCTGATGTTAACACCTTATTAGAGGAAGATCAAATCCATTCATTTAAGGTCAATAGATTATTCAAAAAATGTAGTCTATAAAGTTGATTCTATTTATAAAGATTACTAAAATATCTAACTATATTTTATTACTATTGCTTGGTTTTTATTACCGAAACACTAGCTAGCACCTTTTTACTTCATTTCTTTTCAATCCGAGCGTCTGTTTGTTTGCCTGTTGAAAACCTTTATCGCATTTTAACCCTCTTCTCTTGATCAATCGAGCTAAAAATTTGCAGGTAGGCTCGTTGCAATGCTGAAAATTATCAAATTTTCATTGAAAAACAATACCCGGAAAAACCCGACATACGTTTGAATATTTTACAAAGTCTCACTTGAGTATGTTACAAATTCGATTATCATTTAGCGTAAATTCCATCGAAACTAAAATTAAATTTGAAATTCAATTAATTTCTGCAATATGTGGTGCACTTATACAGTAGAACCTCGGTAAGATAAAGTCCAAGGGAAACACAAAATACTTTAAGTTATAGAGGTTTTAAGTTATCAAGGGTCTATGTTAGGGATAGGTTAATATAGAGGTAGGTATGTACATATGCATGTATGTACCCTTGTTCCTATTATTGAGGGCCAATACAGAGATTACTTATTTAAGTTATAGAGGTTGCGTATTTTAAGTTATAGAGGTTTTGGACTCTAATATAGGAAGGGAACATATTATTATCTGAAGTAATAGAGGTTTTTAAGTTACCGAGGTTTGAGTTATCGAGGTTCTACTGTACTATGTTACCAGTAATAGTATGAAAACCATAAAATTTATACTTTTGTATCATTCATTACTTTTTGTTGGATTTTTTACCCGATTACGGCAAATTCAACAGGATGGGTTTTGATTTTGACAACCAACGTATATCTGTATATGGGCAGTAATGTTCCATCATAGCATGTAAGCTACTGAACCGATTTTTAACCGAATAAAAACTTAGATTTTATGGGTTAGTTTTCGTTTTATATTCTAGACCACTTTTTATTGAAAATATTATGTATTTTATAATTTGTTTAAACGAATCTCTGCAACATAGTAACTGAAATATTGGTATCCATGACGATGATAAATCCTACTTAGTAGGTGCCGAAATTTACGTGTTTTATTTGACGACGTACTTAGTTATAAAACACTAGAGTCATTTATATGTTTGTAGTCACTACGTACCGTTTATGGTAGGCAAACATGTTTAAAAAATGATTGTTTCTAAAACTGTTTGATGTGTGACATCTTTCTGCTCGGTACGCATGCATTGAGTGATTCCATGAAAAGGAACAGTTTTAAATTTGTTACGGAAGTGACGTAACAATAGCGCACGCCATTTGAATAGTTGAAATATGAATTTTATAAAAAATCAAAGTTCTTGCTGTGGATGTGTTTGGGGGAGAAAAAAGGGGTGGGGTAAGTATATTTATACATAGATACATAGGTACCACATACATACATACCTATTTATATGTGTGGATTGTACCAACTAAAAAGATAGGATAGTTTTTATCTCGATTATTTAATTTTTGTAGTGCAAAACTAATGATATTCGTACTAAATTGCTGTAAGCCTAGTGAGATAACCTAGGTAATGAACGAGTCGTGTAGATAAGTTCCGTCATTTTTGATAATATGACAGCGTTGCACGTCAATTTTTGGCGATCATAAATTAATGTCTGCCGATCGTGTTATTAGTGTCGAAAATATAAAAGACTGTTTATCCATATGTTAAAAAGATCTTAGTTTTCAATCTAAACATTTAGAGGTACAATAATTTACAACAAACTGAAAATGCATTGTTAACTGAAAAAACATGATTAAAAATAACATTTTAGAAACGGTGGCTCCTAGAAAAAAAGTATTGATACATTTTTTAAAGAGAATTTTATGATCAACAATTTTTATCAATTTTTATGATAAAACTTACCATTTTGCTGAAAATCACGAAAAACAAATTTTTTCAAGATTTTTGACATTTGACCTCGAATAAATTTTTTCCCAGGCACAACATTCAGAATTTTAAAATGTTTTAAAATTTTGTCTTTTCTTTTCTTAATTTACAGGTTAAGCTAGTTTTAGGGGTGGCCTATCCATCCACATAGGTTAAGTATTTTCAAATGGTTTTTTTTAAATTTTCCATTTTATTAAAACGATGTAATGAAAAATTGTAATCTCGATGTAACTAGTATATAAGATGATGTATTATAGATAAAGCTTAGGCTAGGTGCTATAGTTATAAGCCGATTTGTATTTTGTATATATTTTTGATGAAAATAAAGAATTATTAATTTGAAATTCGTATTTATCTACCCAACTATTCCAAACTTTATCCTTACCACCTCAAATTCCTTTTTCCAATCTTCACGCAACAATCCCTTCCCGGAAATCAGCAAACTGGGTCAATTTGACCCAAGGATGCTGCTTTTTGGGAAAAGATTTCCCATGCCACACGATGTCGGTTGCACCTAGTTCCGGTGTAATCTTAATTGTATATAGTTTCTTTTCTTTAAATTACAGGTTAAGCTAGTTTAAGGGATGGCCTATCCATCCACATAGGTTAAGTATTTTCAAATGGTTTTTTTTTTAATTTTCCATTTTATTAAAACGATGTAATGAAAAATTGTAATCTCGATGTAACTAGTATATAAGATGATGTATTATAGATAAAGCTCAGGGTAGGTGCTATAGTTATAAGCCGATTTGTATTTTGTATATATTTTGATGATAATAAAGAATTATTAATTTGAATTTGAACGTATTTATCTTGTTTATTCCAATAAATCGGTGATCTAAATTACTAAAATTTTTGGCTTGAGCTTTTTCTGTTGGCCACCATTGTGGTCATTGAAGAAGCTCCTTAACTTTAATAAAAAAATAAGTGAGGATAACAACTAACAGAGTTAATTGTTTAGATACAACCACATATGTTTAAAATTCATTGGGTGGACTCTTAGCTGAGATGAATTACTATAAATATTCAGGCTACACAGTTATACATGCATAATAATAATATCTATTATGTGTTTACAAGCCAAATTAAAATTTAAGACATTTTATTAAATAAGTAAAAGATATTTTCACACAACTCATTAAAAACGTGTGTTATATATAGTCCGGTCAATTTAGACATTCGAAGTTACATTAAGTCCCAACAAGCTGAATTTCTGTGAAATTGTTCAAAACATAATTACAAACAATGTCTAGAAGTTCCCCATCATTCCCCTGTAAGGAAAAAATTTAATTCAAGGTCAAAGTTCAAAAAAATTTCAGCTTTCAGCGATTTTCAGCAAAACGGTAAGTTTTATCAAAAAAGTACCTAAGACAAAAATTGTAGATCATAAAATTATCTATAAAAAATGTATCAATACTTTTTTTTCTTACGAGCCACCGTTTCTGAGATATAACGATTCTAAAAGTTATAAAAGTTGTTATCGTCATAATATGCATGAGTACGCCACGCATATACATCTAGAGTTGTAATATTTTATATTATATATATATACTAGCAGACCAGGCCACGCGTTGCTGTGGCTATTATTTTTGTTATATTACATTGTAGTAAACAATTTAAGAGGATCGGTAGTAGAACATCAGTCACGGGGACCAACATGCTTTTTACATAGATACCAGTTGTAAAAAAATATGGCGACCTCCATGACAGATTTTCTACTACTGTAACCCCTTAGTAAAATGAAATTATTATCTGGGAACGAAGTCGGAAATGTTAAAGCTTGTATAAAAATCGACGGGATTGGGATTTGAACGGGAAGGACTTTGAACACGATTGATTTAAATTTTCTTACAGTTGATATTAAGCAAAAATCAATACAAAAGAATTAATTTTAAAATTTATTATTATTTTTATTCAATTTTGTAACAAAGTTGCTAGTAAATAACATGTGACACTTAAATATATGAATGAGGTAGGTAGGGCAGATAGTCTTAAATCTTTAACAATAATATTTATTATTTTGAATTAAAAATACTTTTAATTTCAATTTAATTTAGCACTAATCGGTGTACAATATTTTTGGTTAACCTGCCTTTAGCTAACACAAATAGATTCGACGGTTTCCCTACACGTGAACATGCAACATATAGTTGCTCATGAGAAAAACATGGATTTTCTAAATCCACACTACAAATGGACATTGTTTGGCCTTGAAACTTATTTATAGACATGGCAAAAGCTAAACGAATTGGAAACTGTGGCCTTCTAAAGGGTATGGTAGAATCCTGACGGTATCATTGGAATACGTGGCAGCAGGACCACTTCTCCTTTAAAGGTCGTCGGATATATTGATGAATTGTAGCCTATTAATTAAAGCGTTAGTACTTTTAACTTAACACCAGTGTTGCCGATGGCTCAAGTTAAAATTACCCACTCCATAAAGTCCCATTAGTCGTTTTTACCCGGTACACTGAAAGGTAGTGTTACCAACTGCTAAAAGCGCGGTAAATTTAAAACTAAATATTAAATCTTGAAGTATTTAAAATAAAAAGTACACAATAGTTGATTATTAATAAAATTTATTAAATTATTTCCAAGTTGTGAAACACTCTTTATGTTCCGATAATGCGCAAGTTCAAGTTATGAGAGCAAGCGGGAAAATGTGAATTTAAATTATACATACAAAATATTTATTCAACGTTTTAACAAAATGCAATTGAACTGATTATACCGCCATCTGTTAGAATCTTGCCGAACTATGTATCTTTGTTAGATTTAACTACCATCTGTTAAAATATTATCGAATTATATCTCTTTGTTGAGACTTTACTTTGTTGCAGCTTGTTGGGACTTTATGTAACTTCACTCTGTTTTTTTGATGTAAATTGACCGGACTATAAGTTTGTTTATACGTTTATGTACATACACGTATAAACTTAAGCAATGTCACTTTGGCAAGAGTAATACGCCCATGTATGTTTAAATGCGTGCTGTATTACCACATTAAATATTATCATATTTTTAAATGCTCCTCAACAATTATGTTGATTTCGGATTCGATTTAATATTAAAAAAATTGGACAAAAAATTTTGTCTTCTAGATCCTCTCTTTTCGTAGAAATAATGAGCCCCATTCGGTTTATGGCTAGAGTAAGCTTTTCGAGTTGCTAACCTGATAGTGGCTAGTTACTGCGCATAACAGTAGCTCGAATCGGCTTGCCCGTCATTGCAAGTACGAGTTGCTGCCGTGGAAGTAGTCAGTTACTGTACCAGCTTACACACATCAGTGAATACAAAAAAGCGTGGTTTAAGAAGTGCAAGCTACCGTCACTTCACGTCACCTGCACGTACACGTCCCAGTGATAGGAGAATGGCTGCTTGCTACAGGATTGGGTGCGGGGGGCTGGATCTGCGCTACTGGGCTATTCGCACATAACAGTTATTCGTATGTTGTGCGATGCGAGTAGCTTGTGAATGGCAATCCGCACTGTGTAACGAGGCTTTTATATATAAAGAAAGATTATATAGTTTTTTATGTTTCTGCTATTATATCTTGTATATTTTATATAGTGTTTGAAAGCAATAAACTAAATTGTACTCTAAATTCTCATGAATTAGTTTCTAATAAAACGTTTTTCCAACCAACATTTCTTTATGGATACGTGTTATATACGATACAAGTAACAACACATAAAATAATGAAAGTAATGACTTACATCGTTAGCAAGGAACAAAATGGATATTTTTTAATATAAGTAAGATATCATCATTAATATTTAAAAAAAAAAAAACCTTTTAAATTATTTTGCCATTGGTATATATACATATAACTTCTAACTGTCTCTCTTTTACTCTTTTCTTTACCTACGCACGCCAATTAGGTGAAACTTGATATTATATACGCATACAAATATATAAGTTGTTGAAATTTTGATGAGAATTAATAACCATATTATACTATAGGTATATAAACTTCCATTTGTAGCAAATACTACGTATAATTTGTAAGGAACAGTCTTTGAATTTTAATGGTTCGTTATTGATTGTATTTTATTTCCATTTGCTTTAATTTTTCTAATATGGACTTATTATTGGTATTATGTGCTTTAACTGTATTCAACAAAAAAAAGTTTATAATCCTAATTAATTAAATATGATTATTATTCAATCGTAAGTGAATTTTGACCTATCTACTATTTCAACCATAACCAATAGTTCAAGTCATCAATAATTTTTCATTTGATATCAACTTTTCACTTTAATTAGTAAAAAATCTTAGAACATTCATTTTTATTCTAAAAGAACTATAGTGATTATTTGTTAATCTCTGAAGTCGCAGATTATTCCAACTCCTCAAATATTTCGAAAGGCTGATACTTGCCCTGCGTCAACCCATCAGCACTAAATATAGATTAAATAGTAATATCGTAAAATAATTTCACAAATGATGTCTGAGTAATGCCGAATACAATTGGTTAATTCATTAATTAAAATTTGAAACAATTTTGGCCCAAGAATGCTTCTGTGAGAGACACCCCTGAAAACCTGTTGCCATTCTTATATGCAAAATTATCCATTTTTCACAATTTCAACCCTTTGTTTTCCAAGCAGATAGGCAAAATAGGATGGAGCTATCTCCGAAAACCAATTGTATAAGGCTTATTTAAAAGTTAGGTTCTGATCCACACAGTCAAAAGCTCTGATCAACTTTGATCAAGGGCAATGACTGTAACATTATTATTTTTAGATTTCCTCATTGGTAACTTTACTAGGGACGTAATCAAAATGATGAATTGTGTATGATGCTAATTTTACATAACAATAAATCGATTCTGATAGGTAGAAAGTTTTAAAAAATTATTAAACAGGATAACGGTTTTAAATGTTAAATTTTTTGAAGTTTTTAATTTTTTGAAGTAAGGAATGGAGTATTTACAGGTAAAACGACTTGGTATAGGAATATCATCTATTAAATTTTTATTTATATGAGTATTTTTTTCAGTTCAACGGTATGAACAGTAACTTTAGTATTTATGCTTAAATTGTGATTTTAGCCCATTGATTGATAATGCTTTAGAAAAACAGTATAAATAAACATTGTATGTAGATGAATGTGTGAAGTTCCAATTCCTTAGGGATATTATATATAATCCAAAAGAAGCATTATTTATTTACTAGGAGAATAGTTATTTATTGTAACGGGTTATAAAGAGTAATATACATATAACTATATAGGAATATAATATATATATATATATATATATATATATATATATATATATATATATATATATATATATATATATATATATATATATATATATATATATATATATATATATATATATATATATACAACATACCATCTACATACTAAGCCCTATCCTCTACTATAATTTTTTCCATTATACCATTTTTTGCTAAAACATATACATTCCACTTTAGTCTATCAAGAGAGTGATTTGACGTGCGATATAATGGAAAACATCTCTATTTATAGAAAGTATATTCTGTTGAAAAATATCTTATGCAACTATAATAGATTGGAATTCATAACTTTATGTTATTAATTAATTCGTTCTCCTATACAAAATTCATTTATCTCAAAATGTAATCTGATTTTTTTTTTTTTTTAATATAAGTATTAATTTTAATTTTATTTTTTTCCATGAATCATCTTTGGATATTAAAATACGATATAAAATTCTCAAGTATAATTAATGTGTGTGTTTCTCAAGAAGTATTTCATTATTAAGATTATTTGAAAATGTATGTGTCTTAAAAATTACAAAACGATATAATAATTTCGATAAATATCCTAAACAAAGATTGATAAAACTACTAAGTTTTTCTGATATTAAAAACCAATATTTACTACTTGAAATTAATTGCTTTATTCGAGGCCTAGAATATATATGAATGAATTTGAATGCCTTTTGGTCGGTCTAAATTTTTACGCTTCTTACGTACACGTTTAATTTTGCTTACATAGAATCTTTTGTCGTAACAACCCCCTCAATTTTTATGTAGTAAGGTATATCAATACAGGTTAAAACTAATCATTTGGATGACTCCCGTTATATAAGGCTATTTACGAAAACCGGAGATAAAACCTAAGATTATTATTATATTATTACCATTCATAGGTAATTCCCAACTTGTATGAATTATACAAAAACCAAAAATTAAATAAATTAATAATGAAATACATAAAATACATAAAATACAAAACAGACAATAGTTGATAAATCATTTAAAAAAAGATTAAATCTTAAATGCAGGACGGGTTTTCAAAAATTAATGATAATAAAATCAATCAATTTAATCTATATAGAAAAATATTTGCAATCTGTGTAATTGGTTTTGCATCTCAGAAAGACATCCGTATCACTTGACCCGATAAGAATGACAGTATTAGTCAAAATTGGAGGGAAATCAGGTAACACAGGATACAATAAACGGTAGTAGTCACTTTTGCAATTCCACTCAATCTCTGAGAGTCAATCATCAATCATCTTATGGATCGATCATCGAGGCAAGCTTTGTTGACGTCGCTACATCATTTTGATACTGTCCATAGTTTCAACATGTTAAAATTGAATCCATCAATGTATACTACAGAGCACATCAACTTATTTATTCTTCTATATTTAACTGCAAGTACAAAATGGACTAAATTAAGTACGTTCAATCAACGCTGATTCTCCAAAATTATGATTGTTTCGAGTTTAATGACAACAATTATGTGTCCATCGTAAACGAAATTCAATTCTTGATTCCATTTATATCATCTGAAGGCTATGAAAGTCTATGTATAAGTTGTAGGCGAAAATTGAATTCATCGATTAAAGAGTGAATTTAATATATTTTTATAATGCTGCTCAATGCACAATGTTAAATTTGTATTAATGTTAAATTAATTTGGAGGAAATACAGCTGTAGATCGAAAGCACTCTTTAGAAAATTTAGAAAAGTGGGCAAATATTGTTTTTATGTTAACGTCAGATGATATTCTCTGCAAAATACAAAATTTTGGTATAGGTATTCTTAGAATCATCAAATTGAACCATTTCTGCATGCCCAAACGAAAAGATAGAGAAAGTGATTTACTTTAAGCAAGAGACTGTTTAAAGTCGTGAATGAGCAAGATTGGTCTATTGGGTCCAATGGTTCCAGGACTTATGAACCATTGAACCATAACAGATAGAAGATAATTTTAAAGACACAAAAAGTTAATTTTTTTTATTGAAAAAACCCTTTTTTTGAAACATATTTTGTAAGATACTTAGGTTCGCGAAAATTTTTGCTCATATTTAGCTATTAAGTACATACATAAATGCAATATATATTCAAGCTCTTATATATTTCTATATTTTTTTTTCAATATCATGTTTCTTCTAATGAGAGCACCAATATTTTGGGGATCTTTTTCCTAAAGGTGAGCATCAACAATATCAGTGCATCTTCTTCATTTTAATATACAGATGGCTAACAGTTTTAATAATTCGTTGAGTTACATGTATTATTTACCAAACAAGCAACATTTACCAAACATACATAATAACATAATACAATCTATCATAATACAACCTACTTAATTGTAATGGTCAATTTGTTATATTGTTATAATATAAGTGTATCAATTCAATTGTATGTAAATAGTAGTTTAAGTGATTCAATATTTTTGAATATATTTGTATTTTCTAATGCATAATGATTAAAGAGGTTGGATGTGCTTGTAGTAACTGTTTCTAATATAATATAATATATATATATATATATATATATATATATATATATATATATATATATATATATATATATATATATATATATATATATATATATATATATATATATATATATATAATATTTCATAAACATATAATCGATCAAATATTTAATCTACAGATGTACTTTTACGATAATGTAATATAAGGTACTTTTTTACATTATATCAATTTTTTTATTAAAGAAATAACAAATGAGTTTCATGCTTTTGTCTTCGATTTTTATACTCAACGTATATAGAATATGCCAGAATATGCATATTTATTTCCGTCGAAAGATTGAAATGCCGGCAAATATTGCATGTACTAACAAAATTAGGGCATAGGTGTTTATGGATCAACTATTCCATTTCCATTTGTCAGTCCACGCTTCTGTCCGTCAGCCATAGGTCCAATGAAACCATGATCCAATTTTTAATATAAAATTTCAAAACGAAGGAGATTATTTCTTCAAAGCAAACAACTTGGGTATGAAACATTTTTGCGTAAACTGTTTGAATTCGCTACAATTTAAGCCGAAATGAATAAAAAAAAACAAAAAAAAAAACATAGATATATGAGTGTTCAAGAACTTGGACACAATTTTTGATCTCGTTCCTTTTGCAGGTAGAAATTTTTGAACAGTGACTTGGTCCTTTTTTCACAGTTATGTTTTTGAAGCGATCTCACTTCTATTATCTGAGTTCTGTGATGAATACTCAAAACAGTTCTTGATGCTGTCATAATTTATAAATAATCGTTATTTTGTCTTTCCCCTGTCTTTATCCTACCTTAGATTTCAAGATCTTCATGTATCCTACCAAATGATTTATTTTATAACGATAAAAATCTAAACGCAATAAAGTGATTACTTTTCAACTAAGGTGTTGTCGTAAGTGAAATGACTTTATTCTGATTTAACATAAATAGATGGACCCGTTTGAATATTACCCACATTTATTCGGCGTTTGCCATAATATCATTAAAAACTATAATAATTTATTCGTTCTTTATTTTCATTTCATCCTTAAAAGGAGGGACAAATGTATTGCATTTTATATCAAAACATTATAATTTAATGTATTTTGTTATATTTAACACAATTTTCCGACTCTTGTACAAGAGAGATATATATTTTTTATTTATTACATAACCTATTTCGCATGTCGACAGCGATTATTTTAGTTTTCGTTGCTTAGTTTATACTTTTATTTTATCTCGGCATCACCTATGATGGGTGTCACATTTAGAACCATTTTAATTAAAAATTTTGATCGGTACATTTGCATCCAATTAAATTATTTTCAAAAACAGCAAATTTTTCCACATTTGCATTCACTACTTTGATTTTCGTTCAATTATTTATTTTTCCAAAAAACGATTACGTCTGCATTACAGTCTAAAATTAAAACAGTTTTCTAAAACGTGTGTGAAAAATTTAAATTTACTTTTTTATCCAATAGGTTGTTTATAGTAGGTGGCTTAACTTTTAAAATAATATATCAATCAATCATTAATTTTAATGAGTTTTTAAGTATTAAAAGCGAAAATAAAATTACTTTTGAGAAGTTATATATAACAATAATAATTTTTTTATAATTTAAATTTAGGTATTTATTTTATTCATTAAATTATTTCCATTCGATTTAAAATTATATTTTGTATTGATTCTAAAAATTTTAATAAATAGAAACATTTATTTTAGAATCGAATAAAGCCCACTTAAATTGTTTATTTGCAAATAAAATAAATAAATGTTTTTTCTTCTGTCAAAACTCAGCCCGAACTGTCATGTAGATAACAAATAATCAAATATCACATCATCATGGTGTTGTGGTATGTTAGGTGATTTGATTGAAATTGCTTTTATTACTTATTTATTATCAACGTACCTCGGAGTGTATAAATAAAAAACTGTCGATAGCTTTTTAATGATCACCACTACTTAAAATTATTAATTAACCTATAATCCTTCCATATTTCAACGTTCTAAATACTCGGGTAGTCATTTTATTATTTTAATATAGCCCCTCGAAGGTAAAGCAGTATATTTTTTCATATTATTTTTATGCAGCCTTTACGCCCTTACGACCCTTGAAGTAATTACCTATATTCCTACCAGTTTTCAAAGTTCTACCTGCACGAGAAGTGTTTCTATTGTTACCCTGTACTATATATTACTTGGGGGAGGCCCATTCAGACTCTTAATAAATTTTCGAATTTCTTTACTTATACGAAAAGATCTCTCATTGTACTGAATTTCAATCTTCTACTTAAGTGGAAGGAAATCATAATATTGATAAATCAGTGAGTATATTAAAAATAATTAATAGTAATCCTAAAAAAAACATTTTATGAACTGCTGAATCTTTTTTATAGTTTAACGTAGCAGTTTGAAACTTTCAGGCAATCTCAAAGAGGACCAAATTGATAACGCGGCAAAACAAATCTCTAAGTATTTCGTGTAAACCACACACAGTGTGGAGTTGGCCATAATATGATCGGGCGTACTACCGTGCGTTTAGATATCTATACGGAGTGCATATTTAGTCTATTTTATAAATGATAAAAATTGGTTTGAACATAACCATAACCATTAATAACCAGTTAACACTGTTAGTTGTTATCTTCACTTACATAAGTGTTATTCGGGACATACGAATATTATAGTGAAAAGAATTGAATCTTTATATATCGTTTGAACTTGAATCAAAAACATTATTAATTTTATATTAGCATAGATGTAACTGAAGTCGTCAACTTTATATTATTTATTTAATTATATTTATATCCATCGAGCAAATTTACTCTTAATTACTGCGTATATTTTTGTACGGTATGAGATTTAAAATAAAAAAAAATTATTATTTTCAAATGATATCTTTTTTAAATATAATTTTTGATAAACACAATTATATTTTATTTTTAGAATTATACATTCAAACTAATCGGTAATGTCAAGGGAAATTACTGAAATGAAGCACTATTATCTCTGTTGTATATTTATAAAATACAAAAATTGTATATATGTTATATATTTAGTAAAGAAAAGTAAGAAAATAGTAGTTCAGACAAATTTCGACATACAAAACAATTTAAAAAAAAATAAAAATATTAATAATAATAGTTTTGCAATTTACAAATTTTTTTTCGGAAGAATTGCCTAAGATTTTTTATCGAAAAAAATATTTCTAAATCAAAACTGAACTGTTGATTTGAATTTCGGCAAGTGTTTCGGTAAAAACTCTTTGAAAACTTTGATTTTAAAACAAGATTATACATGCCCAATTTTAATTTCGATAGATAATACATAGTCTTTACGATAGAGGAGGTGTCTTTTATAATTCAGATTTGTTTTGAATAAAGCTTCAGCTGGGTGTACACATTTGAATAATATAGAATTAAAATAAATTTTTTTTGCTTCATCTCATATTAAACATTATGTTCTAAGCATATTGTGTAAAACAATGAAGTGAAAACTAGCTTTACACTTTTTGAATGCGATAGGCACATCATTGTATAAATAAATCTACGTGCATGTATAAAAAAGGTAATGCTAACAAAACAATCTGAAAAACTTTTACGTTACTTTGAAGAAAAAAAAACTTAGTATTTCCTTGTTGGTATTATAATATGTATAATACTTCTTATACAATGTTTTTTCTTAAGACAAATGCAGAAAGGTACGTAACGCATTACAAAATAAATTATTTTAGAAAATATAAAATATTGTTTGTTACCACAATGTAAATGTTATTTATCATCACTGTTTTAATCAACTTAAAAATATCATTTTATTTTTTCATATGTTTTTCTGTAAATGTAACAAGAAAATACCAGTTGAAAATACATAAATGCAATACTGACTGGAGGATAGTTGATAGTTGATTATATCATTTCATGCAAAGAACAAAATCCAAGTGCACTAAGCATGTGCTACGACACAGTGAGTATTTTGTACGAAATATAACCAAGTTTGTCGAGTTGTATTCTTCGACACACATAAGTTTAAAAGATACTATTAGAGGATGAATGCGGGTATTATAGAATACCATTTTGTTTTTGTCTATAAAGATAATTACTATAAGTCATAGTACTCTTTCAGTATACCAAAGTAGTTCATCTGCATATCAAATGTGATACACAAGGCATATAATTTGAAATTATCACTTTATATTGTGTATAGGTACTAATTTTAAATACCTAATTAGTCATTATTTATATAAAAAATTTATCAATTTAGAAACACTATTATTGTCCATTGTCATATAAACAAATTAAACATATGATCCAAAAGAGGGACATTTCTGATTAATCTGGAGCTGGAAGTTGAAGTTTGTTGGAGGAAGCTGAAAATACATTGCACAGAAGCAGATAACCATTGAGTAGCAGAGGTTCAATCATGTTTTTTATACCGTAGAATGAGAAAGCTGTATCTAAAAAATCGTCTTCCATAAATGTGTTTCGGTTACACACATTTGTGCACATCAGCCTTAAAGTTATTAGCAGAAGTTTCAGTTATTTGGCATTTGAAATATACTATACCGAATAACTCGCCAACATGGGGACTCTCATCACCTTAAGATTCCTTAACGACCTCTTCAAGAGGTGTTTTATCTTCTTTAGCCAAGTCAAAATCATTTTTCACTTTTTATGGAAATTACATAAATGGTTTCATTGTATTTAGGTTGCAGTTCCTCCTCATTTTATTCTAGCTCACATATTTTGCTTTTTAAGTATGCTTATTGATTATAAAATAAATAACTTAAAAGTAAAAAATTGAAAGTAAAAAACCTTTTTTTTTAACAATCGTTTATTTAAATGCGCTTAAAAGAAAAAAATATACTTATACTATCTTATTATTTAATTTAGATTATTGTTTATCTACACAAGTAAATCTCGCGACAGGCTTTTATATCAATATGTAATGACGTTATAAATTGATAGTAAAAGTTTTAAAGTAAATATTTATTTTTTTCTTTTAAGCGAATTTAAAAAAACCTTATTGTAAAAAGGGTTTTTTACTCAAAATTGTTTGTTTATACTTTAGTTATCGTTGGATACAAAAAAATTACAGACATATTGTAGCAACGGAGTTTATATTTCGCAACTTATTTGTTTTTTAAGCAATGCATTAAAAACTTAGCCCTCCGTATTCAATTTAGTTTGTTGTCACTTTATTTTTAGACCTTCCCCAGCAAGCCCTTTCATTTGAAACCAATATTGAGTGCGTTACAAATAACTAGCCCGCCTTCTGTAGTGTACCGTGTATGTTGGATTTAGAATTCTGTCATTTAGTTAACCATGCATTTCTATGTTTTCGTGCATTACGTATAAATTTTTTATACAGTCTATTTTTTTATTTTTTTCTCGATAGATTTGATTAATTTATTTAATTAACTTATAACTATTTCGCAAAAATTCACAAAAATTATTTGTATCATTATCTTACAAATAGCCCGATCTAATAACTTATGTACATTTGGAGGAATTATTTGTGTTGGATATCGTTTACTGGCTTTGGTCACCAAGTATCTTTAATATTTCGCAGAAGATTTTACTATTAGTTTTATTTTTACGCAGATATTCCAATTTTTCAACAATATTCTAACGTTGATACTTTTCCTCTATAGTACGTACAGAGAAAGAAAATTTTTGGATTACGAGAAAAGTTTTTCTATTGAGATTTAACATTGACTCACTATGAAGAGTAGAGACAAAAAATTATGTTTTCGAAAAAATTGCATTCCTTTAAAGATAGACAATATTGGATTATTTTCAGAGGGACTATTTTCACATTTATGCTTTTTCAAGAGATATCAGTTTTACTAAAATGAAAGTTTAACGATAAATAACGAAAGTGAATGCTAATTATTATTCAGAAGAAATTTTATTGCTTCATTTTATAGAAACGAAACATATTTATATACAAAATAAATATTTACAATATTTTTATCTTTCGATGATTATCTAACATTAAAGAACATAAACTTTTATAAAAAGTTGCCCCTTACAATTTCAACTTTTGAATATCCAAATCTTTCTTAGCAAACGATTTATTATAAAATAAACCTTTATTTCAAATTTCAGATTTCTAGAATCTAGAGTTGTTTTGGCTGTAGCATTGATAGTCATTACTAACCATTTTACAAGTATGCATAATGTTATTTATTTGTCAGCTTATATACCAGGGTAGATAATTTTTGAAAACAAAAAAAATTACAGTAGAATGAAACCAATTGGAAACGGAAGATAATATGATAAAAATGAAAGGAAAAATAAATTACGGGCGATCTGAGTTCGGGAAGTAAGGGGGGTGAGTGTGTAAGGGTAAAATTCGGTTTATCTGAATTTCCGGCAAAACTACAAGTCCTATGGAAAAAAATTAAATGGCAAAGTTGTAGGTAATAAAAAGATCTTCAGCTTTTGTATTAACACTTTTTTCACATAACCTCAAAATTTATGTGAAATTATTGAAATAACCGAGTTTTTGGTTTTTTATTTTTTTCTCCGAAATTTGGTGAAAACTTACCTTTTTATGTTCCAAATACACTGTAATTTTTTTGATTTAAAATATTGATTTTTTCATCTTATTTTGAATAAATATCGAAAAAGCACCCTAATTTTCAATCGAAAAATTTTGAGGTTATGTGAAAAAAGTGTAAATACAAAAGTTGTAGATCTTTTTATTACCTACAACTTTGCCATTTAAATTTTTTCCATAAGACTTGTAGTTTTGCAGGAAATCGAAATAAACCGTGTTTTACCCTTAAAAACTTACCCACTCGTACTTCCCGAACTCAGATCATCCGTAATTTATTTTTCCTTTCATTTTTATCATATTATCTTGCGTTTCCAATGGGTTTCATCCTACTGTACTTTTCTTCCGCTTTTTATCATTTTTTAAGGCTTCTACTCTGCTCTATTACTTCTATAAAACTTGAAATAAAAAACTTAAAGCTATAGGCGTATACGTTTTATTGAAATGTTAAAAGTAATATAATTATGTTTATATATTAAGTAATTTAAAGATATGATACCTAATTAATACGTTAAGTTTAAAAAAAGAATAAATGATTTGATCAAGAGGTCATTTATGTTTCTATGTGTACCAATATTAAGCTAACGATTAGTCGACAAAATGAATAGCAAAAGGACTAAATAATAGAAATTAAACTTTATATCATTTTGAATTTATACCTCGTTGTGAACATTTTGTACGCAGGTATTGTACGCAAATAAGTATATCCAAATAATGTTACGGACATTGGACATTTAATAGCAAGTTATGTGTGTATAAAAGATTTTATAAGAATGAAGAAAAGAATTTATGTTTTGCATAGATTATTAGGTGAGTCAACAAAGTATATTACCTTGTAAATATCAACCTAAAAATCTAAGAGAATTGTAACAATTCGTTTATTGATATATTAAGTAAAAAGTATGTCATTTACTTAACAAAACAAAAAATAAAAATATTCTGCCAATGAGTTAGGGTGAAACAAGGCTGCCTAATCTTTCCCTGTTAGCTTTGTTCGTCCTCTTAAGAAATGAGAAACCTAGGACTTAATAAATACAAACGTTAGAACATCTTTATAGAAGCTTGAAGTTTCGAGATCTAACGAAAACTCATTTTCCCAAATTGACTATTATTATTATTACTACACTTTAAAAAAAGAAATAAATGTATTTTTTCAATTTTTTGGTGAATATTATTATTTTAGAAAAATTTCATAAAAATACGATAATAATTTTAGCAGTTATGCATGTGACATGTGCGTACCGTATATCATATCATCTCCGGATGGTCGTAGACCGACAGATACGAGACTAAAGTTGCTTAGCATAAACTTAAACACATTAATTCAAAGGCTCATCTATCTTCGGTAAACTCGGAAGCAATAAGATTGTGAATTAAATTAATTCTGACCAAAACCTAGCTTATAATATTCGTTGATCAAACTGTAAATATTCTTCGAATAACTTGAAAATTTGACGCATTTCGTGATTTTAAGACACTGTTGAAAATTTAATCATTTTGTATTATTGGGGATATAAAATCGACCCTTTTTCATCATATTAACGACCTTGTTAATATGATGAAAAATATATATCACTTTGACTTGGTGTTATTTTGCTACTTTGTGGATTACGTAATGAGACAACTCCTTTACTTAAAAACGCCTAGTAAAAACGCCCTCAGTTTTTAGAAATATGCATGTATGTGTATGTGTGTGTGTGTGTGTGTGTGTGTATGTGCGTATGCTTTTTACTTGAAAATCGGTCCAACCATTTTTGTTGACGAGGAAGAGACTAAAAACAAGATATAAAACAATCTTATTCATAATAATAAATGAGTTTTTTTTTTGATTCCCCGTAGTGGGAAGTTTGTTGTGTGTGTCTTGCGAGTCACACCTAGCTCCCTTGTTTATATATATTACATGGACTGAAGAGTCCCGAGCGTAACACATAGATGGTGCTAGTTTTATTGCAGTCATCTTTTTTTCAGTTAATACTAACCTTCAAAAGACAGCTGTTAAAATTTCATGATAATCTATTCATTAGTTTGTGAGTTATTGTTATTCATTAGTTTGTAAGTAAGAGTGACGCTACTTTTGTTATTTTCAAAAAAATGGATTAAAAACACTTTCGTGTTTTAATTTTACACTGCTTCTTAATGGGAAAAAATACCGTTCAAGCGAAGCAATAGCTTGAAAAGTGTTATGGGGACTCCGCTCCATCAGAAACAACAATAAAACGTTGGTTTGCTGACTTCAAACGTGGTCGTAGAGACACAGATGATGCAGAACGCACTGGACGTCCAAATGGCGGTAACACTAGAAAACATAAAAAAAATCCAGAAAATCGTTTTGAATGATCGAAAAGTGAAGTTTCGTGAGTTAGCTGACATCGTAAAGATATCAAAAGAACGTGTTGGCTTTATATTGCATCATTTGACTATAAGAAAGCTCTTTTCAAAGTGGGTGCCGCGTTTGCTCACTGTTGACCAAAAACGAGAAACGTGTTGATGATTCTGAGCAGTGTTTGGCCATGTGTAAACGTAACAAACCGGAATTTTTTCGCCAGATTTGGTTCCCAGCGACTACTGGCTGTTCGCAGACCTGAAAAATGCCCGCCGGTAAGAAATTTCGCACGAATGAAGAGGTTATCGCTGAAACTGAGGCCTATTTTGAGGCAAAAGATAAATCGTTCTACAAAAGTGGTATTGAAATGTTGGAGCGGCGCTGGAATGATTGCGTTGCTCTTGATGGAGATTACGTTGATGAATAAAGCTAATTTTGAACCAAAAAAACTGTGTTTTCTTTGTTAGGCCCGGGACTTTTCAGTCCATGTGTTAAATTAATTAAATGTGAAGAATCAAAACTACCAAAGGCTCAGTGAAACTCATACATAAAAATAAGTTTTCAATATATTTTCATTAAGTTTTCATTCAATAACGATGTATATTGTTTTCTTGTGGGTCAAATACACCGAAACTGACAGTTTACAAGTTTCTAAAGTTATTAAATGAGCCACTATCTCTTCATTAGTTCAGTCCATATATAGTTTCCCTTGCATCTCTACCTGTCTCTGTCTACTTGTCTCTGGCTTATCCTCTACTTCATAGTTGTCAATGTGTCGAGGTTTCTTTTACTTTGAAATTGGATACCACCCCTTCTTGGAGATGAAAATTTTTACATTAAAATAGATATGGAACGGGATAGATTATCTAATTCTAAGCTACTTTCATTCTCTAAAGTTTTACTGAAAGCCAAAACGTTTAGACCTATTCAAGAGTGAAAATATGAAGGAATCTCATTAGTGTTTTAATATACGTGTTTTGATGAATGTAAAAATTAGTGATTGGCAATTTTTTAAAGCTCTCATTTATTAAAAGGTTTCAGATTAAAGAGCTTGAAAACGTAACTCATTGCGAACAAAAATATGCAAACTTGAAACGACCATTTCTCAATTTTTATCGTACAGTAAAAGAAAAAAATTTAAAATTTGGCTTAATTTTTATAGGTTGAAAGTTAGTTTTAAAGAAACACAACTTTTTCAAAAATAATCACAAGTATATGAATAAGGTAAATTGGAAAGTTTTAAAAGTTTTAAGCCCAGTATTTTCTTTTCTGAGCTACATTTTTACTTTTTATAATTTTTTTGTGCTTATTGAGTTATTAATCAAAAACCGTCTGATAACGTGTTTTTATCTATTATTTTGTTGAAAAGTTAACTTTCCACTGTTGATTAAGTCGAAAGTATTGACTTTGAGTAAAAACTTTATAGAACAAAAGTTGCTTTGAATTAGTCAATTTATCAATTCCTATACGTAATTTTAATTAAAAAATATTTACCACCGCGAAAGGGTGACGTCCATCATCTGGTTAAGAACAATCCTCGGCATTGACAACTTTGAAATGGAGACTTAGTAGTGCCCAAATTCAAATTTTGGTGAAAAATTGGTGCTGTTTGGGAGAATTGACAGGTTTGGCCAATTATTCCGTGCATATATTGGACAATCATGGACAATCTATTTAGGTACCATAACTGAAATGAGATATGTTATCCTGCGCATGGGATGAAATACTGTATACAATTTTCAATATATCATGTTTTTAAATGAACTGAAAATTACAAAATAACTTATATTTCTTAAATTTACATACAATTAAAAACATAATTTATAATCTATGAATTAAAAACTTTAAGTATACTATCTTAATATATTTGAAAATAATTGTAAGATTTAAAACGAAAAACGTCGATCGCACAATGCACAAAATACATAAGAGAGAGGAGTAATCAGAAAATCAGAGTAAAGTAGGAGAAAACAGGCACCCATTAAATATCCAAATCAAAAACACTTCAAAAAAAAGTTTAAGACCTATTTAACATTTTTAAGAAATTATAATTAAGAACTCTTGAAGTAGTCAGAATTTTGATTAGATTATCTTTTTATAATTTCTGTAATAGGTAATTTTTCAGAGTTCCGTAAGGAGTTGGAAACATGAGCACTTTAAGAAGAATTTTTTTCGACATTATGAGAAGTCAAATTTGTGAATATTTTAAGAATTTTGACTGATTTTCGAAGGAAGTCAAAGTTATGGGCTCTGAAAGAAGTATTATGAGTTCTGTTCGGAAATATGGGGACTATTAGATGTCTTTTTATCGAGTTTTTAAGAATATGATTTTGAACTTTTTGATCTCGATAAGATTTAATTTTTCTGATGTTCATATCATTCAAATTATATCTTCTGTTTTCGAATAACAATTTACCATTTATTTAGTTTATTTTCAAAGTTATTTTTTTTTTTTTTTAATAAAATTAATTTGGAGGTTTTTTTAATTATACAGTAGTAAAAACTGTTGAAATTTATTTTTGAGATTCTGTTGACGTTCCAAAATTTATCTAGTGAAATAAATATGTATCAATTCTGTTAAATGAAATAAGTATCTAATCTTAGAGAAAAATGCATGTGCATTGATCTATAATAAATAGAATAACAAACTTCCAATGAATAGTATCAGTGCTCGAGTCTAGGTGTATCGTAGATAATTTTTTTAATTTATTTTAAAAAATATTTTATTTATTTTCAATATCTAATAAACATATTTGGCCATATTGCTAAGCCTGTAAATGAAAATTATTTTGTACTTTTTAGTTCTTTAAAAAAACATGATAAATTAAAAATTGTATTTTGATTATGATAATAATTGCCCCGTATTTTTCATATCCTTGCACAAATGTAACCTTCTTTGATTCGTCTGCATTTGAAAGAGTGAAAAGTATTTGTATAATTAAACGGTAAAAAAGTTATCGCATCCCAACACAACTAAGTGTTTGTTATTTAATTTCGAAAGAACGCTTTTATATCATCTCTACGTAAGAATGTTATTGAAATGTAGGCGTTGCTTTTAAATGTGTTAACGTCCGATATATGGGAATGAGTTTACCATTTAAGAAACCTTAATTATGCAAATTTTATTTAATGTTTATGGTTTTTTTAAGTGGTAATTATTGTCTCGACAATATATATTATTTTCCCAAAGATCTCAGTTTGTGCTTAGTTTTACGTCTTAAATTATATATTTAAAAAAAATAAATAAACAAGAATTTTCAAGCTGGATTTTTATAAATTTTAAAAAATATATTAATTCAATTGAAGACTTACTAACAGTGTTAATTGATTTCAATATTCGAAAAATGGTTCATTTTGAAGAACATCGTTGGAACTATTTTTGACACTAGATTAAAATTGGGACACCTGGCATATCGATTTTGAAATACTTATATTTTCGGAAGATATCATGACTAACCGATAGAATTTCAATATAAAATTGGAAATCCAAATTTGATTCAAAAACATAAAACTTACTTTTTTTTACTATTGTATCGAATAGTAAGTAGGAAAAATTAAATATATCCACCGCGGATATGGAATCACAAGTTGCACATTTAACAAAAAAATTTAATATTTTTCGAATGAAATTCGAAAATAGGACAATTTGTTTTGGTATGACTTTTTATATAAAAATAGTGAATTAATTTTTAATGTACCATGTTTTTATAACGGACTTAAAAGAATAAAATAATTCCTGTAATTTGGAACTCAAAATATGGGGCGCAAGCTTTGGCTAAGTTTTTAATGTGTGAATTATCTGCTGCATGTTTATTGTTTGAAATTAGAAAACTTATTTTATACTTTTTAGTCCATTATAAAAATATGAGACATTAACAATTATATTTATTTTATTATCATTTTCTGATTTTTATGGTTATGTATTTGCAATTTTTCGTATAGTGAACGTATCTTCTCCATTTTTTTCTCCATTTTTTTCTTCTGTTTTGTTCTGTTTTTTTTCCTTTTTTTCCTTTTTTTCATCGTTCCTTACACCTTTTTGTTATTCGTCTTTTTGAGATTTGTATGCATTGTTATCAACTTCTGAGCTGTGATCTAATTTTTAGCTAATCAGGAAGTTAATATAAAATCAAATTTCAGGAAGAAAACATCCAGGTCGGCGGGAAGAGAAGCGCAAAAACAATTTTTATTGTTTAAGCACCATGAAAATAAATTAAATTATACAATACTCAAAAGAAAGAGAAAAAAAACAAATTAAAAAAAATTATTTCAAATAAATGAATTAAGAAGTAAAATATAACTTGTAAAAATTATACATAGTTTCCTTGTGACCAAATAATTACCTTTCGAAGTCATATCCTCAGAAAAGAAATTTCAAGCTGTTAAGTCAAAGTGTATTCGTAAACCAAAAATAAAAATTACGTAACCATATTTATTATTCAAACAATTAACTTATCAATGTAGTCGTTGTTTTTGCATTCTATTTAGCTAATTTGAATTTTAGTGTTGTTTAAACAGTGGGGAGTAACTAACTTCTACCCTTCGAATCGTATTATATGATTCTACACCATAGATGATTTGATTGTCATACCTCCCCCAGTTCAGCGTGTGTTAAAGCGAAGAAATATGTTCCCTTTTTTGTACATATGAATTTGTTGTTTGTTATGAGGCTCAGTGCTTTCAAGATGTCCTTTTGATTACTCTATTATCAGTTTATATATTTATAAAAAACGAATGAGGGTTAGAAAACGTCTAGTAAATTGGATTATTTCAGATTCTCCTATTTATATTTGATACAGGGAATATCGAAATAGGTGTTCTAGTTTTGTATGTACGTACAATATCGATTAATATTATCAAATAGTTTTATTACTTTATTCACAAGAAATATAATCAACAAATGAAGATTACAACTGACTGCGTTAATAGTTTAGATAGTCGACGTATGTATCAATGTTTGAACTATTTTTACTTCTTAGCATTCATAAAATACTTTAAATATCAAGTCTATAAAGCTATAAGATATATATTATAAAAATATTTATTGTATTAATTGTAATATGTACTTAATAGCTAAATTTAAGCTAAAATTGTAGCGAGCTCTGTTTTACAAAAAATGTTTCAAACAAAAGTTGGTTGAATAAAACTCCCTATCACCTTTCGTTTTTCATCTTGATGACGGACAGATAAACGGACAGGCATGTAGAAATATTTTCTTGCGCTATAAACTTTAAATTAAAGTACTCTGAAATATTATATATATGTCGAGTATAAAAATATACAAGTAATGTCATGTTATTATTACTCTTGTCAGCAAAACGGAACAAAAACTGAACCCACTTTAAGAATAACAAATGTAGAATTAAAAATATTCTTGGAACATGTAAAATAAGAAGCAAATCATTCGAGTCATTTTCTAGAAAAAAACTGAAATCATTCATGAAATTTCTCTAAACCTCTTATTTGAATTTTCAAAGAAAAGTGTGACTAAAATTTCTACAAAATTTGTTGTGAATCTTGGGAATCATTTTGAGCATATCCTTAAAATCACTAGTATAAAGCGGGATATCCGGTAATTTATGCCAGAAGACTTAGCAATAATATAAAGACAAAATACTAAGTTTAGGATACTGCGTTTGATACGATATCAAACGCAGCCACGCTAGACACACACACACACACACATATATATATATATATATATATATATATATATATATATATATATATATATATATATATATATATATATATATATATATATATATATATAAACAAACATAAACACTTACACACACAAACACTTACACACACCCACACGAACGCACAAAATCATATATCATCAAATACATCTATTTCGGTATCAAAACTTCAATTCGAAATTTTGACACGATTACTAGTAATAAATTCAATGCTATTTTGTTTTTCTCATTTAGTATAAAAAAAAAATTTCCAAATATTATTGTATTGTAGTTGTAGCAATTCTGAAAATATTTGTTAAAAGAAATTTTACAAAAGTTACTTATCAAATATTGTGTACTCGTGAATAAGTAACTTCGTAAATGAGTTCAGAATGACTGGACTCAATTTTTCTGAATAACTTTGTATAGCACACACACAGTAGGTTTACCACCTATAGCATGACTCGATTCTGTTAGTTTGAAGCAACTACTAATATAGGACAATATGTGACAATAAAAACAGGGTTTCATCACTTTTATTTCGTAGGTATATAACATATATAGATAGTGTCTATATAAATAAAATAAATTGTTGCCATCAATTTACTTATACTTTTTATTTCTTTTCTTTTTTTTTTTTTGTAATTGTGTTTTTATTAAATTTGGTTTTTCAACCATAAGTTTAAATCAGATCAACAACATTCCGTGGATATTTCTTCTATTTATATTTATATATATAGGTACCAACTGTCTTCCTTATAAAATAACTGCTGTCTCTTCTATACTACATTTATTTAATTAGGTATATTATTCTTTTATGTTCTGTTGTCTTATTTGATACACACACGTACAAAATAAAATTATATTTATAAAATACCAAGCTATTTAAAGGTACTGTACTGTATGCGTAACAAATAGAACACAATAAATAAGTACTAATAAATGAATCTGTCCATCAAATTTTATTAAATGTCATTCATGAATAAACTTTACAAAGAATGGACAAAGAATGTAGAAAAACGTTTATATTTTTATAAATATCCAACACAGTGGCGGATTAAGCTTATTGCCGCCCTAGGCCCTGTCTGATACGCCGCCCTTTTTGGTCAGCAAAATTATATATATTTTGATTTTATTATAACAAATTCTTGTCTCAGAATTTCTTAAATTTGTTGAAATTTAAAAATATAGTTCAATATTTTTGCAGCTATAAAAAATACCGTTTTTTTTTTCGAATCAGATAAACAAAAAAATTGTGAATTTTCTTAGCAGGAAGTTGAGAATGTTTCGAATTTCAGATGAATGTCAAATGTTAATTCATACATATTTTCATTTAACACCAAAATTAAATTGAAAAACTAATAAGTATAAGTAATTTCAAATGCTTTATACATGTAAGAGTAACCTTATCGAAAAAACAAAAGTAAAAAGTAATTTAGTAATTCTCAAAGAAGCTTATCAATTTGATTGTTTCTTTTTAATAACCTTATTCGATAGACTATAATTGATTCCATCAAAATATGAATAATACATCCTCAAATTGAATAGTCAATAAAAAAATGAATTAATTACAGTCCATAGGAAATTTTTTATAAATGAAAAAAAAATCAGAACCAATTTAAAAATTAATTTTTGGTATATTTTTTCGGCTCTCAAATTTTAACGTTCTGAAAATTTTTCCGCCCTCCAAAAACGTGCCGCCGTAGGCCCGGGCCTCACGGGCCTAAGCGGTAATCCATCACTGATCCAACAGACAAAATATAGCTCGTTGTGAATAGGCGTGTATTTAAATAAATTTATTATTTTAAAAACTGGTATTCACACCAATACCAATTAATATAAAACCCTGGTGTGTACCAAATAATTTTACTGAGGGGCAGGAAATTCTTGAACTCAACATTCAATCTTACTGAAGTGAAGTTTATGAATAGTGAAGCCAAAGTAAAACAGAAAACATCATTGAAGAGGCCGTCTAACTGCTTTGATTTACACGCGATAAATCGAAGTGTAACAAAGTTCAGGTAGCTGAACTACAAAATCTCCAACTACCTGTCACTAGTGAAAAAGGGCACATTTTAGTATAAACAACAACCACAACTTTTGATAAAGAGAAATCTGAAACATCATTCTATATCGGAGAGTACCTGAGTACAACAACGGTACCGAAAACTGGTTTACACTATGAGCACCAAAACCTGGCAGTGATAAACGGACTCAGATAGAAAATTAATTAACAAATAATTGGAAAAATATACTACCAATCCCCATTGTGTTTCACAGTAAAATGAGCGATCATAATAAATAAATTTTATTATCTATGATAAAAATTAATATAAATAATGTGAATATGAATAATATTTACTATTTAATCTGACATAAATCAAAATTTAATAATAAAAATAAATACTCAAATATTATCCTACTCCAATAATTTTTGTATCCAAAAAGTGATGGACGAACTATTCATCGAATTTGGCTGGATTTTGGAACAACTAATTAACCTACAATCATCTGTAAACTATTAACCAGATAATTGAAAAAGTTACAGAATATAATATAAATATATGTTTAGCTTTCATAGATTTCTACAATACCTTTGATATTCCATTTCAGAGTCGATAAAAAATATGTCTCCATTATCGTCAGATTGTACGGCAAGAATTAGGATGGAGACCATTGATACAATTTGAATGTAAATAGGACATTAAGGCAAGGAGATCCGCTTTCAGCAAAGTTGTTCAATGTCTTCCTACAATATGCGCTTCTGATTGCAGAATGGAATGATTTTGGCTGTAATATAGATGGTAAACAAATTACACATTTAATCAATTAGCTAGCTGTATACTGTGTCCAAGTAGGTCTTAAAATCAATATTTTCAAAAACTAAGTTTATGTCAAACGAAATCTCGATAGTGGAATTATTGAATCTATATAATAAAATCATTCGTAGACACTTTTAAATATTTGGGGCAAAACGTTTCATTTCGGGACAGAGCTGTGGACGAACTACGTCAAGAAACTATTAATGCTTAGAAGACCCGACCCCTATAGCTTAAAGAAAAAGTTATGCATTCTGCCTTAACAATTAACTAACAGTACGGCAACTATAATTTTCAGCAGACGTGACTACAATAATCTAAGAACATATCTGAGGGGTAAATTTGCACAAAAATCCTATCGTTTGACATTAGAAACAACACAAATTAATGATGTGGTCACCTCTGTTAAGAGATTTAAGCTGCGTTGGGTTGAACAAATAGTGCGAGTGCCAACGATCTGTGGAATTTCCGGAGTACGATGTGGATTCCGTACAGAAGGTAAGAAAATACTATAAGGAAGACCAATGCGTCAGTGGCACTATGATCTGCGATAATTTTTCACAAGGCGATTGGTTTCGTCTGGCCAAAGGTAGAAAATTATGGAGTTCTAGTTAACAGGCCTATGCCAATTAATGAGTTAACTACAGGCTATTATTATTATTATATTTCCCCATATGTAAAACAGGTTTTTGTTTTCCTATAAACCTTAACCCAAATACATCAGAACTAACCAAAGATAAAATAATCATTCAACAATTACCAACAGGAAGATTAATCACATATATGGAAAAAAGCGGTTAATAACCATTGTCAAATCCAAATAAACAAACTATTTATATTGCTATTTTTATATTGTGTATTGTAAATTCATGAGTATTTATTTATTGAATGAATTTTTGTTTGTTAATCCAAAAAAAAAACAGCGGGCAGACTACATTTATATATATATATATATATATATATATATATATATATATATATATATATATATATATATATATATATATATATATATATATATATATATATATATATATATATATATATATAGAGCTACAACTATGACCAAGCTTTTGAAAAAAAAAACACTTTTATTTCCAACCTTATTTCGTAAAATATTTGGTTTAGACGAAATTTCAGCTCCAAGTTTGCTAAACACCATATTGAATAAATACAACACACAATATTATTTTATTTATAACTGTATATCTTGGATATTTAGATTATTTTATGAATGCTTACCATTAAAAATAGTTAAAGTATTGTTACTCAAGCATACGTCGAGTATCTAAACAATTAACTGTGGTAGGTATCTTTTCTTGTTTTTACGTATGTTCAACGATTATTCATTATTTATGAACCAATAAAATAAATATTTTTATAATTGAAAGTTCATTTCTTAAGTAGTCCCATATGACTTTTAAAAATATTTTCCGGACCAAAAAGGAGGAGGGGGGTCATTTCAAATTTTTAGTTATTAGAACGTACTTTGCAAGTGATACAGTGCAAGCCGAAAATTTTTCTTTGTTTGGTAATGGGGTACCATCTATATGGAACTAAGATATATAAATAAAGTGATCATATATTAATATAGATAAGTTCTACATTTCAATATTTATTTTATAATAAAGGAATGAATGAATATGAATGTATGAAATGTAATTCCTTAGTTTTGATTTAACCAGATTCACTCAATCTGCATCATCCGAAATATTGATGACTCAATAAGAACTAATCAAAATTTAAAAAATGACTTGAAGTTACAAGTTATCGATAAAAAATGTCATATAAGACCACTGCAGTCATTTCGTTTATTTCCTTGTTACTCAAAATTTGCCTTTATTCGTTTCATTGTACGCTTTAATCTGACTCTAACCAAAAAAAAAAAAAAAAAAGATCTGACTACCGAAAAAGGTGTTTTAGTTTTACAAACTAAAAGAAGTTATCGTTAAAAAGGAGTGCAAATTAATACATCTGAACTAGATTTGTGTATAAGTCTTTGAGACAATTTTATTTCTTTCGGTGGGTTCTATATTTGGTTCCTTTTTTTTCGAAAATAAATTATAAGTAGAAAAAAAGCAAATTATACTAATTAATGTAAACCATTTTTATAAAAATTTTCAATTTTTCTTCCGATACTTTATAAGCAAACGCAATAGTTATTGTTTTGAAAAACTATTACGTTTGCCTTGAATTTTTTATAAATATTTAGAATACTAATTTTGTTTTGTAAGCTTTTTGGTATAGTAAACTTTTTATACACCAAACAGAAATCATTACAGCTTTCGATTTAAAATTCAAAGTGTTTATATCTCAATCAATCTCTTATTTATATCAAAAACATTCATTACAGTTATAAGCATAAACTAATAGTAGGGAATCTATGCCTTAAAATTATACGTTTTTATTTTACACTCGACATGAAAGGACCAGTGCCAAGCCGTTTACTATAATAGAAGATAAATTATTAGCAGTATACAAATGGTTGGAAAATGTATTGTTAATGATATGAGTAAGTAATTACGGAGAAATCGACCAAACTCGTTAAAAATCTCGAAAGAAAGGTGGGTAGTATGTATATATGTAATTATTATTTATGGCGCTAAACTATGCATCCATATCGAAAAATGTAACATGAAAAATCTAAACCTTTCTTTTTGGACATTATTAACTATAACCTCAAATTTATCGATAAATTTGCAAACCTGTTTTTTGATTTTTATTTAAAAGTAATTTTTAAAAAAAATTTGTATATTTTCATAAAATTGCTGAAAAGTTTCTTCTTTGTGTATAAAACTAGCCCAAATTTTTTCTAAGCAAAATAATTTTCGATTTATTATAAAAAAAATTTATAAAAAATACTTAATTTGCAATCGAAAAATTTCGATTTTTGAACTTTACCATTACTTAAAAAAAAAAATTTTTTTTTAAATCATAGTCAGAGTAATTTTAGTGGCATATTCATATCTAACAATTGAAGGTAACAACTAACAAGGTTAATTTTTTAGATACTCGACATATGATTGAATTTCATTGTTTGAGCTATTTTTAATTTGCATTTGAAAAATTCTATAAATATCAAGTCTATAAAATTATATATGCTATTACTTATATGTGTTTATTATCGAAATTTAAGCAAAAATTGTGGAGAATCCAAACATTTTAAGTCTCAAAATTTCTCAAACAGAAGTTATTAGGTTTAAAAAAATATAAACTTTCTTCTATCTTTTATAATTTCAAAGTAGGGCCCATTAAACCCAATGTCCAATTTTGCTCATTCACAAACACAAACTCAATTTTAGAATGCGTCACCAAAATTTCATTACGTATCTCTTATTAGGTAGCGTTACAAACTTTAGACTAAAATTAATATACTCTACTAGGCATATTATGTCGAGTATAAAAAGTCAGTTTTAGTTCGCGATTGAGAAAAATTGTTGGGTCTGATAATTCATGACCCAACTTTTGAACCATAAAAGAATGTTTTTATAACTCTATATTAAGAGTATTTTATGAATGATAATGATTAAAAACTGTTTAAATTTTGATACTCAATCCTATGAAGAGTATTTAAACAATAAACTCTGTTAGTTGGGATCTTCTCGTGTCATATTTTCAGTTTGTATGTTAATCAACAGTGTTTTATGAGCTTGGTTTTTTTAATATTTTTTTTGTTCTTCCTAATTAAACTTATTTTGTGGTTGTATCTTATTTTTTATTTTCATTGTTAGTTATTAAATATATTTTTTATTTTATTACCATACTCGCTCGCTACGCCACATATTAAAACGATGCACATATATGGATAGCGAGAAAAAGAATAAACACACGGGTATGAACATGGTTTAGGTGGTCGAATCATAACTCTCTTTTTTTATTGTATTCAGTTATAAGAAAAATTTTATTACGAGGCGCGTAAAATTTTTTTAATCATTTCTTGAAAAATATAAAGAAAAAAAAAGTGATTTCAAAAAATCACTCAGAGTTAATAAATTATTTTAATTTAAATACTTATTCATTCTAGATTCCCCTGTACTGAAAAATTATTTGATGAAACCATTTCAACCTATTATGAAAAACAATAATTCCTCAGTTTGAGGTGATCCGATTTTTATATTGAAAAATACATTGTATTCTTAAAGTTAATTCGTTTAATTGGTCAAAAATGAGTAATTATGAGTTATAAGTCCAGTGAAAAGGCATTCAATTCAGGATTATTTATAAAAACTTCAAGGATTTGTTTTAATAATTTTGCCAATAGGTAATTAACAAAAGATTAGAAGCAAAAATCCAGGCTACCATTATTGTAAGAATTTTACAATTACTGTTTTGTTTTGAATTTTTTATAACAGTATCAACTACACTTGTCGTAAATACCACGATATTCGATAATTAAGATTTATTAGAAAACCAACCAAAAAAAAACCAAGTACCTACTTAATACTCCCTTTATTTTTAAACGAAGTTTAAAAATCTAAAATTATACTGTAATTTACCTTTTTTACCGAAAATATAGTATATCAATTTTATCGTTGCAAGGATCCCTCATTGCAAACCAAGCTCGATTGATTGATTCGAAAAGGGTTAAAATTCGACATAACGTTTTTTCGACAAACACACAGGCAAACAGATTCTACGAGTAAAAAGAAGGTAGAAAGTAGGCGTAATCACAATTTATCTCGTGCAATGAGAGTTGTTGAATTGAGAACGTCCTTATCTTTTTGTTATCGACTCATACGAGTAAAATCGATTCTAAAAGAAACACTGATTGAAAGAAAATTCTACATTCATTTGCACATATTTTGAATATATATTTCTTATTTCATATTTATTTTGTGTACGTTTTCAGTAAGAACGAAACTGTTTTACCTCTAGCGGATCTATTAAGGTGGAATTTGCCCTTACTTACATCCTTGAATATATCGACAATCATAAGAAAGGAAAATGAAAAAAATTATGAAAAAGAGAATAAGAATAAAATGGCAAGACATAGTACAACGATTTCGTATCATATAAAAAAATGTAAAACGGTTCACGTTGCTTTAATGGCATCTATCTATGTATGTATGTTGAAGTAAACAATAGAACAGCACACAATACATCTTTCTCGCAGTATTGCAATTATTATCTCTAAAATAACCTAAAGATTGTCATACAACCATTTTATGGTAACATGTAACAATAAAAACTTAAAATTTAACTCGTTAAACTAAGACAATATTTGATATAAAAGATATTGGCATAATGCCATAATGGTCAGTACAATAGTCATGTATAATCAAATATATATATTGTAGTAGAACTTTTTGTTTGAAATTTTGGATAATTTAACCCTTCAGTAGCTACGTAAGATGCAAAATCTGTATTAAGTACCGATAAAGAAAATTGTGAACTTTTCTGAATCTAAACTAGCGAAGCTATCACAGCCATTGAGAAAATGCCAGATTAAGCTTAAGCATTCAATGAAACTAAATAAACTTCATGTAAGGCAAATACTTACATGAAGTCCGTGACCATACAGGAGAAGGATTGTAGATTTAGAAAAATTCCATGCATACTTAATGGAACATTAAATAATGGAATGACAATAAAAATGAAATTTTAAACAATAATCTCATAAATCTGTACTATCTTTATAACACCACGTATTTTCAGGAAGAAATGTAAAATTTTTCGAATGATTATACTTAGAAGAAGTTTAATGGACAGATCTGTGATTGAAGATTTTATTATTATTTGTTACAGACCCTAAACACAAACATCCCTTGAAAAATGAACATAAAATTTTCAATGTTCGTTTTTAGTATAGTGTAGGTGTTCACCAAAATAGGGTTTTTCAAAACTGTTATCCATACATGGTAAAATAACCTAATCCATAAAAAGTTTTTTACAGTCTCCTTATTTTTAAATTGTGAGGTTTTTACATTTTTCTAAGCAATAATACTAACCTAAAAATGAGAAAACAAAGAAAACAGGGATTCATTTTTAGACGACCAAAACTGACATATTATAAATAAATAATGGGTTAAATAAAGATATTCTTAAATGGATTTTTCGAAACATCTCAAGATTAAAAAGATTTATATGTTTTAAGGTTTCACTTTAGGATCATCAAGGTAGACATAGGCTATTTATTATCTCCCTCGCAATAATGGAACGAGTTTAAACTTTCAAAAACTATACATCCTGTTGACAAATAAAAATTAAGAAATAAATAGCTTGGACTGTCAAAAAGGACAAAGAGTATAGTGTATCCTATAGTATTTCCCTCCAAAAACTGGGAGGGAGAGTCTTAAAAATTGTATGAAATATTTCATTAACATTCAAGTAGTGTTACAAACTAAAAATAATTTAAATTTTGCGTGAATTATAAAATTTCTGTTAGCATTTTTATGCAATTCGTAAAATTCGATAGGCACATAATTACTACCGGGTGCCACTATACCATTCGGTCTTTTTTATTAACTGTAGATTTATAAAGGAGACTCATATATAGACTGCCAAACCATATCTCTTCTCTTTTAAGCTTTTAATCGTTAGTAGTTGAAAGTTTATTTAATGGTACAAAAGTATTAATTTTATAGTTTTATACTATGGCTGGAAAAATTGAATAAGTGCGAAGACTACATTTTAAAATTGTCTGATTTTAAAATTTATTTAATTGGATTCAATGGAATTGATGCGTAATGGTAATAGGTTTTGTAACATACTTCAAATGAGCGTTATTTGAGATTGTAACGTTTTTCCGGGCAATTTTTGCAACCAATATTTGATTTATTTAAATTTTCAGCTAGACTGATCCCAGGAAAAGAGTTAAAATTCGATATAATGTTAATTCGATAGGCAAACAGACAAATAGATACTACGAGTTAAAATAAACAGAGCAATAAAGGATAAAATATATACACCTATAATTTTAATATAAAATGTAGACTGTAATAAGTATGGTTACCATGGATGCATTAGAAAATTAACTATGTGACATAATTGTAAAAAGTATTCAATATTGATATATTTGTAAGATAAATCATCAACAAATCAGAATTGTAGGTATGTATTTAGAATAATACCAATCTTCTTGTTGAGGGTAAGGAAATGATGTGAAATATTCTATTGGTAAATAGGTGCTTCATTGAAGCATACAAATTCGGATTATCGAAATTATTGAAAAAATAATTTTTGTGTTAATAAAAATTTCAAATCTGTATAGAAAATACTTTTTTTTTATTTAGCTTGGCTCTGTTCTTTTGTCAAATTTACTAATGGAAATTTTCACTCTATCCTGTTGACAGATTGAACTGATATTTTGTACACACATTAAAAAAAACTGCAAATCCAATATGGCTTCTAAAAAAATGGCGGATACATATTTTTTCACAACGTCCTAAATGAGGCTATCAAATGAAAAGGCTTGATAGAATTGTGTTCATTACGTATAGTTTTTAGTAAGGTTTTTTTACTTAAACTAAAAACTTGAAAGTAAATTAATTTTAATGTTTTGATTGTACTAAATGCTAAGAAATTCAGTAGGTCTTAGGTACCTGTCAATACACCAATCTCTTCTCATGAATCTAGGGCATTGATCAGTCAAAGAATGAAAATTTACGCATCAATTTGTCTATAAGCACTTTTTTTTTTAAGTCACTATTCAACTTTTTTTTCAACTACTAAAGTTATATAGTTACTACAGTGAGTATATATTCAATCTATACAACAACAGTACACAGCAATCCTAAATGTCCACCCATCAATTTTCTGACTGTGTCTATTGTTGCTAAACTTAGGTGATCAGTTGAGATCAGTAATTACGTTACGTCAGTTTCCTGTAAGAATTGCACTTTAAAATTGCATTATCTCTTGGGCTAAAAGCTAAGATAAACTAAAGATATCTCTGGGTGAGGCTTAAGTAGATATGTAGAGCAGTGGTGCATAGACCGTTTCATAAATTTGACACTGTAAAATTGTTAATTTCAATTTCATACAATAACAAATGCATTATTCATTTTGGCTTACACATGATAAAATCACATTTCCATAACCTAAAAATTGTAAAAAATAGTTATTTTCAGATGAACCGACAATGGACATTCCATTCTGAAAATTATCGCACAAAATTTGTTTTTATATAAACTATGTGTGATGATAATCAGCTCAATTAATCCAAAGATGATCAGCATGAGTAATTTATGGCTCGTATTATCTTAACAGCATAGTATTTTAAATTTTATGAAATGACATTTATTGTTTATTAAATTTATTATCACAGTAAAAATAAGACCTACTGAAATTGAAGTACATATATTTGAAATTGTTTCATATCGTATAATATTAGTATGATTGAATTTTCATTGCAAAAAACTGTTAAAAGAAACAATTTGTTGACTTTTTATTGTCTTTGCTCTTACAATAAAATGATGATTTGCTTTAATAAAATTGTGAGCGTATTGTTATGTTATGTGCTCCATAATATAAATAATATGAGCAACAAATGTACTCACAAATTTTATATATTATTGTCTCTTTGGGGCGTTTAAAATATCATAATACAATCTCACTAGTTTTACAACCGTATAATAATTTAGTGTACGTATTGTATATTGTGTGTATCAGCATTCATACAATTTCATCAATACCAACCAGGTCGTTTGAGTAGCTGCAGTCCTTTACATTATTATACTTCAAAAGATTATGATATTTTATATTTACTTCCTAATAATGACTTTTTATGTCGATAGCATTCCATAAACATTGTTGTAAAAAATTTATTTTTCTTCGATTTAAAAATTTTTTTATATGTAAACGTTTTTGGATATCCTGGGAAATTTTTACTTCGTGTTCGTTTGTCAATCGGTAGTTATTGTCGATAAGAAGAGCTCTAAAATTTCTTCTTGTTTCAGTTAAATCTCGAAATTTTTCGAACCGTTGTTCCAATTTTGATGAAATTTTAGTTTACCTTAGTCATTTAAAATTTGTCCAAAAAGATTACTCGGGAAACAAAATTTTCGAAAATATATAACGAAATAATCTTACTGTCAAATAGTCTATTTGAAAGTCGATTGGTCGATTGAAAGGTAGAAAATACATTTTTGTTCCACAAACTTTAATTGCATTTTTATTGGTCATGGCATTCCATAATTTTTTAAGTAAATATATTGGATAATATGTATTTTCATTTAAATTCTGATTTATTGGATTTAGTTTTATATCAATGATTTGAATTTCGTTGACATCGATTATTTTAGAAACGGAAACATAACGAGATAGTTGCGTGTCCATTGTAGGTAGTGTATTTAAAATTTTAATTAAGTATTGCATTCACCATTTGTCATGTCTTAACGTGGTGAAATTAGTAGTTTAATTACTAGACGATTCGTTTGCCTGTATTTATCAATCTGTATTTGTTTTGTTTGGCGAAATTTCATCTACTATTGGAGAAAACGTCCAAAACACTTTTCATGTTATAATTTAGGTTTTGCTTTGTTTATATGAAAATTAAAGCTTCACTTGTTTTCTTTATTTATTAAAATTTGTGTATTCCATGATGTTTAAAAAAATTTGGAAACATATTTTTCACTCATTTGACGATGATGTCTCATTGAAACATCGATGTTTCATTGAAACATAATGTTTCAAGTTTGACATTACGTTACGGGTAACGCTAATGAAACATTGCCGAATAAAAATATTTTGTTATCATTAACGCAAATCTTTTCATTTGACCTCAAAAACCCATAAATAACATTATTGTATAGAATATAAGAAGATATATTAAATTTTCTCGAATGCTGTAACGGTAGAAAAAATTTAAATCACTTTAAATTTTCAAATAAAATCCCAAATTTTATAAAATACAAAATTGGAAACACATATTTTTTTTTAATTATTGGAAGGATCATGTTTTTATAACAAAATAATTTTTATTTTTATTGATTTACCCAACTACGGAAAAGCCAAAAGGTTGCATGTTCCTCCATACTAGCAAAGCTACTATACCGATTTTGATGCATTAGGTCTATCGATTTGTTATTAACCCGGGTGTTATTGGCTGTATTTAATGAAATTTGTTTTTCTTATTTGATATATGGAAGAGCTGAATTAGTATATTTACTTAACTCCAAAAGATTTTCAACTAAAATTTACGCATAAGTAAGTTTAGATGTATATTGTGCTCAAAGATGTCATCACTTAATGTTTTTGAATCATAAAGTTATTTTAAAATCATCAATAATTTAATTCAGAAATATTATTTATATGAGACATCATTTACCATAGAAAGTAATATTTGGCCAGAATACGAACAATTTATAAACGTCAGTACTTTCGAAACAATCGTATCAGTGCTGTGCATTGTAAAATTAGAAATCAATTTAAATATTATCTACTACTGGGCGAAAGAACTGCGTGACAATATGCGTTTCCTGGCACGGCGCGTGTGATGCGTCGCGCTGTGCCACATGCAACGCGAAATGCGCCAGACCTTATAGTCATCGTGTATATAAACAATGAATACTGTTCGTTGCTATTTTTATTTATTATTAGTTAATTTAAACCAATTAGGCTATAACAACAAAACTTTATTAGAAATAAAAAATAAAAAAATAAGTAAATCAAAACAGTTTTTTTTTAAATTTTTTTATTTATAAAATTGTGCATTCTGTACTTATCGTATACTCGTACATACAGGTCACTTATATTAATTTATTCCACGTTTCAACTTATTTGTGCGTTCACCGTACAGTAATGACAAAGTACCTACAGGTAAATATATGCACGATTAAACACATTGCTTCCTTCGTCATTTTGTATAAAACATTATTCACGAATTATGCATGACAAAATATATATATATATATATATATATATATATATATATATATATATATATATATATATATATATATATATATATATATATATATATATATATATATATATATATATATATATATATATATATATATATATATACATTAAACATTATACATACATACATATATCTACATTACAACAATATTGGGGTTGGTTCACAATCTCTTTCATTTTTAAGTGTTTTTAAAAGAGTATCTACTTACTTGTGTTACGTACTTCGAAACATTTTACGTTTGTACCTCTGTCTCATGTTTGACTTTTATATTTTTAGAGGTTACATGGAATAAGTATTCTATAAGCTTGAAAAATTACTGTAGGTACACATAATTAACATAACGCAGAAACTAAATATATTATACAGTTTAATGTTTAAATATTTTATACATGGAAAATTGTATTTAATCATTTTAAACATTTTTGGTTAGTAAATTTTATAATTCTATAAAGAGTAACAGATATTTACAGAGGTATTTGGTAGAGAAGAATAAATCAACAATAAAAGCAATGAGTATGATGTCCAAAACGAAGCTTGAACAGGTAATAATATTTAACAAAATGATCTCAATAACTGGAAAAATATTAATGTCTTCTAAAAAATTGGAAAAAATGCACAGGCTTTCATTCTTTCAATGAAAGTATTCAAACAAATATAACACAATAATTAAATTCAAGACGAAATCTGACATTGTGTTTGGCAAAACCAGGTCCAACTTGAGCCTATTTCAGCAGTCAATGAAAAGCCTCCGATAAGTTGTCATAATATATTGTGACATTGTATATGCGAACTCCTTAGGCATTGATTCTCAATTCAGTATACAAAGAGCTTTCCAGCTATACCAGTATTTTGCATTTATTGACTTTAATTGGAAACTTTGATAGAATTTGTTCGCAAGGGATCAGTCTTGTAATTGAATTTTAAAACATGTATGGTTAGGGACCACCAAGTGAGCTGAAATTTTACATACACATTTAGTTTGAATGTCAATATTTCTTATTCAAATATTACTTCGTATTTCTTAATCAAATATTATGCTGTAGAGTCATTCAGTTCTAAATTATATAATTACGCATTGAATAAAAGATCCTCGTCACTATTATTATTTGCTCTCGAGATAATCGACAACAAAAATTCCGAACGTTCAAGTGTCGTAAAAAGATATACATTCATGAAACTATAGATTTAGATATACGTTTATGACGTTCTTGAAATTTAAAGATATATCAAAATTTGGAATTTACAAAATCGGCACCATAACAAGAACTTTTTATTGGAAAGCTAATGAAATAACCACACTTAATTCAATATGGCAGACACACAATGATGGTGGACACAAGTTTCTTATCTACCTGAAGAATGTGTAAGTTAATGTGCTATTAAAAAAAATGCAATATGGTGGACGCTAAAAGCGGACAAAGCATTCTTTTTTAGTCCCTTACATGAATTGTATTTTTTTTATACATATTTTAAGTCACTTTTTAACAACTTAGGTCATATAGTGACTACATTGAGGATATTCTATACAACAAGATCACACTGCAATTCTATGTGGTCACCCATTCAAGTACTAACTGTGTATAATGTTGCTTAACTTTGTTGATCGGTTGAGATTCAGTAATTACGTTACGTCAGTGGTAGGGCCTAATTGTATTTTTTACCCGAAGAAAATTTCTCCATGGGAGTTTATTAAAAGATATTTTACTAAAAAGTTGATCAATATAATAATATTTTATAAAAACAATCTTTTTAGAGTATTTTATAGATGCTTTGGTCTATTTTTAGTGTCTAGTAGTAACACAATGGTGGAAACAGCAGTTTAATGAAATAGCTTAATAGTTTGTAGCCCAAATAAAAGACGGGAAAGGAAATATAATCTAAATTATCTTTTTGCATGTTACAAGTTTTTAAAGACTTAATTAAAACAATTATTTTGATTTTAATACAACTGAAATACAGAGTAAATTTGTTCTTAAAAAGTTATCTAATGTTAATAATGTTATTCATTAATCCTCTTTTGTGTAAGACTGATTCAAAATTTGCTATATTTCAGATCAAAATGTAAAACTAAACTTAAAACCATAACAAAACTTTAAAATTAAACTAAAACTGATTCAAAAAGTTTCTTTTCTTTTCTTTTCTATACCTTCTTGAAACGATGTTCAATATATAATTTATGTGGAGATACTAACAAGTTACGTCATACGTAGATATGTCCCTATTCGTTTAATTATGAATTTTAAATGTCCATATCTTGCTTATTTTTAAAGATTTAAAAAAATAACTTCCGATCCATGTTCGTGAAGTAAAGATGCTTCAATTGAAGTAATAAAATAGAATTTTGTACATTCCCCTATTAAAAACTTGTTGCTTTATATTCCTCTCCTATATTCCTCTCGTATATTCCTTTAAAATTAAACAAAGTGATAATCCACCAATATTTACCAAGACAAAATATTCGGATTCAATTTTATGAGTAGAAGTAGCAGTCGTGACAAATTAATATTCGAACAATTAATGTACCTTTTTTCATACAATTCAAGTAATAAATAATACGATTAGTTTCGATCAATATTCAAATATTCTATATTTCATATCAGATAGTGGACAAATATTAAATAAATGTATGTGAAACGGTTTTACTACTCTTATGAAGGCTGAATAATAATGAAATAGAAGTTCCAATAAAATGAATCCAAGATAAATTGCGAATGTTCATATTAAAGTCAAGTATTATGAATACAAAGTGGTTTGATTTTGCATAAATTAGCCTGAAATTTTAATCTTGATATGATGTTGTACGGACATACTGCCTCGAATTCGGTCTTCTCTTTTTCCAATGGGAATTGAAATTTTAATTATTCTTGAAAATTATAATACTCAACAAGTCACAAATGTCAGATTCACAATTCAATAATGGCAATTTCAGTGATTAAATACCTATCAACTTTACAAAGCGAGCTAATTTAATTTCTACTGACAATGAGAATGATTTGTGGGAAGACAACACTAAAAATATAATTTTTTTCTCAAAAATAGGCTTTAAAAAGTGGGAACTAAGAAGTTAAAAAAACTTTTCAATTACATCCTTTAATTAATAATTTCGCTGTGGCCAAACATCTTTGTGGTATTAAGTATTTCTTATAGAATTATTTATACTTTTTAAAGACAGTTCTATTCTTTGTAATAAATTATATTGGACTTATACATAGATGGAGGCCCAATTGATTCGATTCATTCCATTTAGTTCAAAACACACACATATACAACAATTGATTACACATTATTTATAATTTAAAAAAGTTATTAAACAAAAGTTTTCTTCAAAGGCAGTTCACTAATTAATAAAAGTTTTCAATTTGAATTAATAAATAGACCAAATTTTATGACTGAAAACAAAATCTAGAAAAACATTTATTAACCGACTTCAAATTAAGAAAGATAGTTTGATGAACATTTTCATCAATTCTGATCCAATTTCAAAAATATTTTTTGTCATTGTTTGAACATATATACTACTGAGAGGGTGCCACTATTTTAAAGAAAACTCCTGTCAAAGGGGAATGGGAGCTGAAACAAATTTTTAGTAATTAAATATGAACCCAGTGACAAATTTTTCGTGGTTGAATGCAACATTCAAAAGTACAAAATAAAAATAGCACTGGGTAAAGAAATGAACTTAAAACTAATTTTTGTGTTTATTTCCTAAGTCTATCGTATTAAGTTAAATTCAGTATATCATCAACCCGTTAGTGGTTAATAACTGACTTAAAAAACACGGCGGTACTAGTATGTATTTTAATCCTAGAAAGATAATATTTTTTTGTACTAATAAGATAATCATACGTCTTGCAGACGTACCGATATTTAGAGATGCATATTTCAAAAATTATCATAAATTACCAGTTAAAAGGTGATTGGATAGTTAGTTTAGAGCTTCGTACTTTAAATAAAACAAAATCTATAATGATATGTTCGACGTATGAAAATTCCACAAATCAACTTTAAAATATTAATTCTTGATTATATGAAAAATTATTTTGTCTAAAACATATTTTTTAATGAATTACAATAGTAGTGGAAATACGAATAAATATTTATATTGAAAAAATTACATTTTTTACCTTATACCACAATTAGGCACAACTATAAAAAAACAATTTTTTTAATTATTAAATCACAGTTTTTACTAATTATAAATAAGTTTATGTCAATTAGTGATAATACAAAGAATCGAATTTAATCCTAAATCGCATATATAAAAACACACTTATAAATAGGTGGAGGCATAGGATAACAAAAACGGGTAAGTGTAAAAATAAAGACATAACCTGCATTCGACATTAAATGCAAAATCCGCATATTTTTAGCATCTATAGAAACATAATCATAAACAGGTAAAGGTGTAGGATAATATAAAATAGTGGAGGCCATAATGTTTGTATATATCATTTTCTCCTATTATTTAACATCATTTGCAAAAAACTTTAGCAAACATAGAAACACCAACTATCGCAACTTCCGTTAATAGGGTAGTTTTATGGGTAGTTTTCGCAATTTTTGAGTTGTTTGTATTTCAAAATTTTTCGAATTTTTCCCGTAAGTTTCAAATAATTTCGCGTCGAATGCAAAAACTACACCTTTCTAGAATGTCTTGAAGTAAATATGGTAGTTTCATGCCAGGAAGGAAGTTTTTTGGTAATTTTAAGTAATATAAAGTTGAATGGAAAAAACTAGAAATAGCATATATAGGTGAATAGGAAAAATTTTGGGGGTAGTTTTTGAAATTTTTTGAGAGGATTGCAATGAAACATTTATAATTTTTGGCCTAGTACCGTATATTTCAAGTAATTTCGCATTAAATACAAAAAACTGCCACGTTTCTGGCATGCCTAGAAATAAATGTGGTAGTTTTGGGGTTCTTACCACTAAGTACGGGTTTGTGGACGTAAGGACCAAGAGGAAATTTACTTTTCAGTATATTTTAAGTAATTCTATTTTGAATGGAAAAAATCAAAGCTTCGTAGCATATCGTGGAAGTGAAAAAAATTATTTTGGGGGTGTGTTTTTCAATTTTTGAAAGGGTTGTAATGAAAAATTAAAAGATTTCGGATTTTTCCCAAAAGTTTCAAGTAATGTCGACTCGAATACAAAAAATCACATGAATAGAAGTGGGTTAGATTTATATACATTTGTAAGTCAGCTTTACACCTGACATACTGCAAAAAAAATAACTTCAAAGAAAAAAAAATGTGTTTAGTAAAATTTTCTATAAATACTTTCTCTGTCATCAACTACATTTATTTCGAAGTCATATTCTAAGTTTTTATTTATAGAGTTATTTTTACTTTTTAGTTATTTTTTTGATGTCTGTTCAATTTTTTGTGAAAATATTTATTAAAAAAAAAAATTTAGTATTATTTGAGTGGAACATTGTATTATTTATACAAAACTTTCATTTTCTTTTCACTTTGAACTTACATACTGTGACAGTTCAATAAGAAAGTCTACTCCCTATATCGCCATCAGCAATTTCAAGTATTTCATATGTTGCTGTATAAAGTATCTAAATTAAAATAATGTGCTTGAGCTACTAGGTAAGTAAGTTGATAGGTAATTTAAATTGAATGAAACACAAATAAAACTACAATAATATTTCACATCATGTGAATTGATGAAATTCATTTTAACTAGTCGTACACAAATTTATTTCTAAAAAACATGCAAACAGTAAAAATTCTCTTCGTATTGAAACACATTCTTTCGTACCTATATTTAGAAATAGCTTTTTCTATGTTATTTACCTTAATACTAAGGCATTTCACGTGATACAGCGGCCAACGAAAAATCTGTGGGATTCTAAAATTGTTTCTCATTCGGTTTAGTTGTTCTTCTAGAGCGTATAAACTTCGACACGCAATTTTTGTTTTTTATGAGGTTTTCAAATTATGGAGTTTTAAAGAATTGCCATAATTTATTGAATAATTTTTCAAAAGATGTATAATGAAATTAGCAAATTTACAATAACAAATTTAATGTCTTATATCGAAAATATTGATTACTTTTTAAAAAATTAAAACCTTGTTTGAAAATAAAATTTTGTTTCCTGTCTAAATCAGGTAGTTAATTTATAAATAACAAGTAAATATATATCTAACAACGTTAATTGTTTAGATACTCGGAACATGGCTCAGTATCATTCATAAAATGCTCTACGTATGTAGTCCACACAGTTATACTGATTTATTATAATAATAATAAAATGTATTGGAATAATACATGTGCTTATTAGCAAAATCATACCTCAAATTGTGGCAAATTTTTTCGACAGTTGACGAAAAAATGTTTCATAAGAAAGTTGTTTGTTTTGAAAAACAAACTTTTTTGTCTTGAGATGTTATTTCTATCATCAATAGTTCAAAAGTTGGATTCATGGATTGTCATGGATCCATAAGATGCAATGGAATTGATCACGAATTTGATAACTTTTAATGTCTAAAGTACGTCACCTACTAATTTTAGCTCGCCATTTCTTTTTGTTTTTGAGTTATCTTGATAAAAACGGACGGATGAACATAAGATGATTCTATTAACATCAATATGAAAGTTTTGTTTGTGGCATCAATATTTTCTGGGCGTTACAAACTTTAAACTAAAATAATAACCATTTATAGTATAATAATAACCATTTTATTTAAAATAATTTTTTATTGCAAATAAATCTACAGGTATTTTATTTTTCCATAAAATTTTGAAAACCGGGATCTTAGTTTGTGAGCTAAACGAATTATGTAGCTAAAAATAACGATAGAAGAGTTTTATTACGAAACAATTTAGGAAACTTTCTTGTTTTCCTTGCCTTCTTTACATGAAATGCCCCTACTTTAAAAATCAAATTTCCGCCACCATAATAACTTATGTAATAAATGTTAATTCAAATGTTTTTCTTGTGATTATTATGAAAAATAAATACTATATAAGTGATGTACAACTAAATTTATTATGACTAAAGTTATTCAAATTTCATCGCATGCCATAAAATGTTTATAGTAATTACTATTAATACAGCTATGAATCAAATGCAAATTTAAATATTTATGAATTATTTGTTAAGAGAGAGAAAAGTAAATTTCGATATTCCGTCATTACATAAAGAAGAAAAAAGATAATATATGCATATACAAGCTAATATCATTACCCGCCCACTTCGCTAAGCGTAGCAACTGTTTCTGAAATAAAAGTTTTTAAATGATTCATTACATAAACGTAAATTATACGAGAATAGTTTGCATAGCACCACAAAAAAATAAGATTAAAAATATTAAAATACTCAAACAAGAAAAGTTATCTGATAGGCGATAGCCGTGGTCGCATGCCACCTGTCACCTGTAATATGTATTGCTTAGTTAATATATTTTAGCATGCGACCACGGCTATCATTTGAACAACATTTTATCTAATTTCGGAATTCCTGTTGTTTACCATACACTATTTGCCACAAATTGCAAAAAACTTTCCTGGTACAAAACATGCCATGTCATCATTCCCATAATTGAAAATGTACTTTACCGTCATAAAAAATTGTCCTAATCGAATTATATTACTTATACGAAATTTTCTTGTGTGTATTAATAAACTATAAAATGTAATAATTATTTGTAATTTAACAACCGAATTCTATGTGTTCCCTTTAGTATGGTAAACACAGTTTGTGATTTATTGATCACAAATAAAATTTCTTCGTCACTGTCAGTCAATGTCGCCGAGTCTCCCAACACTAACTAAAGATATAAACATAAAATGTTAAAAATAAATTTCTTGAAGAGTGACCTAACCACGAATAAAATCAAGTTTCACATAACATTTTAATTACTTTTAATTACTAGAATGAATACAAAGGCATATCGCACCTTCGTTTATATATAAATAAATAAACTGTAAATAAAATCATTTGAATGTAACATTAACATAATGTTATGATTAAAAGTTGCCGTTAGTAATTTCATTGTGGAATCACAGTTCAATTAGTGATGCAAATGTGTGAGAGTTCACAGACAAATTATCTTTGATTACATTCAATATTATAGATAATTTACTCAAACAAATTAAAATATTTTCATTATTGTAATCTTTAATACTGATTATTTCATTTAATACAAATAAATTCCTTTGATGTCAATCAATTTTATCTATTTTCTTTTGAAATTATAACACATTGAATTCATGGTTTAGCGTCTATGTTTTTATTAGTTTTAACACGGAAAAACTTCCGTGGCTGATTTACGCTAACAAAACAGTGGAATATTAAAATTTTAGGGACGAAAAATTTCGAATTTAAGTATCAATTTTGAATAATCTTGATAAATATTATTAAATTTTTCAGAAGCATATCAAATAATATTATTTCAACTCTATATTGAATTGTAAAAAGGAACAATTTTAAAAATTTTGAAATTATGTATAACAATCCAAATTTATAATATCAAAACTGTGATTATGTGGCATTAATTAATAGATACCAGAAAAGTGACTTTAATACAACCGAATAAATTTTGTTTTTAATTAAAGTGTAAAAATATTAATTTTATATATTTTTTAATATTTAGTTGAAAAATTATTTTCAAATTTGTTTCCATATTTGTAATAGGAAATGTTTTTAGTATATACTTCATTTTAAAGTAAATCTAAATAAATCTTCCTGATAACTTACCACAAATTCTTGGAGACAACCAACACAACATCAAACTCCTACATAAATATTTAAAAAGGACTAATCTTATAAATAAACTATAATTAATCAGGACTCAATAAATCATAGTTTTCAGTTTTTATATTTTACACTGTGTAATGACCATGATGTTAACACAGTATTAAAAAAAAAAAAAAAAAAAAAAAAAAAAAAAAAAAAAAAAAGTAAATCTATTGCTCACTGTGTCAGTATATTTTTATACCTGACGCTGTAAAGAAAAATATGCCAGAGTATATTATTTTACTCGGCATATGGAATATATTATGTTACTCACCATTTGTATTTTATTAGGTTTTTATACTCGAAATAGATCTAAAAATTGTAACGATAATTACTACATGTCCGTTTGTTCGTCCGTCCATCAAAACCACATAGCCAAAGAAACGCAAAAACGAAAAAAGATAGCATGATGATATTTTGGTGGCGTATTCCAGACCTAAAAACTGGGTTCAAGCACGCGGAAGGTCGAATTCAATCTATTTGGTCCAATAGATTCATGAGCCAACTTTTGAATCATAAAAGATGTTTGAAAAAATGTTTGTTTTTTAAAATCAAGTAACTTTTACTTGAAACATTTATTCGGAAACTGTTTTGTTTCAGTACAATTCTAGCTGACATTGGTAAACATAAATATTTGCGTATTCTGATGATTAAAAATAGTTCAAATTTTAATAATAAACTGTATATGGAGCTTCTAAACAATTCATTATGTTTGTTGTTATATTTTGTTACATTCGTGTTTTTATTACTAATTGGACTTTTTTTTATATTTAAAGTCTTACTTAATTCAATTTGTAAAAATTTAATACTATGTTTGCAAATTTTAATTTTGTAAGTAATAATTGAATGATGTATAAATTTCGGTTTTTATTGTTGGATCAGGGGAATTAGTAATTATATATTATCTTTTCACGCGACGTTTTGCAATATATTATTGCTACTTCAAGCGCTTTATCAAAAATTAAATACAATCTTAACATGTGCAACATATAAAATCTTCTGTCAATTGTAAATGTTTTTCATAGCATTTAATTGTAAAAATTGTAAAAAAGTAAAATTTGAATAAACTTTTCTCAACATTTTTAGCACTTTTTTATTTATGTCCATTAATTCTTACAGACAAATAATTATACTAATTATGCTTACTTCTCAAATTGCGTAACTGTGAGTCCAATATATACCTTACTTAGATTATTTGTCTCGCTGATAGTCCGATTCAATTCATTAGATACCTTGCCAATGATTTCTACTTTATCAAATTGGAATTGATGTTTCAGTTTTTGAGGTTTTAGATAATTTATAGATTTAAATCATAAATATGTTGGCATTCTTTCTATTTTAATAATTGTCTTCATTGATCAAATTATGTAATAAACACTTTTAATGTGATAAAACTAAAAGCGCGCCATGATGTACGTAATCATGAAAAAATAATTTCAGTATTTCCATTATTTTTTGTGTTTGGAAAGAGTAACTTCATGGATAAGCATTCACAAATGACGTCATTTAAATATGATAATATACAATATTGGTGACCTGATTGTGGATGCCATTCATGAATTTATACTTTCGAAACACGGACATTATCAACGTGTAACGAAAAGTCCGGCAACTATCGGGGTGTGCGTTGTATTGAATCTTTTTTTTTTTTTTAATTGATATAAATTTTTTAATTATAATGAAAAAAATAAAAATAAAAATTGTTTTGTTTTATAGCTTACACATAATATTACAAATAATTACAAAAAAAAATTTATGTCAAAAGCCTAATTGGCATATTTTGTTATTGCTCTTTTAGGTTTATATGAGTGAACACAACCTGGTTATTATAGTTTACTGTCTCATAGTCATAAATGTTGGATTTTCGTCCGTGTTTGATGAAGCTGTTCCAATGTATACTGAATGATTGCAATGTTATTTGTTAACATATTTTAACTAGCCAGGTTTCTTGTATATCGGTCTAGGTGAACTTTGTAATTGATTTTCAATTTCCCGATAAACTACAACTTTAACCATAGCCCAAAACTGGATGGTAATGCATGAAAATGTGAAAATAGAAGAAAAACGAAAACGAGAAGAGAAACATGAAGAAAGCGAAAAAGACATAAAAAAAGAAAACCAAACAACAGGAATAAAAATAAATAAGAAGAATTATTACTACACGCAAAATTTCATTCACTTAACCCTAAAAAGGAAAAAATAATAAAAAATTAAAAATAATTTAAAATATTTTTGTAACGGGCCATTATAACGGACTAAAAAGTATAAAATAATTTCTCAAATTTAAAATCAAAACCATAGGGCGCATGGAGCAGTATCAGTTGAGCTATTAATGTATTAATTATCTGTTGCATATGCCCCATTTTTTCTCGTTTGAAAGAAAAGGAATTATTTGTTTTCAATTGAGTTGTAAAAATACTATTTAATAATCAGAATCGAAATTACATAAGTAAATTTTTTGCACGGTTATAAGCTATTCAAAACTAATATATGGGTAGTCGAATTTTGAAAAATTTTCACTTCAGCCTCCAATAATGACACCACAAAAGAAATTAGAGAAAACTAGTGTTATAAGAGTAACATATTTTAGTGCTCTATGGCACTCGGTTGTAATACAAAAACTGGTAGAAATAGATTCATAAACTACTTTCACCACGTTTATTCTACAAAGAAGATAGAAAACATTATTTACAGAATAAGTAGGTATACATTATTTAATCAAACTATGAATGCGATAAGTAAATTGAATGAAACAACGAATATTTATTGTACAGATACAGCAGTTTTTAATTCAAGCTTACTGCATGTTTTATGAGATAGATATTTTTCTAATTCTATGTCAAAAATAATGTAAACTTTAATCAGTTACTAGTTACGAAAACTATTAATCAAATGTATAAATAAATAGAAATTTTCATTTTAATTTTGAACGTTTTATATGAAAATTTACTACATGGCAAAAGTAAATAGAAGTAATCTCTCTCTCTCTCTCTAGTTTAATAATGGAAAGGTGTGCACACACCAACAACAGAGTCTGCAATTTATTGTATTTCTCATTTGAAGATACAGTCAATTAATTTATTTCTGGCTGTGTGCTGTGTTTTTTTCTTTATTTCTTTGCAAAATATACAAAACCATAATTTTCGATAGAATAATAGCGTTTAATCCTTGTTTTTTCCAGAAACTGATAATTAAAATCTTTGCTAATTGACAAAAACAAAAAGTTGTTAAGTTCCTCTTCAAATATTAATCCAAACAAAATCATAAAAGAAAGTTTGAAGGTTGCTTTGAATAATAAGATAATTTATTACCAATTAACTTCCGATAATATTCAGAGGAGAAAAAGAATAAACGGCAAAAAAAAAAATAAAGTTAGACAAAATATTCTGTTTGAAAATTTAATTCAAACCAATTCAAATGATATTTATATTTTTCAAAAATTTTAATTTCAACTGGAAATTTTAATAAAAATCAAATAATTTTTCAATTGTTCAGTAGAAAGAATTTAAATATTACGTTGGCATTTTAATATCTATATGTTTTATGTAATTAAAATAATTTCAAAACAAGTTATATGGATCATATTCGTGAATATGTCGGAAACGTCAAAAATTTCAATATCCGTTAGAGGTATGTTTACAGATACCAATATATGAAAATTATTTTGATTTCTATTAAAAATTACAAAATTACATATTTATATATGTATATATATTTTCTTCCCTTAAAGCTTTCCAGTAAAATAAGATGGTCCGAAGCAATATAAATTAGTGCTTAGTTTGAATTTGATTTGGGCGTAGTTTCGAGGATTCAAGTGTAAGTTACGATTATCCAATAGAATAATATTAATAAAACTTTTATGAAACTGAAGGGATCGACTGTGCAAGAAATCTTGTACGAAAAATCCTCGAATGTTTAACCTAATGGATCTTGGACGTTTATAGAACGACATTAAGATAACGGGTGTAGCAGCAATTTTAAAACTTGGCTACATTTAAAATTTACAATTGGAATTTTTTTCTTTAACATGAATGATTCTCACAGTAAAATTCTCACAGTCAAATCCTGCAATTCTTACCAACATAACATGTGTAGGTAAATATAATAAATGGTATGAAAGAAATTGAGTATCACTAATAACGGTTGTAGCAGCAATTTTAAAACTTGGCTACATTTAAAATTTACAATTGGAATTTTTTTCTTTAAAATGAATGATTCTCACAGTGAAATTCTCACAGTCAAATCCTGCAATTCTTACCAACATAACATGTGTAGGTAAATATAATAAATGGTATGAAAGAAATTGAGTATCACTACCTCTTCTATCATTATTTGATGGTATTTATAACGGGTGTAGCAGCAATTTTAAAACTTGGCTACATTTAAAATTTACAATTGGAATTTTTTTCTTTAACATAAATGATTCTCACAGTCAAATTCTCACAGTCAAATCCTGCAATTCTTACCAACATAACATGTGTAGGTAAATATAATAAATGGTATGAAAGAAATTGTCTATCATTATTTGATGGTATTTATAACGGGTGTTTTCTTTAACATGAATGATTCTCACAGTCAAATTCTCACAGTCAAATCCTGCAACTCTTACCAACATAACATGTGTAGGTAAATATAATAAATGGTATCAAAGAAATTGAGTATCACTACCTCTTCTATCATTATTTGATGATATTTATTGACGGACATTGAGAATACTGTTTGTGCTTGCTGTGTAAACCAAAAGCGTACTGTAGCTACAAACCACTGCAAACCTCTTCCATTTCAACAAACAGAAGACCTTTTGAATTATTATGAACACCTAGACAGACCAGTATACACACGCCTTTATGCAATATAACAATTTAATATTACCAAATATGTATAATAATTATAGTTCGAGAGTCAATCTCGAGAAACTCCTTGCATTATACATATAAGTATTTTGTTTCTGTGAGTAAAGGACAATTTTAACAAAAATGGAGTTTTTCGAGAGTAATAAGGAGTCTTTTAGATTATAAATAAAATGGGTGCGTGTACATGTACGCGTGTCAGAAGTAATACTCCTTTGGCATCATTATAAAACAATTTTTATTTGCATACAAATAATTAATTACAATAAAATAATAAATGGACTGGAGACGGATAGTCAACACAGTCAATCAAGCTCAGTTTAAATTTGAAAAATTCAATAAATAAATATATATTTTCTTACATTAAGTGTAACTATTAAGTGTAACTCTCATTACACAAAAGTAATTTCTTTTTTAAATTATGTTTACTTCCATAAAATCTTCCGGTAATGATTGAATCGGACGGAACTCGTAATATATTATTATTAACTTTATTAACTTTAAAAATATAGCAAATACGGCAGAAGAGATGAGAGTGGAAAATAATTACTATTTATATCAGGAGAATATGATTTTTCAATATGTATAAATAAATATGAGTTCCTAAATAAACTCTCTGTACCATTTGAAGTGTCATTTGAAAATTTGTTGTTGGAACAAAATTTCAATTTCATGATTTCAAATTAAAACACAGTCATCCTCGCATGCTTTTAGAGGTGGGAGTCAACATTCACTTGATTACTATTCAAAATATGATTTTAAACAAAAGATTTTAACATCGTTTCATCTTTGAATTTGAGATTTAAAAAATCTGACTTTTTAAGTCATTGAATTTATTCTACTCATTTAGGATATTTGAGACGAAATGTTTAACATCTTCATTATCATTTTAAATTTGCATGGTTCAAGAATATTGGCATGGTTCAAGAATATCTGCATTATAATTTTATTATTAAATTTTTATTGAGAATATTTCTCTATATATTTCGAAAAATTGTGTTCCTATTATATAGGTAATCGTTAATTTATGAATATTATAAATGTGTAATGGAAAAATGTATATCGATAAAAAAAATTTGTATTTTTCACAAGAAAAAAGTCTTTAAGCTGCAATTAGCCATAGGTGTCCCCAATGTAGAGCTTTGATCATGAATACCCTTTTGATGTTGAAAAGCGAACTCTACCCCAATTAATTCGGTCACTTAGTAGCTACAACATAAATAATACAGAATGTGATGGAGTTTTTTTGTTCCAATCAAATTAAATATATGAAGTATATAAATGGAGTATATGGCCATTATTGGCAAGTACTTTAACAAGCTTCGTGTGTTGCACTATTATTTAAACTAATTTATGCTCATAGTAGGTACATACTAATATTTATTAATTTTCGAAACCGCATAATAGTACCAGTAACGTTTAATTTATCATACATAAATGTAACAGAAATGGAAAATACTATGTTGGCTCTTTATATACAGGATATACTTTAAGTATATTTATTTTGTAAATAGTTGAGTATTGCGAAACGTAGCGGTTTCTTATTCATTTATTATTACACTAAAATAACGTATTTTGAGATAATATCAAAAATTATAATTTCTTCAAATACCTACAGACCTAATTTGAAAATTACCAACTGGCCCTGTAAAAATTTTTTTGCCATATAAATTATTTCTTGTGCATATTTTGGTAGTTAAATAAAAAAAATAACTTATTGTAAGTGTGTGGGGATGTGGACAATGACTAAAAGAGGAAAGGAGCGTAGTGGAAGATGAAAGCCTATAAAAATAACGAAGCACCAAACATTTTATATCAAACATCGGAGCAAAACAACCGGAGATCCAACCTCTAGTTGTAAATGTTGCCGTGGAAATAGTTCAAAAACTGTATTGGATAAATAACATAATCATTAGCATCGCAAACTTTATCGATTAATTTCAAGTCCCCTGGCAACAACTGGAGTATCTTAAAATGTAAATCTTTTACACCCACAATTTTTGCTGCCAAAAATGCTCTTTCTACTGGAGCAAATTAATTAATGATTCGGAAGGCAATTTTATGCATGCAGTATTTTAATTGCAACACACATTTTGCAACTTTTTCATCGCAGATATCGCGAATAAAAGGGAGTTGATTATAGAAGAGTTATATGTATTTTTAATGCCAAATCATAAAAAATCAAAAAATCTTTATTTAAATATGCTGAAAAGAAAAAATTAACCTAACTTTCAAAACTTGTAACATCATTACACAATTTATTTCATATAAAATCTCTATTTTAATTCATTAGATTATTTTTGATCTATACAAGTAAATCTCGGGACAATCTTTTATATTATTCATATAAATTGTGTAATGATGTAATAAGTTCTTTTTAGCGCAATTAAATAAAAGTTGTTTTTAAAAGGTTTTTACTTACACTGAATAACTAAAGTCTGTTACTTACACTGAATAACTAAAGTCTCCAGACTGATTGGAGCAACGGAATTTATGTTCAGCATCTTATATATGTTATTTAAAACTTGCATTTGTATTTTCAGTCCTTTCATTTGACACTCATACTTGCTTAGTGAGTTTAGAGTGATGGCACTTTATTTTTCAAGTGCTTCCATATTGTAGAAGTGAATTAAAAAAATCGTAGTATCACCATTTTGAATTTAAATGACGCCAAACAATTACCCATGCATTGTTACTCAAAAGCTCAGTTCACTCGGTTGAAGATATCTGCTTTATCTGCTTCAAAATTGCATTATTCCACCCGATACATTGCAAGTTAATTTAAAGTTAAAAAAAAACAGAACAGATTAATTTTTTATTTTGGTTGAATTTTATGAAACTAGCATTTGGCTAAAGGTAAATATTTTATTTAAGAATGTTATCAAATCTTGTTCCTGGAAAAAATTTGTTTTTAATTGATTATTCTTTAATTATTTGGGGCATTTTATTCCATCGTCAAAATCCAAACTAATGAAAAAAAAAAACACATTTATTTAATGCCCCATAAAGCCATACCTAAATAATAGTAATAAAATAAATGCACGAACATGCTATCTATATACCTTCTTTTATACTAACAAAGAATGATGAAACATAAAAGCAATGATAAATTTCTTGAATACACTAAATTTAAAATGGTCTCATTTATAGGTTACGTATCTATTTCAGAGAATAATTTATCATTTGTTACATTCATTAGATACATAAATAATCATAAAAGCAGCTAATTAATAAAACTCTTAGTAATTAGCAAAGTAGGAATCTATCTTATTTATGAATTGAATATTTATAAATGAAGATTCTTCACGGTAATCAATTAACAACTTCGATTATATTATATTATATTTAGACAGATATATGAACACTTACCTTATCAAAATTGTACTTAGAAATCAATTGGGTAACTGAGTCTTCGGATACGATAGCCGGTGATGTAAATTGGAAGTTTGTAGGAAAAACCAAGGATAATTAGATTTAGCCTGGGTCTAAGTATACAGAATTTTTTCTATATCTAGATTTGATTTCATTTAGAAAACATTTCTACCCGACTATGGCAAAGCAAAATGGATGGGCGATTCCTTTAGCAGGCTATGTACGTATGTATGAATGTTGTTATAGGAAATTAGCAGTATACTAAAGGAAACAAAAAATGCGACACTTGAATTTTCGTATCTTTATAAAAATATGAAATAGTTATATTAAATAGTTATGTTTCGTTAAGTAAAAGCTTGTGACGCTCGTAAATATTGACCGCTCAAACAAAATTTAGTTCTCAGAATCACCTAATTAACCCCTTTTCGTTTGTCCGACAATTGGTCTGTCACCAAGATAACTTAAAAACGGAAAGACATAACGAAATAAAATTGTTGTAGTACATTTTAGATCCAAAAAGTCAAGATCAAGTCCACGAATTAGCAAAATTAGTCCATTGAATCCAATAAGAATCCATTAGATTCAATGGACCAATTTTGCTAATTCGTGAACTTGATCTTGACTTTTTGGATCTAAAATGTACTACAACAATTTTATTTCGTTATGTCTTTCCGTTTTTAAGTTATCTTGGTGACAGATCAATTTTTTTAACAAAAAGAGATAAAAGATAAATTTTAACACGAAATAAAAAAGAAACAAATTTTGTTTCAAACATTTTATCGTAAAATGTTTAGATTCGTCATAATTTCAGCTCAAACTTAGCTAATAAACACATATAGGTAATAGCAATACATATTATTATATATGTGTCTATAACTATATAGACTGGATTTTTATAGTTTTTTATAAATGCGAATTAAAAATTCTTTTTTTATTTTTTTTATTTATTTAAACATTTAATTCTGTCAGTTATTATGTTTTCTTGTTCCTAACTTTATTTTCAATTAAAAGGTTATTTTAATTTTAATATTGGTTAAAGTTATTGTAGGAATAATTCAAAATTTTACTTCTGGTTTTGAACAGTAAGCCAAATTGAACATTTAGGATTGCTGTGTACTGTTGTTGTATAGATTGAATATATACTCACTGTAGTCACTGTATAACTTTAGTAGTTGGAAAAGTTTAAAAGTGACCTAAAATAAAAATAAAATGCCAAATTTAATTTGAAAATTTGATTCAAAGTTGAAAATAACCATGTATGAAAATCGCCAATAATTCGTTATTCTTAATTTTCTTAAAAGAAAAAACTTTGAACAGAGTTTCTTTGAAAGAGTCCCAAAATTTGAAAACTAAATCTCATACAAAAACAAAATAATGTGACTATCTAAAAGTAATATGAAACAATTTCAGAACTTTTTATTAATTCCGCTGTCCGCTTCACCTAGCATGCGCAATTACTCCAAAACCATTGGTTGTAAAACTTTATAATTTTGAATTTATTTTTATGGTGGATGAGAATTTACTCGAGTGTCGTTGGGACCTCCTGTTGGGATTTTGAAGCTTAGATGATATGAAGAAAAAAGATCATATGATGTGTACGTTTTTAAGGGAAGAGGGAACAGTGTTGCAAATGTAAGAAATAAATACATCCACCTGGACATAATCAAGCGTGTCAGATTTTTTAAGGGTATAACCCACAGATATCTCTGAAGACGGAGGTGTGTTTACCATTTTTGCGATGGAAATGGTCGTACGGAAGGATGGAAAATGTGTGGGAAAAAATTTATTCAAGCGGGTCAAATATTCATAAGGGATGTTAAGTGAACGTAAATAAAGGCCTGTCAAGTCAGACGTGACGCAAGCTTGTGGCAGCTCGTCATATTTTCATACAGGATATTCAGCTTGAATGTGTGACCATGCTTAGAAATGCTGTCTTATATTTTTTTTTCGTTATTCTTAAATTTTTTTCTTCAGAATAAAAAAATTAGAATGCGCTAAGATGATTTTTATTTCTCCTATTTCACGAATGATGATTAATCAAATAATATTTTTCCCGATATCCTTGCATAATTTCCTTGTAAATAAGAAATATTTTGAATTTCAACCTCACTCAAGAATCCTTGAGAAGCGTATCTTTTACATGGTTGTGAATACCAGCCCCTCGTGTGACTCTAAAATCGCTAAATAATATAAATTCCTGTAAGATTAGTATTATTTTCTTCAAAATAAATCCAAAATTCACTCTAGAAAATGTTCAAATAGTGTGATTTTTTACAGTATATGTTACGCTCAAATTGCCAGATAAAAATTTTTCAATATATTTTGTATTATTTCCTTGAAAATATAATAAAAATTGACCTGCCTCGAGAATGTCCAGAAGGCGTTTTTTGTAAGTTTGCAAGCTTCTCATCTTCTTTTACGTCACGCTCAAATTGTCTGATTGGTAAAATGTACAATTTTCAGCACGTACTACCCTAAGCTATTTTTATCTGACGCTCCCATTTAATTCCAACTATCGAGTTTTCTTACTATTCTGATCGATTACCTTATACCCGCGATACTATAAAGATGGTCTAAGATTTGGTGAAAGTACTCAACCAGGGCTAAGGTATCTTCCGTATATTAATCTAATTCAATCGAGTAAATCCAAAAATCTCCGCTTTGGCTCCCCTACCACTAATATCGAGCTGTCTTAATCGAATTTTATATTTTTCACGAGTTATGCTAGTTATGATTTCATTTCAAATTTGTTTTAAATATTTGTAAGAAACTGTTCTAATCAGTCAAATTCAATAGTTTACAAAATTCTTACTAAACAATACAGAAATTGAATATAGTCCATCTTTCCCTTCCCTAACTCATGAAAATATGATGAAACAGTAAACTTAGCCAATGGCATACAATATTATTTATGAAATATAAGTGAAATTAGACTTGATTAAATTCAAGTCAGCCTAGAATTTAAAATTTATTTAACATAAATATACCTAGAATACATAATAAATAGTGGTAGTGAGTGAGTTTGAATCTAGAAATATTCAACTATAACATAGTAGTAGTTATTTATTCCCATAAAGAGGTTACTAAAAGCTACAGAACCGTGTACAACAATGGTGATAATAGTAATAACAAGTGCATTTATTAGAGTGAAAAACATTTCATTGCTATAAATGTTCCAAGACTAACTTTCATATATATTATATCTGACTGAATTCTAACAACAACAACAATTCACCGCCTGCTTGCTTTTTCTCATTGCCTCTTACTTCAATATACAGCCTCTATATCGTATTTTTCAATAGCCAAACTCATTAACTAATATCCATCTAATACATAGATAAACATTTGATAGGCAAAATTATTGTTCACTTCGAAAGTTAATTGCTAATGAAGAAATATAAAGTTTTACTCATTTTTAATGAGTTTTACTTAGCTAGTAATTTTAATAAAAAAATAAACTTCCTCAACCACTTTTATGTAAGTTTTATTTCTTTACATTTGTAAATTTGATAGCAAAGATAATTATGATTTGAAGTGTCTCGATAGTCAGATTCTTTTTGAAACTAGACCAGAAAAATTTCGAAATTTGACTAGACTCAACTAAGTGAAAAACATGTACATTTCTAGTTTAATACGATGGAGATACAAGAATTTTGGTGAAATTTAACACAAAAATAGAGACTAAAAATAAATTTAAAAATTAAAGAAAATTAAATATTTGCAATAAATCAAAAAATTTTAGAATAAAATTTAGCTATGAATTAAGTATACTTACTCTTAGCTATAATATACTCTTGGCTATAATGAATTTGTGAAATTATCTAATTCATCCAAAAAAACTGGGGTGAATTGATCCTGAAATGAACCAAGTAGATTTAGATAAACCAAGCAGAGTTTCAATTTTATTAAAAGGTAAAATGAAGAAATTAATTAAGAAGGTCTTAATTTGAGTTAAATTGTAGCGAGTGTAAAAAGTTTACGAAAAGATGCTTCAAATAAAAAGTATTTGTTATAAAAAGAAACAATTTTCATATTTTGATTTTTCTTTTAGTTAGTAATAAGTTGGGTCATGTATTTGCATCTATAAAGTTAAACTGAGTTTTTTTTATCGAAAATATGCCTCCAAAATTTCAGCCTACTATTTCGTTTTCGTGTTATCATGATGACTGACAGATGGGCGGAAAATAAATAAACGGAAAGGGACTAATTAGGTGATTCTATGAACAGTTACAAAAATTATGATATTTCGGTCACTAATGACTACAATAATATAGGAACGCTATTTTATTTGTCGAGTATAAAAATATTACGTAGTCTCGAAAGCATTTCATGTCATGTCATGGCAATCAACCGTCTAAAATTTGTATATAACTTATTAATGATATGTGAAAACATTTTATTTTACAAAAATTCAAATAATATCTTCGAAGTTCGATAAATTTTCGATTGCTTACATAAAATTAAAATTGACGGATGTTTATTTATCCTTCTTGTTTATTTAATGGAAATAATATTGCATAATTATTTTGTTACATATGTAACAAACAAATTATCTTATCCTCGGTACCATTGAAATTGTTATTTTCAGATGGCCGCTCAGTGAACACCCGATTTTTATTTTTAGGATAAAATGAATCACCTTTCTATACAAAAAATCAGACATCCCTTTAATTTTAGCATAAGTGCAAGTGGTGAGTTATCTGAAATAGAACGTCGAAGTTTCAAATATTTGTCATCGCAAATTTCGTTACAAACGAAGCATAATTAAGTTGCTTATAAATTTTTAAATGTGTATTATACTTTTAAAGGTAATTGCTGTTCCTTTTTGAAAATATATGAATTTAAATTGGAATAAGTTAGGAAAAATTTTATTCATGAAATATAAATTTAACGGAAAGATGCTTTTTTAAGATGTTTTATTACCTCGCTTTCTTGTATGTCTGTCCGAGTAGAATTTTGTAATTTATTCTAAACTAACTTCCCGAGGAGCTAGATTGTCGAAATTTGAACCATAGCTCCGTTGTAAATGGCAATGCATGAAAACGTGACAAAAAAGGGAAAGGGTGAAGACAAATAAAGAGAACAAAATAACAGAGATTAAAAAAAAGATGAAGAAGAATTACGTTCAATATACGGATAATTGCATTTACATAACCCTAAAAATCTGAAAATAATAATGATTTTTAATGTACCATGATTTTATAACGGACAATAAAGTAACATAAAATAATTTCTGTAATTTCAAAGAACAAACAGTTGCTATTACAGAAATCATTTGAAATGGATTTAGCATCCGTTTTTTATCATAAAAGAAGCGTGTACATTGCGCTAGCTTGTGCCTGAAAAGTGGAATATTATGAGCCAAATTGAAATAATTTAATAATATAATATAAAAATTTTCTATTTAAGGAGGCATTCTTTAGAGGCATTCTTTAATTTTTGGGGCATTTTGGGCAGTATTTTTAAGTCGTTCAAATATTTTTGTTCAGAATTTCATAAACATCCTATCTGTGTATCTTGCAACACATTGTAAATTATTTAAATTCATACAATACTGGTAAATAATTCTTATTTAGTGTCAATTTATATTAAATTATTGACCGAACGTATGCAGGTCATTAGTATACCTAGACGATTTCGTATTTCGTTTATCACATTCAGGAAGTTTACTGTATAGTTCTTGTGTTTCAATGTGCTACAGAGGCTTTGTATTAATAAACCAAAAATTACTTTTATTTCCGCTTGCGGTTTGATAAAATAAATATATTGTATAAATATTGAAACATATAAATCAATTAAATAAATAGACTTGGCATTATGAGAATCTTCTTAATGAGAATAGGGTATCACCGTGAATAGGGTATTAGAAGTGCAGATAATAAAAAGAAATATATAAGAATATCTGAAAATTTTCCATATACTAATATGATTTCTAGAAAAAGTCTTATTTATGTTTTGGATTTAAGAATTAATTATATTCAAATCGACTCCTTAAAGAGAAAATAAAGACGTCGAATGTGCCACTTATTGAACATCTGAAGACTTCTAAAATAAAAATAATGCTTAAAGAATTATTTTCTCTGACTGCTAAAATAAATTCGTTTCGTATATTAATAGAGTTCTTAGACTAATAAAATAATTAAAAAAAATTTTTTATTTTAATAATTTATGAATAATATACCAAAGAGACCAAACATTAAGTTGAAATATTAGATATTTTACATATTTTATTTACAAGAATAGATAAAAAATATTTTTTTTAATTTTTCGAATAGTTAGAGAATTTCTAAACGATGAATAGCATTCATTACCTATCTGGATAAATTAGGGAACTAAGGAAACAAAATCTCAAAAATAAATTTCAACCAAATCGTTAGAGGAATTTTTGGTAATATTAATCTATTCATATCTGGTCTTATTCTTCGATTTTTATTTTTATTAATTAATTTTATTTAAATGTTTTGTTTTGCGATAATCCTTAAAATTAATTTTTAATAAAAAAATTTTAAAAAACTACACTACAAAAACTAATTAAATTGTAAATTATTATTGGATTATACTTGGGGACAGTAGAAATAATTTGAAATGTTCATAAGAAAAAATAAATGTTATCGATATATACAAAATACTTTTTATAGACTTCATATTTCCAACTTCCTTCGAAAATCAGGAAAAAGGCTTCTTAATGAATTCACAAATTTAACTTTTTATGAAGTTGGGAAAAAGACTTCGTCAAGTGCTCATATTTCCGACTTCTTTCGGAACTCAGAAAAATGACTGCTGGGAGATCATAATTATGATTTCCTTTATTAGAAAGAAGACATTTTAAAGAATTTACAATTTCTTAGTAACTCGGGAAAATGAGACCAATGTAACGTCATGATGAGACATATTAAAGAAGTCTTTACAAAGAACTTTTTGAATTGATTCTAACTTGAATGTCTCCTGGACTTACTCACTAACTATAAATATTCACATCCAAAATTAATAAATGTAATTAATTAATTAATATAGTATTATGTATTGTTATGTGTATATGGATGTCGTCAGAGAGTTTCTTACACAATTTTTAAGTTTGTGGAATAGTATTTCTAGTCTACTTGGTTACATCACCGTGGATACTAACAAAACAAAACTTTTATATGCATCTTGTGTTAGAGTTGTTTTATTCGTTACTATTGGTTATAATATTTATTTAGTTAGTAGGTATTTGTTGGTTTTGTTATAGTTGGCATATTCATAGGTGACCTGTATCTACATACATATTTATAACTAATCGTTAACCTTTTTGGTTATATTCACAAAAATATTATTTATAATGATGACACACTTGAATTTATTTCCAAACTCCTATATAATGTAACTACATACATATCTACTACAATATAACTGAATTATTATATTTATTATTTGAATAATAAAAGTTCACTTAGAATTTACTCATGAGTTGTACATATTTAACCCTTCCAGATCGAGCTTCCCTGAATTTTCTTTTTTGAACAGTAAGAATATTAATAATAAAATTATATATGTGAATAATAATTAGAAGATACGAGTCAAGTTTTTCAATTTAAAATATTGAATATAATTGATTTAAATGTGTAAATACCCGATATTTGGTTGAGTATCTTTGTTTGAACCATTTTTATTTATTTTAGTATAATATGTATGATAATTAAATTATATGTGCGAACTAGCAGACCCAATCACGCTTTGATGTGGCAATTTTCACAGCAAAAGCATTGAAAACCAATTTTCGTATCCCATTAAACCATACATTGCAAAAGACCGCATCTTCCAAGCATGAATTTAAAAATAGGTCGAATTTTAATCATTTTACCCAATAGAATAAATGTTTAATCCATTTAAAAAAAATTAATTTTCCATTATATTTAATCATTTCACATCGATTGCAAAAAAACCGCATCTTCATAGAAAATAGTTGATAATTTTGACGCTACATTCTTAAGCAAAATGGGTAGGGAAAAAACTTTGCATTCCCCGTAGTTAGTCTATATCGAATGTCTAAATCATGCGTAGAAAATTTTTTACCAAATAAAATTTCTCATAGGAGAAACTTTTTCCATATTCCCCCTCCCTCCAGTTCTAAACATCGAATTTAATTAAAACTTCACTATCTCTTAAATTGAACAAAACTTTACAAAGTCGAAAAATTTAATAAAATCGATTCGACTCGAAGTTCATCTGAGGCGAAGGACAACCGCAACTATGCTAGTCATACTACTGTTGCTGCAGCACATTTGTAAAATATAATGTATGTAGATACTTATATAAAAGATGTCGAAAGTGGTGATGGTGTCGCAAGGTTAATGGATTTTTCCCCTCTCAACAAATGCCGAACGCTAATAGCATTTTAATTGATTCATTCAAATATCAAACATATGCATTAAACAAATAATTATTCAAAAAAAATCTGCTCCGGAGAATAGTGACCCTCTTTTTGCAATAAAGGTTTTAAAGTTGTCAATATTATTTTTTGAAAGACAAAGTGAATGTCTTTACTGGCACCCGATATTTGTTGTATAAAATTTGAATTGTATACAGAAAAAAATTAAACTTCGTTATACACATTTTTTATACGAAAACAAGGTCTTTTGAAAAAATATTTTGAGATGAGGGGAGCCTTTGAGAATTTTCGATAACATTTATAATATAGTTATTAAGTTTATCTTTTTACATTTTTTCTTGTGGTTCCAAATTGAAAATAAACAATATTGAAAGTAATTCACGAGATTTAAAAAATTTTCAATCATTCCAGTTTAGAAAATCTAGTTAAAATGTAAACAATGTTTGCCTCTCACGAATTTTAAAGCAGCACTAGTTTTCGTATTAAAAAATTATTTTAACGATAAAAATTTCTTAGTTTATTTTTGTTTAGGCCTTAAAGACCTTATTCAATTAAAAGTTTTATTTTCTTTATAAAAACCGAATCTGCAATAACAAAGATCTCATTTTATTAAAAAAGTCAGATTGACGTTCAAAAAATTTAAAACTTAACTTCAAGGGTAATCACTTTGATCAAACGACGATAGCTCCAGGATAAGTTGTAAAAGATGGTTTTAACCATGACTTGGCGGAGTTTCTGGATAAGAACTACTAACCATCGTTTTTATTATTTTACATAATTATTCAATCACAAATATTAACCCGTAAATTTTAATAAAAATTACTAACATTATTGTTGTGCAAGGAGGGTTAACTATAGTCGATTCTTACCATAATTCCAATAGCTATGTATCTACTATCTGAATGAAGCGAATCACATTTAAATAAATTCCATATTTCAACATGGATAGATTGTATTGGATAGATATTTCAACTACTTCTATTATCAACGAATTTTAAGTGATCATTTATTTTTCTGGATAAATACATATTTACAAACTGAATAAAATGAATTTATGACTTTTATATGTCAAGGATTGTTTAAAAATATACAAACCAAAAGCTTTTTTTTTAACATCCTGGTATATACTTATAGTTTACCCATCGAAAATCGAGATAACAATTACATATATTATTATGTAAATGTTTTGTTATGTTTCTTACGCTTTTATATCTTCTTGTTATCTATACTAGTGACTTCACTCTGGTAGAATTCAGTTTGTTACCAAAATGATAAATAAACTGATTTATCTAAGTTTACCAGGTTTTAATGATCTACAATATTCATTATTACAATATTTTCATTTTAAATTATAGCACCTAACCTATGCTTTCCTTATAATACATATATATTGTTCATAAGTTACATCGAGACACCAAAATATTTTAATACATCCTTAACAAACGGGAAAGTTTAAAATCAAAACTATTGAACTAAAATCAATTCCTTCAATAAATATAGGCGAAAATAGGACCAAGTTCTTGTCAAACAATTTCAGCCAATAAAGGAATGAGATCAAAAGTTGTGTGCAAGTTCCATAATCAGAATTCGTTTTTTTTTCTCTAATCTCTTCAAACAATCTTCTTAATAATGCCGCTAGTTCCTACTTAATGATAATTGTTACTTTGAAAAATAAATTCATTATTACTAGAGGCATTCGTCCTTCTAGATATTCTTCTCTACAACTTGACGTTCAATTTTAGTAAACTGATTTATATACTTTAACGTATCTAAAAATACATCGAAAATCACCCACCAACTACCACTCCAATTGGAAATTATTATTACCAATTTTAAATGACTTGTATTTATGCCCTATAGGTTCAACCGGTTCAAAGGTCTTTGTTTTGAAAAAATTCATTTAGAATTCAATAGAGATTTAATGCAGTCATATACAGGGCTGTTGGTGCTATTTATTTATAATATGTAATTATCTAGATACTTATATACAAAGGTGTCAGTAATGGTCTTGCAGGTTTTGACTTGTGGATAAATATTAAAATCATAAAATAACATTTAAATAGAATGCAGTAGGATTCAAACCGAATTCCGCTAAATACAAATGTAACTATGCTCCTCATAGAACGGATGCTGTTATATACATGTAATATATAATATATGTATATACTTATATAAAAATGTCTCGGTAACGGTGACGGCTTCGAGAGTGTAAGGTTTTTTTCTTCCTCAAAAAATGCCCAACGTGCCTAAAAAGATTTTCACTTAAAAGAATTGCATCCCGGAAAAGGGGTGGCATCCTTCTGAATAAAAACGTAGAGGATAGAAAGATGAATCAATGAAAGATGAAATGATCCCTCTTTTCATTTTACCCTCTCTTCACATTTTCATGCAGTGTCATCCACTTCTGAACTATGGTCCGAATTGCAAGTATCTAGCACATCGGGAAGTTAGTTTAATATCAATTGCAATAATCCACCCGGGCACACACGTAAGAAAACGAGGCATTATATTTCTCTTCTGAAATATATAGAAAAATCTTACTATTAAAATTTTTTAATACCTAATTGAGTTTTTGTGATTGAACTACATCAAAAGTAGTGACATAACCATATATTGTAACGACTACTTTATTTCGTTGTGATGTACCCGTTTAAGAGAAGCTGTGTGTAAACGCTACTATACAATATATTATGAGCAGGGCCGGCTACTTTAATGTCAATATAAAATTAGTAATAATATTTACGAATTAAATGTCCTAATAACGATCCATAATGTGAGTCGTAAATAAATACATAAAAAACTTTTACGATTTATCATTTTATGGTTAATACTCTTTTATAATTCATTCTAGAAATTTTCTTACATTATTTTTATATGATGAGATTAAACTCGTTGAAAAAGAAATGCTATACATGTTTTTCCATTGTTACGTTCTGAAACAAATTATATGTTTAAACCATTTCTTTAAACTCATAGTGTCGGTTTGTCTGTTTGACAGTCGACAAAAGCTTATATCGAATTTAAACCCAATCGCCGCTGAAAATTTGCATTTAAACTTGTTGCGATATTTAATATGAATAGTATTAATATTTAACAAACACTCACTTAAAATATGATACTAATCCAATTAAATTATAATTTTGTACCATTTCCATCGAAACTAAATTCAATAGATTTGAAATTCTCACACATGTAGTCTTCGCACTTATACAATGTTTTCAGTCATAGTAAATCGCCATAAAATTAATACTTTTGTATCATTAATTAACATTTGAAATTAATGATGATCATTCATTGTATTGAAATAAATATCCCGACTACGGAACAGCCACTAAGAAGAGTTAAGATTTTGGCTTAGATATAAAGATATTCATATATTAAACGCCAAAAGCATTGAAGTCTTCTTTGTGGCTCGTAGTCGGGATATTTATTTCAATGCAATGCCAATTAATGATACAAAAGTATTAATTTTATAGTGTTAAACTATGGCTGGAAACAAAGTATAAGTGCGAAGACTACATGTTAATGGAAATGATGCTAAATGATAATCGGATTTGAAACATATTTGAGTGATAGCTTGTTAAATATTCATACGTATGAGGCACATTTACGGTTACATATAAGGCACATTTACGGCAAAATACATATATCATTTTTATAGTCGCAACGAGTCTAAATGCAAATTTTCAGCTCGGAATGTTCATCGGAATATCATCCCTTTTCGCGAAATCAATCTCATAGATACTGAGCGGAAAATGTTATACACGATTTGATTATTTTTTGAAAAATATTTCTTAATATTCGAGACAGGTAATTATGAGTAAAAACATATTGAAAAAATTGCCCCGACAAACCTAAAATCACTACATCCGAATAAATAATTTCCAAAAAACACAATGATGAAATATATTTCCCTATCTCAAATCACATTACATTATGACTGTGACTCGAACAACAATTACATATCACACAGATGCCTGCATTTGTTTATTATTTGTGATTGTATGTAAGAGTTTAAATTTTCTTAATCAGGGCACTGCCCAAACCGCAAACTAACCGAATTTTATGAAGCCGGTACGTGAAATGCTAGTTCGTACTAATAATCAAATTATTAATTTTTAATTCTTCTCATTTGGGAGTTTGTCGTAATGGCCTAACTAGTAGCACCTAGTCCACAGTTTAAAATAAACATAAACACTGGAAAAATAAGTTGAAGAGAAGGAGGTAGAAGAAAATTATTAGAAAAAATAACAAAAGATAAAATAATCATTTGAAGGAGCCAATAAATTTAATGTGTAAATTTATGTTTAACTACATGATTTCAACGTGAAATGGTCTCTTGTTATAACATGAAATACTATTAGTAGGAGAAACGGTCGATTAAAATACGTATGAGTCAAGTACATGAATCATTTCTGGTGAGCGCTTTGTATTATTATTCGATCGATAGGTCTCTAACCTTGAAATTAACAAATTTTGCTCGATTGCACTTTACTTCTGCTTTGATCTTTCGATTGTCATCTTATTTTATAGATAAATGTACTTCATTCATGTATCATATAAAAAGTTGGGTCATAGATATATTGGATCAAACGGAATGATTTTGCTCATTATCATTCTCAAACTTTAACTCATATATAAAGTATTGAATCATAATAAATCAACAAACTTCCTTCCCCTATAATACTTAAAACTCCATAAATACAATTTTATTTGTGCAGAAAACATATTAAAAATAATTTTGCAGGCAAAAACATCATTTTCATATGAAAATCTATTAGTGTGAATCCGATGTCCTTATTGCTTACAATCTTCCGTTATATCAGCTGAATATAAAAATCCATTTAATATACCTAATAAAAGGGAATGCTGACCAGAAATATTTGTTCGTGACCTAAATTAATAGTATAATAGTAGGGTACGTTCGATATAGTGAGGAATAATTTATGAAATTTACTTGAAATTCATGTAAATATAAACTCAAATATTCTGATTTTGAGTTATAAATACACATCGATATTATTTCAACGTAAAGCATGAGCTGCCATTGTGAGGCGTTATATAGTTATCTACCATTAGTTGTCATCGATCTATGTACAATATATAAATTTATATTATTTTTTAATAATATTTTATTATAAATTTATATTTTATAATTATAAAAACTATTTTCTTGGTAAAATTGTAGGTAATGTTACCATCAACTGTATTTATACGCAGGCAAAGGTGTTATTAATTATTTCACAATAAACTCCAAAAGCAAAAAGTTGTTAATCCTTCAGAACTATCGTGTAGAGAGATTCTCTCACACTACTTTTAAAACTTTTTTTTCTTCCTAATTTCAAATGGAATGACCCCACCCCGTGAAATCTTTTACCTTCCTAAAATTTAATGCTTTACATGATAAAAAAAATAATTTTTTTTAATCCCGAGAAATTCAGAAAAGAAATTGTTTATTTATTAAATGTGAGAGTTTTTCTCATCGCGTAGGTAAAGTCAGGCAAAAAAAAAACTGCTATTCGGATAGTTTCGCTTCATTTCGGCTATCTACGTAGTTTCTAGCCGCCATTTTGGATATATATATAAATATACAAATATACAGTACTATAAAACTTGTGTTTACAAGTGTACCGGTATTTGTAATAAATAAAAAAATGTAATTTTTAATTAATAAATATTGTTAGTATTATTTTAATCCATAAGTGAAATTATTTATTTAGTGTACGTGTTGTATATTGTATTTTACTTAATATAACCTAAAATTATTATTGTAGATTTTAAATTTCGCTCGTGGTGCTTGCGCAATAGACGTGAAATTTTCTCTCATCACGATAATAATAACTGTGGTACGGAAGACGTATGTTCTGAAGGGTTAATATTGAATGTGTATCGGTCGTCCTCGTCTCTTTTGTTTACATACCAGTATTACGTCAACAACATAATACACAGCGTTTTTGCTAGATTAAGAGCGGGCGCTCACCATCAGATTATCTGTTCAGAAAATCGGATGTAACTAGATAACATGTATTTTATATATATTTAATTGTAAGGTTTTCTGATCAAAAAATCTTATGGTGTGCGCGTACATATAATGCTGCCTGAAGTAGCTTTAGAATTTCTGATCAGAAAATATGATGTTACATCAGACAACATCATAAGATTTTCTGAAGTTACACCTGTTAGCCAAAAAGTTATTATTAAATTTAAAGTAATCTCTATTCACATCATTTGTCATTTATATTACAAACGTCATTGTGACTATTATTAGAGGTTTAAAAATTTTATTTTATTTTATTTAAAGTATAATATTTTATTTACTTACTAATAAAAAATATAAAATGGAAGACATTGAACGTTTATTAAATTAATAAAGCGATTAACAATAAGTCATCATTATCATCATCATCTATTTTTATATTCCGACAAAAAGTGTAAAATAAATATTTATTCAACGTTTATAGAATGCGCTACAAGAACATAGACCAGACTGACACGAATCAGATCATATCCGATGGTCCGATCAGATCATATGCGCGTACGTGCTTAAGATTTTCTAATCAGAATTTCTAAAGTAAGATCAGATTTTCTTATAAGAATTTCTTATAGGACTGTCCGATAGTGTGCGTTGACCATCAGATGTTCTGATCAGAATTTCGGATCAATATGCGCCCGCTGTAAAAAGGTTTGAACTTAAATGTAATTTTATAGCAAGAAAGCGAGTTTAGTTTCAAAAATGTCAATATATCAATATATTTTTTTCGTTTTATTAGGATATCAACACACTTATATGCAAGGTTCTCATTAATTAAGTGGCCAAATTGTAGAAGCTGTTTAAAAAAGCTCTATAATTTCCGTAACTCCTGTTGGATTAGAGCTATATTAAATGTAATAATATTTTTCCTTGGAGAAACCTTGGAAAACCTGAAGTTCAAACAAAATACAGTGATAAAGGTTATTGTAAATAGTCACAGCTCCTATATACACAGTTTGGTATCTTAGTTTGTAAACACCTTGTATACAATCAAATAAACCCTAGCTATCATGGTTTTCGTAGAAATACATTTAACTATTATGCAGTACATTTTTTCCCTTCCAAGCCGTATAATAGATTGTATTCACATATACGTGCAGAATTTAATTTCGTATCATTTATATACGAATTAAATTAATAGTAAAATATTGTAATTTAATAATTAAATACAAACAAATAGACAACCAACATCAAACAGCGTATAAGAATAAAACAAACCAACATAGTTATTTGTTACTATTGATATATAGTTATTAAATCTTCGTTTGGAAATAAATTTACTATTGTAGTAGAGTGCAAAAGAATTGAAATGTGCACTTAAAAGTATGTAATAATAAAGGTTTATTATCCGAAATTTGATCAAGTGATATTCAGTCGGGGCCGCATTGCTGAAGGAGTTGTTTGTATTAAACAACACATATTTCAAATGAAAGGTGGGATGCGACCTCGGCTATCTTCTGAACATCACTTTATTAAATTTCGATAAAGAATCCTTTCTTGTTTCGTACATTTAAGAGCATATTTCAGTTATTTTGCGCTAAATATTTTGAGGTTGATGAGTTGATGAATGATTTTATTATATATATTTTTAAACTATTTTAATTGAGCTCTTTCATCTGATACCTAATAGCACACATAAAAAACGTTTAATTTTTTATTTTGAGTCACTTTCCAACAGCTTAGGTTATATAGTGACTACATTGGGGATATTCTATACAACAACAGCACAAAGCAATTCTATTCGGTCACCCATCCAAGTACTAACTGTGTATAATGTTACTTAACTTTGTTAATCGGTTGAGATCTGTAATTACGTTACGTCAGTGAGGGGAAAAAAACGTTTTATACTCCTATTTTTGGATGTGACATTTGTCAAATTTATTTAATCATAAAATATAGCCTATGTAGCTCGGATCGTCAGGGCGAATACACACGAAGGATACATACGTATACATACACATATACATACTTTTTTTAATTTTTTTTTTCACCAATCCCGTTAGTGTTAAACCGAGTAGTTTTTGAAATAATTAAGAAAAACTGATAAAAGCTAATTTACCAACTTGTCGAATAAAACCCCCAACCTCCCCTGACGCTTAAAATGGTATAAGTTTTTTAATAATAATATGTGGACTGTATTGAACTATTTGCAGTTACAAAGAAACTCTTATTTGGATGTTGACGTTTGGGTCTAATGGCACCATGCTATATGTGGATCTATTTGGATATTAATTTGTGTATAAGTGTTGTTCTATAACTATAGACTAACCCTGGTAAGTATCATTGACTATTTATACCACACCACATAAACATTACACAAACAATGATGGATATGCTCATAAGATTGCAGATCTTATAATTTTTCATTAAGTGGTTTTTGTATTCATAAATTATATGCAAATTTTTCTGGTAAAACATTAACAATCATGAATATCTTTTAAGTGATATCTATCGATATTGGAAGTAATATGGCCATGGTGTACAAAAATTTTCATGAAAACCCTAATTTTTTATTTTTAGCCTTATCACATTTATTGTGTTAAGCCCTGTAACTTCCATTTGGTTACAGGTATGCAAAATTGAATAATAAGCTTTATTTTGTTTGAATTATATTCTCTTTTTAAGGCCGAAACGTAAAAATGTATTAATCTGTTTTCTCATTCTCCTGAAATTTCAACACTACATTTCCCAATAGCATTCCGCGTCTCATTTTGTAAAAAATATGTGCAGATAATTACATTTACGTCTTGCAAAATATAATTGATCTTGCTTTGTTCTTTGATGGGTACAAGCAGTTTTAATTATTGAAAACTGTATTGTAGTTTCCGCAAAGAAAACTTTATTAGCACAATTTACAAAGATTCATTGAATTGTTCTTCTTGATGTCACAAAGTAACTTGATATCTATCTACACCTCTGAAGAATGGATGCCATAATAAAAATAAAAATATTATATAATCAAAATTAGATAGACTACGCTAGCACGATACTTCTTGATGATTAATTATATCTCTAAAAGAACGGAAATCACAGAACCCTTTAGTGGAAATAAAACAAAAAAATTACTCAAGTTCGGTCTTTTTAAAAAATGATGGAGTAGAGAAAAAAATTCCACATAGTACTTTCAAATGAAGAGGTATTGATATTTTATAAATATCGAGTATTTTTACAGTGTACAGCATATTTTTTGTACCGGATCTATGTTTCAGTGAACACCTTCAAATTAACATCAAAATGTAGTACTAAATGATTAAAAAAGATAAATTTTGAATTTTAGTAGTATAAGCGATTAAAGATTGAAAAACAAATTTAAAAAAAAAATTTTTATTTGACATATTTTAAATTTAATTGTTTTAAAATACTCGTAATAAGTAATGAGAGAAAATTTTATGTGATTGAAATATAAAAACTACATTTTTTTTACTCATATTCAAATTACTACCGACGTTTCAAATATATATGCATATCAATTATATTTGAAATGCGATACTTGCGCTATCTTGTGTTTTATTTGTTACTCAATTGGTACTTACCACACTTGAGTGGTAAGATTTCATAAAAATCTGGAATATGTAGTGGTAAACAATTAAGTGGTACAAACTGTACCAAAAATTCGTCGAGAATCATTTGTATCAATTTGTGACATGTAAGCTTAATCATAAATTTGCTCCTTTGGAAAAACATTGTCCGAAAAATATTTATTTTTTTAAATATTATACTTATTAGTAAATATTTTAATTTTATAGTTACTTTTGTTTGTTGTTAAAAATAATTGTTTGTTGATATAACAATATGTGTTTTCTGTTGAAAACCATTAAAAGTATTTGCATTGTTGTTAAAAATAAAGTAGGTTGGTAATATATTTATATCTTTATCTCTTTCGGAACCACGGATTATAAAAAATTACACAAGATGTCATTATTTGATTAGCATATAAAATTTCTAAACATATCCATGCATTAAGTTTATATCCATTGTCTGCAGTGTATTTTCATTTTTACAAGTTTTACACTAGTTTCAATTGTATCTATTAATCGGATTAACGAACTGTTCCAAATAAATATTTAAAACACTTAATGAGAAAACAATAGTATGTTGCTATCTATATGGTACGCATGAAACCAAAACATACCTACAATGCATAGTAGAATTTTGAACGGGAAAATAGGCCTGATTATTGTGAATGTCGCCATATTTACATTTTAAACAGGTTTTTTTTTATTACCTCTCTTTCTTGTATATCTGCCCAGGTGGAATTGTGCTATTGATTTCAAACTTTCTTTCCTATGAGCTAGATACATGAAATCTGGACCATAGCTCAGAAGCCAATGACAATGCGTCCTAATGTGAAAAAGGAATAAATACGAAAAGTGGGAGAGAAAATGAAGAGAATGAAAAAGACAAAAAAACAGGCAAAAAAGCACATATTAAAAAAAACAGAGGATTACTTTCACTATGCGAAAAATTCCATATTACTCTAAAAACTTTATCTTAACGGACTAAAAATTATAAAATAATTTTTCTAAATTCAAACGAAAACATGGGTCGCATGCAGCAGCATCAGTTGAGCATTTAAAGTATCAATTATCTGCTGAAAGTGCCTTATGTTTTTCAATTAAAAGTAGAGAAATTATTTGATACTTTTTAGCTCGTTCTAAAAACATCGCAAATTAAAAATTATTTTTGTTTTCAGCTTTTTAGGATTGTATGATTTAAATTTTTCGTTTAGTGAACGAAATTATTACTCTACTTCTTCTTTTTTCTTTTGTATTTTTTTTTCATATCTTTTTTTCATCTTTCTTTTATCCTTTTCTTTGGAGCTTTGGTCGAAATTTCTAGTATCTAGCTGATACTTAATTTTAAACAACCTGTACTTTATTTTAAAGACATTACAAAGTTAAAAAATTAAAAAATTGTTTTTTCATTTTTCGAAGAGAAAACAATAACTTTCTATTAGACAGTTTATAATATATATAGGTAGTGTAGTGCTCGTAGCTTGAAACGTACATGCATGAATAGAGAGAAAAGCTGAACAATAAATTTGATCAAATCTATCGGCGAGATTCTGTTTGATGAATAGAAGGGAATAAAACTTTTTCTTGATATTTCGTGTTTCCTTTACCAAAAATAAATATGTTATTTGCGGTCGATCCACAGCCATTCATTTCTTTTGACTATTGACATATGAATATGTATGTATGTATATGTATATGTATATATATTTATTAGGTATGTATGTATTATAATATATATCTGTGTATGTGTTGTGTATTCAATAGCCAGAGCAATATTTATAAAATTCGTTCTTTAACTGAACAGAAATACGTGACACAAAATATACTATTATAACATTTTTATATAATATGTACGTGCATGCAGGGTGTTACAGAAGCTTTTGAGTGCTTGTCACACATCGAGTTACATTCAGCGACATCGAACGATTATGTCAATGCCGATATTTATCAATTATTACTTTACTACAGTATTGGAGTATTTCAAAATTTATAGTAAATTTTTATTTTATTATGTGTTTCAATCGATAAGACAGTGTTGCAATAATAATGCAATGAAAGTAATAGTGAAGACGGTAATTTTTACATACTTTTTTATACACTCAGACTTGTGCCATTATTCGGGTAAAGTTTAGTAATAATCAAATGGCGATCCAATGACAGGCCATAGACTCTTCTCGGTAAGAAAATTGTCGAATATGGACTCCATATAACCAGATAAAGAAAAGGAGCTGTCAGTACAAATTGGATGTAGTAGTTTTTATATGGCTGCTGGTCCAATTACCGAAATCTGATCAAAACAGGTCCGAGCAATCTTGGGATATATTTGATTAGTCATCGGGGCAAGAATAGTCTTTATTATTATATTTTTAATACAATATGTAGCTACATGAGGAAATATTCTTATCTGAAATCATGTTCCTCTCGATAGTGACTTGGTAATTGTTTAAGACAATTGTATGCGTTATTATTAATGATTTTAGTAAGGCTATTTTTAAACGGGTTTTATTAAAGATATTCACACAGAACAGTTTTCAGTAAAAATTTCTCGATATATTTTGAGCTATTTTCATGGTGTTAAATTAACGTGAATTTTAGATTTATTTTGAAGGTTTTATAATTAAAAGCACAAAGGAAATTGTTGTTTATTGGCTTATATTCTGGAACACATTGCATATTACTTTATTTGTATAGTTGGAATACATTTAGATAAGAAAATGAAACAGAATACGAACAAAACTGGACCAACCAAGCACATTCATTGATGTGCGATGTATCTGACTGACTGGCTGACTGACTGAATCACCACACGACCACATTGTTATTAAATAAATGATACGGTCGTATATTTGCACTAAAAGATCTTTATTATTAATATTACCAACAACTTATGGACGATACAAAAATAATATTCAATGATGACAAATGATCAATAATGTATATAAAAAGCGGTTATGAATGGTCTTGTTACCTCTATGTGAAGAATTGGTATTGGTTCAAATAGTGAATACAAACCTCAAAGAACGACAATCATCAATAAAAGTAAACCAGAAAACAAACGTAATCCTCATGTTTATATAAAATATATCAGAGTATATTATTTTAAAGTTTTTAAAGTATTATTGTGACGCTAGAAAATATTGACTGAAATCAATATTTTGGTATAAGTATTTATAGAATCATCTAATGAGTCCTTTTCCACATGTACGTCTAAAAGATAACTTAAAAAAAGTAAAAAATTCGATGAAATTTTGTTGACGTTCTTTAGACAGAGTTCTTAAGACAACGTTCGTGAACGAGCAAAATCTGTCTAATGGATCCAACTTTTGAACCATTATAGTTAGGAGAAAAATCGAAAAACAGAAACTGTTTGTTTACTCAAAACAATTTCAGCTTAAATTTATTAAGGGCATATAATTGCAATACATATTATAACTGTGTTTATAACTGTACGGACTACATATGAAATGAATGCTTATCATTAAAAATTTGTTCACATATTGATACTGAATCATATGCCGAGTATCTAAACAATTAACTCTGTTAGTTGTTATTTTCACTTTTTATGTTATATTTTTTTGTAGGTATTGTATCTATGCAATATCAATAAAATTTAACAAAAACCTCCCCCACTCTCATTCTAACTAAAAAATTTAAGGACTGTTTAATAATCTTTAAATTCTATATCTTATCGAAAAAATTTAATTGAAAATTTGGTAGATAATTAATTGTTTCTTCAAAAGTTCATAAACAAAAAGTTCATAACATGAAAAATTTTAAAAATCAAAAAACCGACTACAAAATTGAATATTAAAACGTAATGCACTAAAACGACCGAAACAAAATCGCTTAAACTTAATTGAAAATTTATAGCCGTACAGTTATATAAGCGCATGAAGTTGAACTCCTGGCGGGACTCAATTACAAATTATAAACCGAAAGCAAATCAAAGACCCATCCTATAAAAACGTAAATTTTAACCTTCTTTAACTATTCGCGATAAAAATTAGTAGAACCCAACACACATATACACATGTCTAGTCCCATTTTGAAAGTAAATATCCATACCAAAGATCCTTGTTGTTGCTTTTTTTAGAATAAATCAAGACATTTTAAAGCAAATAGTATTTGGCGTTCTTGTAAAAGACGAAATAGAATTTACCAGAAGGAAGCAATCGAGGAAATTTTCCAATTGTGCATTTCGATGTATTAAAGAGTGAATATAAATGGAAATCCCTGCGTCACTACTGCGATTTGCTAACGCTATTTTATTAAAAGTTTCAAGTATTAAATAATACTTTGGTAAAATCTTTTACTATTTTTGATCACAAATGGAAATCTAAATACCTCATTAAACACGTTGCTGAAAAGTTGTTCCTGGAAGAATATTTTCAAAAATAGCATTATAATATCTTTAAAAACGAAGGAATTTTCTCATCCTACCTGTCTGAACTTAAGCTTTCCATAGAGTCAGACTAACAAAAACAATAAAAAATGTGTGTATATGTACATATGTACACGCGTTAGAAGTTATACTTCTTTGGTGTCTGAAAAAAAATTTCAAAAAACAAAAGTGCAGTAAAGATCGAAGAAAATATTTCAATTAATCAAAAAAGTTTTATTTCAGTAAAAATAGATATACAGTCAAAATAAACAATCATTAATTGTAAAATATTTCATTTCATTAATAGTAAAATTTATTTACTGAAATGCTGAACGTCGTCATACACTGTGTGTAAGTACATACACACATGCACACATATGTTATGTATGTGTTTTCATTTAAGTTAACTTAGCCATTTAAAGATGTATATATTATTAGTTCTATTCAGTAGCCAACTTCATCATGTCGTTTTAATGGGATCGTGCGCGCGTAGCACAAGAAATTCACTTTCATCCAAACGCGCCAAAAGAAGTATAACTTCAAAAAGGAAACATAAAAGGTTAAGCTTTGCAATGTATGGAGTAAAATGATTCATACTAACCGTGATTGAACAAGAAACGCTCTGGTCATAGATCGAATCAAAATAGAAGCTATTAAAAATCCAAAGAAGATGGGTAGGCTATGTGGTACGCCTATCGGATAATTTATCAATTATCCATGCTAATATGAGAACGCCGTACGATTCACTGCCAAGGCAGAAACAAAGAACGAAAATCAAGCAACCCGTTTAGTATATAAAAATGTGATGTAGATAAAATTATTTTCATAATTTTGTAAAAAAATCTAAAGTGTACAAAATTTGATTATAAACAGAACTAAATCGACAAAAATGTAGAATTTAGAGCGTTTGTAGCAACGTCTAAGTCTAAGATTTTTACTTTTTTTCAAATCTCTACGTTGGGTACCAAGCCGTTGTGTTGGCATTGCAACTCTACTGAATGGGTAGTACAATGGATAGTACGTATGACAGAATCTCATTGACAACGTCGACACCGTGTCATTTAGAAATACAACGCTGAGTTAGGAACGCTGGATTAAGCGGTAGCCACAAGCACAAGTCTACCTACCATTCAACAAATAATGGTTGCTCGCTTCCTTAAAAGATACATATGAGTACGCCTTTCCCTTTTCGGGTTTTTCTAGTGACCTAAAAATATAGCTTTTCAGAAATTTAAAACGTAGCATTCATACTAGCATGGATCTTTGGGATAATTATTTGATTATTTGCCCAGTTTGGTTGATAAAAACGTCAGCACGATGTCGTTTTCCTGGTCATGGATTTTCCTCACGAACATCATGTCGTTTTTCGAAAGGTGGTCAAAAAGAAATTTTGTAACCATACTGAGACGCCAATCCAGACGCCACTGTTACGAGTAGTTCCATCGCCAATTTAAAAATGATAAGACCATGTGGAAATCCTTGCTTTACGCCCGCATGGATTGTAATTGTGCTTCCACATTTCTTTTGCGAATGGTGGTACTAGTATTTGCGTAAAGGTCGGCTATCTCACTGCAAATGTCAGCATACGGTAATAAGCCGAAAATATTGGCTAGGTCTAGCCACGCCAATTCGATCAGTTTACCATCTAGGGGCGCTTCATCCAATGCACTTTATACTATGAAGCTATGCGCGTAGCACCCTTCGTATTCCAAAAAACCTATCAACGTTTGAGAGATATTATTGGAGAACTCTGCCCAGCTGACACAATTGGCAATAAGGCCGGAATATAACTTCAAAATTGCCCTCCTCCTCTCCAAAGTAAGAGACCTCCAGTCCACAACTTATCGCGGTTATCCTTTTCACACAAAAGAATGGTGCGGGAGTCAGCCCAAACGAGTGGTGTTTTTTGGTGCAACTATGCAATGAGTCAGTGGGTGAGAGGTAAAATAAGAGAAATAATTTAGTCACATTTTTTAAGGGTGTCTTTTATCATTTTAGTGGTTCCAATTAGACTTAATTATTATACCAATTTCTTAAATAAGCGTTATGTTTTGCAATTAATACTATTTGAATCGTAAAAAAAATGTAAATATAAGAGAAATAATTGAGACACATTCAAAACATTCACCGAAAACATAATTATTTAACCTAATAACAAAAAAAAAACCTTGAGAATGACCTATTTTTATAAAGAATGTTTTCATTTCGAATACTTGCCATAGTGTCATTATACTTATAAAAATTATCTTTTAGCAAACCATTTGCTGAACAGATTCTAAATTGATGATATAAATCGCATGAAATCAATGAAAAACTAACGATGTAAAATCTAAGCAAAAATAGACAAATATTAATCAACACTAAAAAAAAAAAAGATTAAACAAGTGACCTTTTTGTCATTGAGTACATATAGTCTGTATACAGAAGTAAGAATGAAGTATATTATGTCGCAGTCAAGGTCGCTTTTATATACCCAATAAATCTGTATGAAAAAGACAAAGTATTATGTTTCATACTATTAGGAAAATCAAATAAAAACTAAAAACCAAGTCGGTCAAGTGCAAGTTGAAGTTGATCAGTGTTCGGTAACTATATAACAAAATGTTATATTCGTTGACATTAATTTAATTGTCATCTAGTCTTTCGTATCTAAGATTATTATCCAACCTGCAACTAATTTTACTAGGTGTATGATGAAAATTAACAGTCAGTGAACACAATTTTAGATATTACAGGTACATAAGGTCCTAAATAACTTTCGTTGTATCATCTAAAATGGTTTAGTTTTTTAAGAAGACATTAATAATATCCTAATTGCTGTGTTTATCATTACGATTTTCATAGTATGGCTCTTCCAATGTATGAACTAAAATTAGTAGTGGTTTTTACTTATTGCTTACCACAAAGTTTTATTTTACATTTACCATACAAATTAAAAACACAATTGTTATATGTTAAATTAATTATTGCTACTAGCAGCCCTTAAATCTATTCAGTTTTCCTTTTATATCATATGCATAATACCCAGAATATTAATCGGATTCAAACTTCTATAGGACTATGTTTATGACCAAATATCCAGTTTAAGTATAATTTACACCTTTTTTTTCTTAATTTGACTTGTTTTGGGTCTTTTCGGTGGAATTAAGCTGTAAAATTTAAATAAATTTTTAGATGAGCTGTAGAGACATCAAATTTTCGACATAAATCATAATTAGATGACATAAGTATCAGGAATTATTTTGTAACTTTTATGTAAAGTATCTAAATTCGTAACGAACCTAACAGCCATAAATTTTAAAATAAAAACATTAATACGAATTGAAAATATTCAATTAGTTTTCTCACTTTTTCTCACTTTAACAATGTTTCCGATAACAATAAAAATGGAAATTTCGATTTTTTGTCCCAATTTCCTACATATTTTGTATTTTTAAAAATGCATATTTCGACTACAAAGTAGTCATCATCACTATGAATCAGCTAGTTGTGATGATTCTCTGAGGAGATGTTAATCGTTGCTTATACAAATGTATACACTAATCATTTTTTAAATTATTTTTTACCCGTATCATTAGTCATCGAACAATTAGCCGTATTATTCCATGAATGGCTTGTCTTAATCCATAGACTTCAAAGTAATAACATTCCAAACAAATTAGAAATATAGTTCAAAATCGGAAAGCAACGCAATATTTATGACACAATATACTGTAAATATTTTGGTACTGTGGCTCTAAAAAATCTAACGTTTCTAATATCCGCTCGCATTAATCTCTTACACCTTATTTTAATATACGATTTTTTTTTTTTAGTTTTAAATAAGAAAATATTAAAATAAAAGTGTAATTTTTAATTTCCATTGTTTTTTTTTTCTTTTTTATAAAGCACGTTCTTAATATTCATATTCCCCTCATGAAAATTAAAAATCTCAAATGGATTTCTTCTTTAGCACCCGGATTCCTAATCAAATGTTCGTTTAAAACGATAAAACGACAATATTGATAAAAAAAATTAAATAATTTCGATTTTGCGGCCTTCATTTTTCGATTTAATTTCTATAAATATTTTCATGGTTGTTGTCAATACCTACTGATGATTAGTTTTAAATTTAATGTAAGCTGAAATCCTGAAGAAAGCTTTGGTCGCTCTTGAAATATCAGCCTCCAAAACTAAATATGATATAATTTCCAACCGAAACAAATATATTTTATCGTGCTCGTTTCAAGATAAATAGATAAACAGTCATGTCAGAGTGCTGAAACCTATATAGGCACTGAATGTGACGTGCACAATAATATCAAACCGGAAATTAAACGAAAAAGATAACTGCTCTAATCGATTAATTTATGACAAAGAAAGATACTTAAATGACATATGATTCAGCGGGATACAAAGATTCATTTATATAAAACTCTAATGCAACCAGTTCCCACTTCGGAAACTTGGACTCTTATCTCCAATAAAAAAAATGTATTAATTTTTGAACAGAAAATGTTGATGAGTATTTTCGGAGTCATCAATGAAAATGAAACATGAACATAGCGATTTAATTATGAACTATACAATAAATTCAGTGATGTGGAAACGCACTTTTTAATAATCCATTTGCAAATAGAGCGAGTGGGTGGCTTAAACTCGGCTGGAGAGACAACTTGGAGGCTGACTTTAACATCTCCATAGTCAGAAATTGGTCCCATTTTGCCTCTGACAGAGTAGCATGAACAGAATTCTGTGGAAGGTCAGGGACCCTAAATTTCCACAGAATATACTGGAATATCGAGTCATTGATAATAATTAATTTTATAACCACAGATTTTCAGGACATTTTCTATGAGATGGCATTGTTTGGTAGTTTTTAACCTTATTTATAAAACCATTTAATAATAGTATATATTTTTTTTTAAATAATTAGTAAAATAAGTTACGATTAAAGTTACGATGTATATTCAACAAAGCTGATGAGGAATAAACAAAAAAAGAACTATGAGAATTGTGAGATATTATTCAAATAGCTTAGCAGCTGTTTCAGTGTTTACTCTATACTTAGTTTTATTTATTTAGTTTGTTTGACAATGTTGGTGTAATGATAATAATAAAAACAATTTAAAACAAATAAGTAAGTAATAAGAAGACACATTTGTATTGTTTAAGATAATAGAAAATTGTATTGTGTTTTTAAATTTTATTTGTCTCGTTCTTATCCAGTTCAGCTTCATTCAATTCAATCTATTTATCCATTCGATATGTGTTTCATTGCTTTCGAAAAATGTAAATATAAATCAGCTTTTATTGTTTGGAACTCAACACAGCACATATTCAGTTAGAAAATTATACCGTCAATTTTTATGTTCCATTTATACCATATATGCATAGGGCATATATATATATATATATATATATATATATATATATATATATATATATATATATATATATATATATATATATATATATATATATATATATATATATATATATATATATATATATATATATATATATATATATATATATATATATATATATATATATATATATATATATACAGGCCAACAAATAATTTTCTCTTAAAAATTTCTAAATTTCAGCAACCAAAATAATAAAAAAATCAAATTCAATTCATTAAATACCTTAAACAGTTTTTTTTTATATTGTCTTGGTAGTTTTTACAGTTTTTCAGTCACTTACAATCCAACTATGCCTCAGTCAAATTTTAAGAAAAAAATTGCCAAATCAATTCAGTCGTTCTAAATTACCATTGAAAATTTAATGTAAGGTTTTTATATATCCAGACTTCTATATATTACCCGAGATCTTAAAAATAACATACTTTTTCAATGTTTTAAAATTTACAAATCTATACTTAGAAACTCACTCCCATTGTTTTATGCATATTTCGATATATTATGAATCATTCTTCTGGTTTGATGAAATTTTATTTGTGGATACATCATGTATTCATACAGCAACGATTTGAATTTTGTTATTGTGATTATACTGGATACTGAGGAGAAAATTTCAAAAAAATAATGCATGAAAAGAGTTGATACCATGGATGCAAAAGTTATCAATAATTGTAGCTATGTATGAAAAAATATTCTCAAACTAATTAAACCGACCTCTAAAAAATGGACTCAATAGTAAAAATCTGTTTTTAATTAAATCAAGACGGTAGTCGGTAGATAATTAAATCAGCCATAAGAAAATTATTTTTATTTATTTAATTTAAAACAGTTTTTTACTTTTAAATGCTTTTTTTTTTTGAAGATTATAACATTTTTTGAAAAATATTTATTTTTTAATTTTTAATCTTGTTTACAATAAAAACTTGATACGTTATACCTCTTTTATATTAAGTAGATTGTAAAAATTAATGTGTGAGATCATAGCAAGGGTGGTGTTTTTACTGTAACAATCGCTGAAATCGTATTATTTTTTAAATAAGGTTTGCTTGAACCTACATAAGCAAAATCATAGGTATATATTAACTCAGTATAGAAAATCCCGATTTAAGGTTTTATAACAAATATCTAATGTATTTTCCCGGTAAGTAGAGGCTACCGCAGCATATACATTTTGGCGACTTATATTATTAAATCGTGGATAATATTTGTAAAATATATATAAAAAAAATACATGATGGAAATGATCCAAATTTATTTCTTCTCACATCCAAATTGCAACTCACTCGTTGAAGACGTCACGGACAAACAGCTTTTTAAATGAACATATTCGTACATTTAGGAAGTTTTGTTTTGTATGCGTTATTGGCAGTGTATTTTTGGTTGGCAATAAAATGATTTTGATTTGTTTTTGTTATCATTTTTCTATCTACGACCCTTTATCCGTGGTAAATAAATTAATTATTAACAATCGTAGATAAAAATTATACTTTAGATATGTAACGAAAATATCTTAAAGTTCAACTGTCTTAAATCTATTTTTCTTTAAAACTTTTTTATGGTTTGATTTTTTACAGTGATAAAATTTACTTAAAATTACACCTACAGAAAAAAATTTCATGTTTGAATTCAATGGAAGGCATTATCTAGAATTATGTCTCTGTTTTATGCACATTCAGGCGGGGGAGGGGGGTTATTCGATGTTCTGTGATTAAAAAGCATCTTCAATAAAATTATAGGAATCATTACTTTTATGAATAATCTTGTTTGTAATCGACGCTTTTTGTTCAAAATAACTACCGAATGTTACGCAAAAATCAGCTGATTTTTAATCAAAATATCACAAGTTTAATCTAGGAAAACAGAAGGTTTCAAAAAAAAATATTAAAATATATCAAACAGTTTACTAGATATTCCACATTTATTGATCTCTGCAAGATACTAAGTTAATTACATTCCTTGGAAAAAACTTTTACCTTGAAAGTATATATTTCAAGCGTTCATTTTTACTTCATTGAAATGTTACATTTTTTTTTGGGATAACCATGCGTTTTTCAGATAACGCAATTTTATTGTTGGGGCGTGTGTGGTGGTTTACTAGAAGCTTAACTTCAAGTTTGTGGGGTTGCAATCCGTGTCCTGCGGCCGCCACATTGGAAAAAAACGATGTATAAAAATTAAATAAATAATGAAAAAAACCTCCATTAATTCTTTAAATCTAAAAAAAATATAGGTAAAAATGTTTATTGATAGATGTTCTATAATATTGGTCTGAGGTGATTTTGTAATGAAATTAAAAATAAAGTTGTATAATAAAAAAGAAAATTTGTTGCGAAATTTTCTAGTATTTTTGTTTATAACTTCTTAATTTTTAGTTATTTAAAAAAGTTACATAATCAAAATTGTATACAAAATAATTTTCTACAAATTAGGTTTTAACAAATTTTTTGTGGGATATATAGTTCGCAAGATATAGGAAAATAGAATTTGTAATATGGTTGCCGCAAACTTGGAGTTAATTTCCTAGTGACCCACCCCATAAGGCCCAACAATAAAATTGCGTCGTTTGAAAAACGGAAGGACCAATGTAACTTTTTAACGGACTACATGACATAATTTATAAAAAATGGTTTCTATCGGAAACAAAATGGTTTCTATCGGAGTGAGTATCAACACGATAATTTGGAAATGATAGCACATTGTATCGCTGTTATGTGCTCACACATATTTACTGTGTAGCATATGGCAGTCATCTTTACACACTTACCACTCCTGGATTATAGTAAATTAGTAGTGTAAAGGAATATTTACTTATTATTTCATCATAAATTGTATATTTATATATCTCTAATTTTGTTTTGAAGTTTATTTTTGATAGTAAAAATGCAAAATTGAAATGTTACAAATGTCTACAAAAAAGTTTAAATTCCTATCCTTTACGTTATAAATATCGACAAATTTGAATATCCTTTGCAACTTATGTCCTTAAAAATAACTGCTTTACACAACTTCCTGCCAAGCATCTTTTTGTCTCAAATCGTAAGAAATCCGTTAATCCCTTGATTAAATTGATATCAACTAGTGATACTTTGTGCTGATCATTGTAAAACCCGTCATTTTATAACTTCCAGATTGAAATTGATTTCTTAAGTAATCTAAAGCAAAAAGTGTAGTATGCAGTAAAAATTTTCCTTCAATGTTATCAGGACATTACTATGGCCGCTCTTAGAACATTTTTAATTTAAATTCACAAAACAGCAATTCATTGTAGAATATATTTAGAATTTTTTTTTTATACTTATTATTTTATAAGAGCATCCATCCAGTTATGAAACAAAAATGGTGGTTGGTATACGTATACTATACATAAACAACGTTAGTTTTCTACTTTTTTCTTTTGCGAGGCCATTCGTCTTCTTCAGTAACTCTATCTAATAATACCCCCTACTTGTAAAGTTGATAATTTATTACACTTCAAATATCATCTGTCATTTCTTTTTCCTCTTGATTCTTATAATTTTCAGTAAAAAATTAAAATATTTTCTTTTATAGTAGATATTATTCATTTTTGTACATCAATATTTATTAAAGCTCCTTCATCAAACTCATAAACAGTGCAATATGTTTTTATTTAGAGGATCATACACTTCAAAAATGTAATTAAAATTCGATTATTATAAATGTACTACATACATACAAACATACATGTATACCTACGTCGTTAGAATTGTTTTCTGTGTAGTAGTGACCACTTTAAGAAGGAACTGTTTCTATAACCGGCGCTACCAACGAATATTTTCAACTAGTTATGCCGACGCCGGCTAAATTAATTTTCGAATATAATAGTCGGAGCAGGTCATTTCATTAATAACCGACTAATAGTTACTGTTTCAATGCTGTGATGGAGCTAGTTCAAATATATTTATAATATACAGATTTGTTTTATGTATACAACCATAGGTTTTTGTTTATGGTTCATATCGTTTGGTTTTAATTCATAATAATTTGAATAGTTTTTGATAAAATAGGTATTTGATAATTAACATTTTGAAAATATATATCTGATATAAATATTAATATATATTTACATAGGTCTACCCCTACTTTGCCCCACCGTTTTTTTTATTTGAGGCATTATTACAATAAAACGATTGCATACATTAACTTACAAAGTATTGTCTATCGTTAGGTACCACTTTGGTCCATCTCTTGGGCAGCAGGTGAATCCCACTGCGAAAAAATTCTTCATCTTTCGCTAAGATCCATGAATCGATCCAATTTTTCACTTCTTCATGCGAGCTGAAGTGCTGGTCAGCCAGGACGTGTGCCATTGAGCGAAATAGGTGAAAATAAGACGAAGTAACATTTGGAGAGTACGGCGGGTGAGGTAAAACTTATCATTTCAACGTTTCGAGATATTTTTTCACCACTTTGGCAACGTGAGGTCTATCATTACCATGCTGTAAAATTACTTTATCGTGTCTCTCGTTGTACTGTGGCCGTTTTTCTTTTAAAGCACGGCTCAGACGCATCAATTGCGTTCTATAACGCTCACCTGTGATGTTTTCAGACGGTTTCAGAAGCTCATAATAAATTACGCCCAGCTGGTCCAACGAAACACCGTCCACCACTATGACGGTCTTCGACAAAATCACCACTCTTAAAACGTTGGAACTATTCCCGAAACGTTCTGTCACTAATAGTCGTTTTACCATAAGTACCTTAGATAATCTGGATTATCTCAATTGGATCCTCAGATTTTTTCATATTGAAACAAAAAAGCAATATTTTCCGCAAATGACGAGAATTCGGTTTAAATTCGGAAATATTTAATAAAAATTTTATTATGATGCAAACACAAATTAAGTTATATCAAAGTAGGGTTATATTTACAAATGTCAAAACAAAGTGTTCGACATCTGTGATTAATATATTTCAACTACTACCGAATACTACCGCCATTTTTTGGAAAACGGCGGGAGCAATGTGTTAGACTAATATAAATATAAATCAGTTTGAAAATTTAAATTTATCCTGGAAATTTGAAATCGGCGAAAAAATTTAACAGCTAGGAAACGTTGATAGAAAAATGTGTAATTTATATGAAAAATATTTTCGAAGAATATTAGAAAATAGACAATAATGGGAATTCGGAAACTCAAAAAAGGAATCCGTTGGCAGAGTAATAATGTAAATTAAAATTTAATTTATTATTGCATTTATTTAGATACGAAAAACATAAAGTTACTGTTATAAATGCTTAATTTGATATGCAACTTTTTACAGGTTTTTTTTTTCATTCTTTCGAAAACACCATATTATATTGAAAACATTAAATATAAAGTCATCTGTATTTATAGCACAGAATACTAAAATTAATTTTACCACTGGGAGAAATCGTTATTATTCCAGATAGAGTACTTTACAATGTATTTAATTTTTTTTAAATTTATATCTTATTTATATCATCATTATGGATATTATACAAAATAAAAGTTTTCATCCAAAATTTATTGAAAGTATTTTTATTATAAATTACAATTTTTTTTACTAATTCTTTAAAATGTTAGATTATTTTCAATTTTAAAATTAATGTTGCATGATTGTTTTTATGAGTAGTTATTGTATATAATATTAAAGAAGAATTAAATTAATATAGGTTAGATTGTTAGATTGTTAATATCCGTTGTAGATCTGTCGCCGACAATTATTTCCGAATATTAATTTTGCCGGTGCCGGCATTGTTAGTTGAAAATATTCGTTGTAGCGCCGGTAAGGAGGACAGTTAAGAAATCTCTTCAACCGTTTTTAAATTGGTTTTCATTAATAAACCTATAAAAAAATATTACTTAAACCTGTATAAAAAAAGAGATTTTTCTCTAACAATTTTCTTTTGGGAGAAACAAGGTATTCAAAAAATTGGCAGTTAATATCGTTGTCAGAATGAAATAAAAATATATTCTTGTAAAACTAAATTCATGTAACTGTTAATTAGAACCAAATAAAATTAAAATTATAAAATAAATGATTGATATTCATATTGATAGCCTACTTAATGGGTTTAATTAACTTTTTTTATTACCGTGTTATTTCGCTCCATAAATATATCTTTTTTTTTTGTGTGTGTTTTTTGTCCTTTTCTTTTTTTTTTTTTTTTTTATATAAATATATATATTTGAAATTGCCATAAATGCCATCTATCACATAAATTGGACAAAAACTTCAGAATTCTTCATTGTTGTCTATTTCCAGGTTTCCTTAGCCATTGGCCACCCGCAAGGATATCAATTAGTTTTATCAATGATGCCATTTCCTTCGGATACGATTATACTGTGTCTATACATTAGCTGGTAATGTCCACTTGCTGTCTCTAATACGTAAAATGTGTCGTGCCCAACTCCATTTTAGAGTCTTAACAGTAAATATTACGCCTTCAGCTTGCGTTTTTGTCTAATTAAATTAATACCAAACGTTCTATGCTTCTTTGGCACGTTAGACTGGTTAGAAACAGTACCATGAAATTAGACAGAAACAATAAATATACAAAAATATATAAATGATTCATTACTTATATTTTACATCATGTTAATAAATAGCTTACTTTAACTTGAAAATAATAAAAAATTTTAAAGAGGTTATAAAAACTTTAAAGTTATTAGGATTATAAGTCCTAATATAGGGTAAAAGCTTTGATCCTATATATAGAGTCAAAGCACTTAACATACACACCTTAAATGTCACTAGAAAAATCAACTTTGCTTGATATAAATCGTTCAGCAAGTTTAATAGTAAATGATTGGATTTTATAGATACAACAAATATTACAACAACTATTTTTGTATTATACAGTTTTCACCTTAAATTCCATTTTTGTTCAAATAGATTTGTTCATTACATTTACTTATATATAATATAATAATAAATATATAATGATTAATTTTATAAAAACTTACATATTATAACTAGCAAAATATATTGTTTACAAGCTAGCTAACCTGACAATAAGTGGCTCATTGTCAGTTATAATGCGTAAAGACATATTGAGATTTTTAAATTAGTATGTCATTTATTTTATATTCAAGTGCAATAAGTAATAAAGAAGGAATATAAAAGCTTTAAATTTATGACAATGTGTATTATTTTAAACTTTTAAAAATACAATATGAACACATTTGTAAGGTGCATATGACTTTTGTGGCACTACTATATAACATAAAATACAATAATAATAGCAAGTGGTCTAGGTGAGACCCGATCCGCAACCTCCACATAACGAACTTCCAAGAGAGGAGAATTAAAAACAAACAATTTGATTTTATTACGAACAATCAATAACCGTTCCGACTTTGCTAACGGTTTGTGCAGTATCCAGATCGATAAATTAAAATTTTGAACCAATTGAAGGTTGGATTTCAAAAAATTATTTTTAGTTATCAATTATTTTAAAGGATCCTTTGTTCAATATATCAAACTTTCTTACTCATCGGTTTGCACTTTCCGCTTCACCATTTAGAGTTGAATTAAAAAATATAAATTCATAGTTCTCACTTATGTTGTAAAGGATGATATACTGTTCAAAATTTCAAGTTTTCTCAATGCCTTATCGAAATTAGAAAATTTGGTCTAGCCTTATGACATGTATCTCTGGAGTAAATTTCAAACGTTTTAACATAATAGAGCAGTTTATTGATAGATATTCAAAATTTGAGCCACCTTTTTCACGTCCTAGTAGACGAATTTCTAAATAGATACTAATATTTGTTATAAATATTACGTCACACCGTTATTTATCAAAAACATATGATATTTATAAATGAATCACAACTTATTTGTCTTATAAAACATTTCTAAATTTGCTATAAAAAATATTAATGATGGCCTGCACTTATAGTATCCTACACCTCAATTTGGATCACATATACATTTACAAAATTCCATTGACAATGGTTAAGTGGTTACAAAAATTGGCGTAGCCAAACATTGTAACACAGGATTATTATGTATAAATATTAGAATAAAAATAATAATACCTAAGTTTTATTGTTATGTTTTCTTATATATTATGGAAAATACAATATTAAACACATACGGTAGAGGCTTCTACTATCATATATGTATTTATACGAAGTGACGTACTTGCATTTCAATGATATTACACATGGGAAAAATTAAGAAAGAGCTTTAACCCCCAAAGGGCTATCAATTTTTTTCATAATGAGATGTCGCTCAATATAACAGAGTACCTACCGTACTACTTAATAACTTTTATATACATTTGATACCATCATTACACGCAATTCGATATGTTCAACGTTTTTAACCAAAACGCGTTCTAAGAAACAAATTTTTGTCATCGTTCTAAGAAAATGAAATGGTTTTAAAGAAAATGAAATTCTATATTATAACTCTTTCAATACAATCGAGAGAAATGTTGATTTCAAAAATATATAGCTAGCAGACTCAGTCAGGCATTGCTGTGACAATTCGGAGTACCCGCTATTATAAAGCTTATTTTGTGTATAATTTACACAAAAATAACTAAACTAAAACCAAACTTATTATATCTAGAAAGTATTATAAGTATGTATCGCCTAATACTCCAAAATAAAAAACAATACCCTAAAGATAATTAAATACTACAAATTCTAATTAAAGTATTATACGATGATGAGATATCGCCTAATACTCCAAAATCAAACCTTGAAGATAATTAAATACTACAAAATCTAATTAGATAGTGAAATTGACAAAAGTAACCAAACAAAAAGTTTTTTGTCTAAGAAGTATTATAAAAAATTTAGTTCGCTAAGCACAACCGTTCCGTAAGGAGCCGCGTGTAATGGTATCTACCGCCCCCTCACCTCTCATGACTAGCCCGGACATCATACATGCGCGCGAAATACTTAATATTTATTTGACTACAATTATTACATTTTAAATATCGCGATATCTAATGAAGGAAATGTCCGAATTGAATAATTCAAAATGTTCTAGAAAGGTATTAAATTCGTTTTGAATATGAAGATTTGATAAGGATTAATACCATACTACAATAGTTACACATATGGTGACGCGATTTTTTTGTAGACAAGTATATGTTCTGCAAAGTGGTAGTACATTGTTTTGTTCTACAATCAATAGTTTACATTACGTTTACATAAGTTCTTACGTTTACATAAGCCTTGGGTTACATTATTGGACTTTTAGTAAAGATTCCTATTTTTTAGAAAATATAATATAGCCTATAGCCTTCCTCGATAATTGTAATATCCAACACTGAAAGAATTTTTCAAATCGGACCAGGTGTTCCTGAGATTAGCGCGTTCAAACAAACAAACATACACACAAACTTTTCAGCTTTATAATATTAGTATAGATACATTGAATACAATCCCATGTCGCTTGAAGACAACAAATACTCAAATTGTCGTGGCTTTATTTCATATTTTCTAATATCTTTGCGAATCCAATTCTGACTATCACGTTAGATTCTTTTTCTTAATAAAAAAATTCCCCTTTGCTTCATGGGCATTCGTGATTAAAGTTATTACTAGAAGCAGCGAATCTGTATTTATGGGAACTAGTTTTTAACACTTTTTGAAATTTTTTCAAATTTGAATATTGTAGATTTATAGATATATGGATATATCTCTTCGGTAGACTCCGAAACTACTGAGTCAATCTTAACTAAATTTTATTTTAAATGTGATTTTTTCCTTGTTAGTTAGTAAGCATAGGATAATTTTAGTTCCAATATTTTCTTTTTTTATTGCTTAATGAACGATGTTCGTTCTTTCGATCATCTACAAGCTCGCGATAGTCTTAATGCCCATCATTAATTTTGTATGTATTTCCATGATAGCAACCAATATGAAAATATACATTAAAAACATATATTTTTAAAAATAAAATGATACACAATAGACTAGAGTAGAAAATTATAGTAGAATGAAACCAATTGGAAACGGAAGATCATATGATAAAAATGAAAGGAAAAATAAATTACGGGCGATCTGAGTTCGGGAAGTGTGGAAGGGGTAAGTTTTTAAGGGTAAAATACGGTTTATTTCGATTTCCGGAAAAACTACAAGTCCTATGGAAAAAAGTTAAATGGCAAAGTTGTAGGTGATAAAAAGATCTATAACTTTTGTATTTACACTTTTTTGACATAACCTCAAAATTTTTGGATTGAAAATTAGGGTGTTTTTTCGATATTTATTCAAAATAAGATGAAAAAATAAATATTTTCAATCCAAAAAATTACAGTGTATTTGGAACATAAAAACATTTCACCAAATTTCGGAGAAAAAAAATAAAAAACCAAAAACTTGGTTATTTCAATTTTTCACATAAATTTTGAGGTTATGTGTGAGGTTAAGTGTAAATACAAAAGCTGTAGATCTTTTTATTACCTACAACTCTGCTATTTAATTTTTTTCCATAGAACTTGTAGTATTGCCGTAAATTCGGATAAACCAAATTTTACCCTTAAAAACTCATCCCCCCCCCTACTTCCCGAACTCAGATCGCCCGTAATTTATTTTTCCTTTCATTTTTATCATATTATCTTCCGTTTCCAATTGGTTTCATAATTTTTTTTATTTTCAAAAATTATCTACCCTGGTATACAAGTATTTGGTTCGAATAAATTGTACATATTAATTTCTTTGATTGCTTTAAAAGATTTTCTGTTATTTAGTGTATTTTCACAAAATACAACAGCTGTATGTATTTTGGTGGTGTCATAAAATATTTTCTATTTAATGTTCAAATGTAATGGCATTGCCAAATTAATTATGGTATTGCCAAATTAATTCTTAAATATTTGTACTGTCTGCTAAGGAAAGTTATACTTTTCACGAGTATATTTATGTAAATTTCTTTATTCCTTGGTATCTTCCAAACGGTTGGTGGATTTCTCCCGTTATGGAATCCATATATTCTTCTTAAAATCTAAAATGTACTTAAATATGTAAAAAAAAGGTTGAAATTTTTGCTAGAATTTGTATGCATTAATAAAAACAATTTACCAAATCTATCTAATAGAGAAATAAAGAAAAGTCAGAAATAAAGAAAATTAAAAGGGAATTACAAAAATTATGTTAAAATTACATTAGAAATAATAAACAGATTTTAAAAGTTTGAAAACTAATGTACGTTGTTCATAAAAGTGTGACGGAACTCTAAAAAGTCTAAGAAATAAAATAAAATATTTTAAAAATGAAATAATGACTGCAAAACAGAAAACTTAAATGGAATACACTAACACGACCGTAAAAAGTTTAACTTAATTGGTTAACTGAAACTTGAAAGCCTAAGTTAAAATACTCTCAATAATTTGAGTAGCAGGCGGAACCCATCAATTTTTTTTTTCGGTTTATAATTTGCAATTATGTCCCTTATATTGTTACTCAATTTAATAAGTATATTTAATTTTGGTTTTAAATTTTCATTTAAATTTAGTCAATCTTGTTTTGGCGATTTTAGTGCATTACGTTTCAATTTTCTTTTTTACAGTCGGTTTTTGGATTGTTTAAATTATTTATTTAATTTAATTGATATGTAAATCTTAAACCATTTGTTGACAATTCGTAAAAGGTACGGAACCCATTAATTTTTGAGGAAGTGTTAAAGAAAATAGAAGGGGAAACCATGGATACCTTTGAGTATGAGGCCTGTTATAGAAAAGGGGTTGAGCGTTTCAAATTTTGTCTGCTTTATTCGATATTTGTAATTGTTGTGGCGATAAAAACATCCAGAATTGGAGAACAACCAGACATTACAAATCGATAGTTTGTTTACACACACATCATTGTCTTTCGCGATTTTTGAGCGTATATCAGTATCGTAATCTTGCCTATGCGATCGTACACACCTAACTTGGCCCTCTGTGAAGTGATCCTTTTCATTTCCACGTAAACACCATCACTATCTCCACAGCACTGTTCCTAAACTCCCGAATTTTTCTTCCGATCTAGTTTGCTATTATTATTTAATAATACGTTGGATATTATCTTTTATTATTTAAACTTTTTTTTTGGATAATATCCAACTGATTATTAAATAATAAAAATATTATTAAATAGTTAATAATTTATTTAATAAAAATAAATTATTATTGAATAAATAATTAAAAAATATTCATTAAATAAATAATTAATATTTATGAATTATTAAATAAATAATTAAATTGATGTGGCTGTTTTCCCTAGACTTTTTTATTATCCTAAAATGTTTAAATAGTAATACTAATTGACAATTTGATGTTAAAATTAAGCCGTGAAATCAATTTTTAAGACCACCCTTATAAAACCTTTGGATAATCCTTTGAATAATTCATTACTGAATTGCAATCAAGTAAACAAGAATAATATTAACGATTTTTCAACTCAATTCTTTTAACACCCACATGAACGGTTGCTCACTTGTTTTCCTCCCTGCCTTAAGCAGCCATACGACAGGTATATTGATCCGTATTATTGCAAATAAGAGAAACCTTTTTTGATTTATTGCATTTTTATTAAAGCATGAGCAATCCAAAATGAAACGTTTTGTTAAGATAATGTTTAATACCCAACATTTGTGATCATTTAATAATACTGACAACGTACATAACATATTTTACAAAACTATATTGTTTGTTCGTTTAATAATATAATTATTGTCTTTGAAACGTGGATGATATCTACTACAAATTTGTTTTCTTAACATTATATATGAAACTAACTATTCATTAATACAAAAAAAAAATTTTTTGATATTCATCTCAACAAATTAATAAATGCTAATAATAATAATTAAACAAATTACAAAATAATTACAAAGCCAATGATAGACTTCGCGATGTACGATAATGCTACTTTAAATAGCTAAGTTCGATTCGCCTTCAACGAATGAGTTACAATCATATCAAGTTTCCTGTCATTAAGCTAACGGCGCTTATTTAATTTTTTTGAGATTTTCTGTTAAAAATGCATTCCACGCAATATCCAGTATAATTCATTTTAACAAAATTAGAAATGTAAAATCTACCGCCAGTCTAAATTAAATTTGAAAAACAAAACATTGGGCGTATTTGAACGAAGTTTGTACTTACTAAACTTAGTAAGCAAGTCAGCATAAAAAAATTAAAATCTTACAAGCTGACTATAGCGCTTTTCGGCCAGGACAGACTTACTGGCTTAACATAACACGTACAAAACCTCATAGACTGAATATTATTGACAGTACTAAATTTAGGAATATAATTTAATTCCTGTAAAGAGTTGCAAATGGATAATTTTATGAGAAATATTTTATTGGATGAAATATTAAATGACCTAGTGGATAATATCGATAATTTAGTGAATTAAGTGCTTGTGTATCTGAACAATGACAGATCTGTTCCTGTCCGTTTTGTTTACATCAACAATAAGCGAAATGGTGTCGTATATTAAGCCATGCTTACTGCGTCAGCAGTAAGCATAACTTTTGTGTCTCAGCCGAAAATCTTTTAAGTATAGTAAGTAACTTACTTAATTTACTAAGTACTTACTTCGGCCAAACACGTCCACTAGTAAAACAAAAAAATATTACTTACTTAAAATTACATAATTCGACAAAACAAAAACTGGGGGAATTCATTCTATTTTTCGAGAAATGTCTGTCCTACGGTTAACATGGAATTTTGAAGGTCTTTAAACTCAAAGGCCTTTTTATACTGGAATAAACAGTGCCTGCTCTAGAGACGTGCTACTGGCAAGATATGGCTTAAATTTTTATCGAATTGAATTAATGTTTTTATTGAATCGAATATAAATGGCTTCACTCGACTTGATATGGCGTGTAGCTGTTTGAATGTACGATTGAATCGTATACATTTTCCATCATATAATTTTTGAACGTGTGGTTTTGGAACATATAACTTTGTTGACATTTCTAAATCTAATAATATAATACGTTAATATTTTCAAATATCCCCTCAATAATTATATCCTTGGGCTTATGCTGTTTTCACAACATCAGCCTCAACAAATAATGGAGACCGCATATAGCCCAAACATAATTTGTCGGATACCCCACCAATGTACCCCACCAAAAGCTATATTCATTTTAATTTATCGCATTTGTGCAAGTAATTACAATCCAATTTTCTGTTAAAATTCATATTTTTTTAACATAAGGGAGAATTAAATTCTTATAAAGATATTACTTAAAATAAAATATCCTGAGCTGAATGTTCTTAAAGCAGTTTTTGGTACAAATCATTACAACGTATCATTATTGAATGATCCCGAAGACTTGCAACCTTAATTTTTTGTTTCAACGTTATTGAAATTAAAATTAATTTTTTTGACTTTCCTTGTTTCACAATGCGATATGCTGGATATAAGAATAATTAAGTTTTCGTTTTCCATATAATTCCCTTTTGTTGTTTTATTCGTAAATAATTAAATAATTAATTTTCTTTTTAAGTATTCAATATTTTCAAATACCAGTAAAACTTATAGATTTTTAGTATTTAGTAACAACACATGTTTGTTAGTAACTTTTAATAAAATGAAATGTTACTGTCAATTGACATTAAATAGAGAGGATTACATAGAGGTAAATGTAATAATTGTTTGTCAATCTCAACATTTATATTTGTTGAGTCCCATAATTCCAGAGGGGGGAAATATGAATGAGGGATGTTGCGAATATTTGCATCTGCTTCCGCAAATGCGGAGCTTCCTCATAGATTTGGACATGTGTTTCTGAATCCGCAATAATCAATGCGGATATTCATACGGATGCGAACGTAATAGAAGTTGCAACAAGATAGGCATTGGTTACCAGATCCGACTAATTTGTTGTGGTTCACTCTTCCATAGCAGTGAAATTTCTAAATATTTTTTTGTAATTATTAATTACCAAATAATCATCGATTTGTAAAGTATCGTTTAACTTTACTTTATATTTTCATTGTTAGCATGATTAACTTAATGATAAATTAATTTAATTTATATCGATTTAAATCACTTCATCTTATTTCAAATACTTACTCTTCAATTTAAAATATCTTACTAATAATCTTAAATTTTTCTAAAATCAATATCTTTAATGACTAAGTCGTATTAGTTGAAATTTGGATACGAGATTAAAAAACATATTATTGCTCGCTTTCTTTTAACTCTAAGTATCTGCTTGTCTCTGCAAAAACTATCAAATGTTAACTTATTTTTCGTGTTCAATCAAGTTGAAAATTTGCAGGCAGACTTGTTGCGATATATTATAAAAATGATATATCAAACTTTCGTTTAAAAAAATGTACAAGCCCCACATACATATAAATATTTAACAAATTCTCACTTAAAGCATATTACAAATCTGACTATCATTTAGCATCTAAAATAATTTTGGCAATAATGGATCTTCTTGTTTTGTACCAGTGCTTAGAGGAACTGTTGGCCCAGGAGTTCCAGCTTAGTTCTTGTGGTGATATTTTCATAAATGAGTTTCAAATTTGAATGTATGTATAGAGTATTTAATTTTATTAATATGATTTTATGAACTACCTTTCTTGTATGCCTATCTGAGTGAAATTTTGTAATTGATTTTGAACTAACTTCCCGATAAGATAAATACTTGAAATTTGGACCATTGCTCAGAAATAGATAACAATGCTTGAAAATTTAAACGAATAAAAATGAAAGGAAGGAGAGAATGATGAAGAAAACAAAAAAGATGAAAAAACGAGAACAAACCTGCCAAAATAAGAAGTATTACGTTCAGTATACGAAAAATTTCATTCAGATAACGCTAATAAGCAGAAAATAATAATTATGAAATGAAAGAAATTTTAGTCTACCATAATTCATAACGTAATAAAAAGTATATGCTTTCGCTAATTTCAAACGCAAAACTTGGGGTGCATGCAACAATTATCTGCAGCAATACATTAATAGCTCAACTAGTGTTAAACATACGGGCTAGCTGCATTAGAAAGTTATAAAAAAATGGTACATTTAAAACTATTTATATTTTGTTATTATTTTTATAATTAATATTAGTTAAGTCATTATTATTTTACTCGACATACATAATATGTCAGATTATATTTTATATTAGTTTAAAGTTTGTAACGCTACCTACTATTGACCACACAATCAAATTTAATGTATAGGTGTTCATAGAATCATCCATTTCTGTCTGTAAGTAAATCCGTTTTCATGATACCTCAAAAACAAAAACAGATAGCGAGCTAAAATTTTGGTGACGTGTTTTAAACATAAAAATTGAGTTTAAGTTTGTGGATGAGCAAAATCGGTCTTTTTGGTTCAACTATAAAAGATAGAAGGAAAGTTCCAATACAAAACATGTAAAATATTTGAGTTCTCCATAATTTTTGCTCAAATTTAGCTAATAAACGAATATAGTTAATAGCAATACATATTTTTATTATAATAATATGTTGAGTGTCTAAACAATTAAGTCTATCACAGATCTTCGGATGGGAAATTCTTTACAATTGTTACTATAATGTATTATCGTATACACTATGTTCGTGTACCTAGTATACAATTTCAATTTGTAGAAATAAATAGAAAGAATAAAAAGTTAATAACTTTTCACTGAGAAGCTCTTATAACAAGTAAGATAGGAAGATGAGGTTGCTTATATTAGAATAAGTATCGCTACAGTTTCATATCTCGGTAGAATCAAGTAACTTAAGCTACTCTGTAAAACTTCTGTTTCCCAAACAAAAAATGAGGATCGGCCCATTATTGGGCCAAGACAGGCAGCCGATTTAAAAGTATCGGCCAATGATCCAAATATATCATCGGCCCAAGACTGGGCGAGTATCGGACTGTAACGCCATGCCGATATCGGATCCTATGATCGGCCGAGTATAGGATCCTATGATCGGCCGATCATAGGATCTCATGATTGGCCGAGCATAGGATCCAAGCATCTGCCAAACGTACCAATATCGGATCCTATGATCGGCCAAGCATAGGATCCAAGCCTCTGCCAAACGTACTATTATAAATAATTGTTTTTAATCTACAAATAAAAAAATTTTTTATTTAGAAACATTAATCTTTATTCGATAAATATATTAATTAATTATACTAAATTATTTTTTATTTTAAGAGTTTTAAAAGAATATTTCACTACAATTATAAATATAAGTAATACAACATTAAGTGAGTTATTAAAAAAGAAAATAAGTAATTTTAGTATTAAAATTAACTATCATTGTTTTCCTCGTTATTATTATTATTGTTGTGTTGTTGTTGTTGTTGTTGGTTGTTAATAGCTCGTTGACGGCGGCCTCCATCTCTGTCATCTGCATTAGCAAGAAAACTGCCGATCTTTACCCTTAACGATTTGGATTGTTCCGAGTCCCGAAACTTTTCTTCAACAACCTCTGAAATTAGAAATATTGATAGATATTGATAGATTACTTTATTCAGGTGTAGATTTTAAACTTATATATCCTACCTTTTAAACAAGTGTAAGTGCAAGTAGCACTAAAATTGTGTTTCCCGATACCACGTACTTTCTTCCGAGTGCCAGAATAATTCAATTGTACGGTAGGTATAATGACCTCAGATAAAGTTTTTCGTATTATAGTTACAACATCTGATTCCCCGTACATAATAACTCTGAATAAATTCTTCAGTTTCTTTTTTTCGTCGTCAGTTTTCAGGTCGTTATCAAAAATCAAAAATTGCGCCTCATCGTTGATAGGGAATATATTTTTATAAGGCTCCATAGCAGTTGTTTTAGAAATGTTTGGAACATTTTCCCCAGTTTTCATTAAAACTTGAGTTTTAATTCGTTTAGCTTTATTTTTTATGACATACTCCGTGCTTATTTTAAATGCATCCAAATGTTCATGTAATTCGTCAAATTTCCCATCAATATAAGTCTTTATACGATCTAAAATAACAGTAAATAGTAAAATATACAAAAATATTATAAGTAATTAATAAGATAAGTAATAAAATTTATTAAGAAGAAAATTAGTTAGAAAAATCTTGACTTTTCATTTTAAATAATCATTATTTTTCACAATAAAATACTTAGAAATAAAGTTAGCAAATTCGATGCATAAATACAGATAAAATATTCATTAGTTGTTTTCTCATCGTAAGTAGAGAATACCTAATTTAATTACATGCGTATAAATTAAGTCATGTAAAAAGTTGGAATAGTACAAAATAATGAATGGAAACAAATTTTTTTTCCGCGATACGAGCAATATTCAATTTGTTTTTTTAAATAAAAAACATAAACACTTACCAAACAATATACCATCATAATAAATATGAGTTGAAATGGCTTGCTCAAAGGTAGAATGAATTTCTATAATGAAAAAAATGAATAAAAGACATTGTATAATTATTCAACTATTATAAACATACCTTTGACCTTGATTTTGCATGTTTATTTTTGTCTGAGCATGTATCTGTGCTCTGACAAGCAATCGAACTCACTGATTCCACATGATTGAGTTCATCTATAATATCATTTTAACAGCTGATCTAATTTTCAATACGCTTGCGCAGTCAAAAAAGTGTCATATCATCGGCCAAGCATCGGCTGAAGATCGCAAATTATTATAGAGCGTATACTACGGCGGGCGATGATAAGCCAGCCATAGGCCGTTAAAGAATGCCGATGCTTGGCCGAGCATTGGTAGCCGTACCTTGGCCGATGAACGGAAAATAGTTGATCATTGGCAACTTTGTATGGGTTCTCTACCAAGAAACTAAAAATTACGACTTTCTAAATTATGCACAACAATATGCTTTTTAACTTCAGGCATAAGTTTTAAAATTGTTTATTGCCTGTTGTTTGCTACAATTGTTAATTGCATGTAATTGTGGATAATATTACAACGGATAGTTCTAGTGAACAAGAGGTAGAATCATATTATATCGGCTTTTATAGACCATTTTTGTTTCCGTTATTTGCTGATTACTGGTTATTTCAGTTTTGCGAACAAGGAGAATAGCTCAACTAACGAAGCTATATGGGTCAGCATCGTTGTCGTGTTAATTAAATCAAACTAATACTTGAAAATAAATTAATTCCTCTATTATATTTTATTTCATTAAAACTTCGATGTGACAATTTCATACACTTACATTTTCCTGGAGATGGAATGTTATCATCTATCTCAATCATAAGCGAAAGGCTTGCAAAAAAAATTATTCAAATACACAAAGAGGTGTTAAAACATTGAAAAAAAAAATTATTTTATAACTTTAAAATATCAGTTTCGTGTCGTGGGTCGAATAGTTAATAAAATCAAATATAGATAATAAAATAAATTGAATTTATACTTGCAGAACGCATTAAATGCAAATTAGCATGAATGCATTGTAAGTATTTTTTAAATGCTCACTAAGCAAAAAATTATTCGGTTATGGAATAATTTTATAACATTAAATACACACCACACTCTTTGCACATTTATTTAAACGTATGCTCTGTTATTTATTTGTATAGGTATTAATTTCAACTGTTGTTCGTTGCTATGGGTAAAAAATTCGTATAATAATAAATTGTCGTCCATTGGGAACACGTATAAATAATAACAGTTTGTACAGACAACTTACTGTTAATGGTCTAGAAGAGTAACTATTAAGTATTTTTTCCATTTAAGTATTATAATTCTAAAATTGTTTTTATACAACCCCAAGTGCGTTCTTTAGTTTTTAAGTATGTATATCACAACATAAACTTGTCTATTCCAAAAAACTCGAGAAAATATGTTTCCTAAGGAATTTAGATTCTTAACCTTAAGGTTGTACCATACAGCCAATTATACAAGGTGTTTCAGACATAATATTTTTGCGAGAGTTCATATTGAAGTTCAAGTGTTTTGCTAAAATAGTTGTTATAATAATAATAGTAATGGAGTTTTACCTTCGTTCTTCATACACATACATACGGCTATAACAGAGATTGCCAACATTATCAATTCTTTAACTATATTAATTTTAACTACATCTATACAATTAAATTAATGATGTGGGTGGATTAAAGGATATTAAGTGAAGTCTAGGATTTAGTAGTACGTCTACAGGCAATTTATTGAAAGGAACTACGCCAAAATAGATATACAGTTGTGGGAGGGAAATTGCTAAAAATCGCCACAAGGAAATTGCATGATGACAAATTGAATATGGTTGTAGCAGATTGTTGACATTTTAATAACTAAGTAAATCTATAAAAATCTATAAAGAAAGTATCTTTTGTTGCTACTTCCGAATTGTATCGTTGAACATAGTAACTATTCTGTTCGTTTCTAAATAAAAAAATGTTTAGCGTTTCGGAACCGTTCGGAAGCGTTCATGCAAATTTTTTATAGTGTATGAGTGGTGGCAAAGTCAATGAGATTTGCATAAATTTTGAGAGGTTGAATTTAATATGAAAAAGTGTTTGTTTAGATGTAAAGAAACATACCCTCAGTTTTCTTACTCAAAATTTGTCCGAGACTCTTTCTAGCCGCCAACAAAGGGTTTTTCGACATTTTCAGAGAAATTTTTTCAGTTCTAATTTTTTTTTTACCACTTTCAGTGAATGTGGGTTTCCTACAAAATTGGTATTCTTTTCCAAGAATCTCCAGTTAGAATTTCGCAGTGATTGGTTTATTCCTCCTCCTGCTTCATAAATATATGTATATAAATATGTGAAAAATCTAATTTGTGAATATCTCAGATAGATGTTGAAGTGAAATTTTAAGAATAAGTGGTTCATATTGACCTGAAATTGTAAGCCAAGTTTCATATAAAAATAATATTTGGTTCCACCACGATCCTATTTTTAGTCAAATTCAAAGAAATTCTTGAATGCTTCCCAAAATTGCTCCAGTAGCCTGATGAAAAAAGTAAAAGCAGCAAATTGGAGTTTTTCATATGTTATTTTCCATAAAACTATTTTGGTTTGAAAAGATATAGCTCTAAAGTCGTCCACAAATTCATAATTTGACGATGGAATCTCGGGAAATCGAGAAAAATATCCTCCTATCAATAATCATCCTATAAATAATAAAGATCTAAGCTAGAAAACATCATTTGATTGTGGAATCAAAAAGCTTTCCCCAATTTCCTTGAAATTTCAGCATCAAATCGTGATTTGCTTAAAACGGAACCACGTTTATCCTTTCAAACAAATATAGTTTTTGAAAATTGTTTCAAAATTGATGATAATATCAGGACATACAAATATATATGCGTAAATACATATACACCGTAAATTCCTCATTTTTGAGACCGCACAAAATTGTTATTAATGTTTGATTAAGTTATCAAGATAGAGCATAATAAAACCGAAAATTTGTAGTAAATTTTTTTTATTGTACCATTGGCGAAATTTTGGCAGTCATAAAAGAAAATATTTAAAATTTTGACTCTTAAAAGGATCGTACCGGATCCTCTAAATATTTAGATACACTATTCTGCAGGCGTGGAAATAGACAAATCACTGAGAAATTTTTATATAGAATTTATCCTATAGAATTAAAACGACTCTAGAATTCAATTTAAAAAGCAAACAAGGGAAAGTCAAGCCTTGATATTTTGCATAAAGGCGACCTTTGCGCTGTTGTAACATCTACTACAAAATTTAGATGATTTGCATGGTACCAATTACCTACCGCAATAGGAGCTAACGAATCAATTTTTTAGTCAAAGATATTATTGGCGCCGACTTCAAAAGGTAATTGGACACAAGGAAATTATTAATAGAAGTTATTAGAAGAATTAATTTAAATTTATTTTTTCTTTTTAGTTTTTTTAACTCTGTAATGTCTGTTTTTCTGTTGAAAAAACTTTATATCGAATTTTACCCATTTCCCGTAGTCAATCAAAGTAGTTGAATCAATTTGAAACCCTCTTACCTCCATTTGAAGTTTAATTTCAAAAAAATCCTACTTTTGGTCTAGCCTAGTGTAAAACTACGTAATACACCCAATAAAGTAAATTTCATTAAGGTAAAATAAAATAGCAAAAATAAAAAATATCATATTCTCAAATTTAGATCATAATTATGGTTTTTTGGCAATAAAATGGCTAAATTCAATATTCTAAAGAAAATTTAAAATTTTTTATACCCTAACTGTGCGACCATAAGGTGATACGCAACAAAACGCCCGAATAAAATTTTTGTAAAAATTTAATATATATAATTTAACAATAACAAAGATAAAATAAACAATCATATTCACTATTTTAGATCATAATTATGGTTAATAATAAGACTGAATTCGAAATTACGTCTTATACATTCAGAAAACCATACATTTCCTGCTTATTCCGATTTTTCTGAAAAAATACTTTTAATGGTGAATTTTTTAGGAAGTTGGAATAACATGTCTTTCATATAACTTCTTCTCGGAGCGCATCCAACTTACGTTTTTTTTTGTTTATAAGCCAGTAACTAACTTCTTCTCATATTCTGTGGAGAATACTAGCTTCTGTCTCAATGTTTCTTTACTCTCGCCGGAGGGAAGATTTCAAAGTTCAAGAAGCTATTTCAAAATATCTCGACGCTTCTTTCTTTGCTACGGACACATTGCATGGCTTTATCTAAATCCTCTGTGCTCCATGATGCTCGCAAAGTTTGTGCAACGTATTTTTAAAACATTTTCTGTAATAGAGGCGATATGTTATGAGATAATACATTCAAATACTGGAGCATTTTAAACATACATTTTTAACAAACAAAGGTGGGGTGTTATGTCAATTTCCATTTTTTTCTATATTTCAGGCCTTTAGCACGTCTGTCTTGATGTTCAACGAACTTTGATCGACTTATGTACGTAATAGGTAGTACGTATCTTTGTTAGTTTGAGTGCGAGAAGCGTCGGGCGTTTTGTCAATTGATGCGTATTACCGAGTTTTACCCTACGTAAAAATAGGATTCTCTGGTCTAAATTTTATAATTCTTAACTTGGTGGTTTGGGCAGTTCATTGAGAGATAAATTTGAGCCCCCTTTAACTCCTCTTAGCAAGCCAAATTTTCAAATATCCCTTAGCGATAGCTTACGGTATATAACACAAACTCGTGCAACATTTCAAGCTTCTATACCAAGCGGTTTCGACTCTGCGTTGTTATGTTAGCTAGTCAGTTACCCTTTTATATGTAGAAAAAATCCATCCCAATTGTTTATTTAAAATTATATTACTTTCGCTTATATAATCAAATTTGTAAAATATTTATAAGTGTGTGGTTTTTACGTATTTCCGTGCAATTTTTTCTATTTTTCTATTGACTTTTCTCGAACTTTAAGGAATATAAAAAAAAAAAAAATAACTTGCCAAATCGGATCAGCCGTTCGTAGGTTTTCACTTAACAACACATTTAGTAACTTATTTTTACTCTCTATTTAAACTTGTAGTGTCTGTTTTCTTCTGGTGAATGAATTTTAAAAATCTATTGAGTAGTTTACGAATAAAGACGTTACAAACAAACGATAAACTAAGTAAATCACATTTTTATTTATATTAGTATGGATGTGTGGTGAAGGCTCACATGAATCATTTAAATCTTGAAAAAAACGAATCTTCTGGAAGACCGGTGTTAATAGACAGTAAAATATTGGGACAAAATAAAGTGAAATAAAAAAATCAACTTATATTCATAGAAAATTTTATGTCATATAATAGTATCAAATATAATTTTTTACCTCATTGCCCAATTAAAACTGAATTGGTCTAGTCGTTCCAGAGATATAGTTTTTTATGTAAATGTGGATATTTAGATAGTTTTACTTAAATGCCGATATTTGGTGAACCATTCATCCGATTAAATTAAAGTTTGAAGTTTGTTGAAATCGATTATTCTGAATATTAAGAATAATAGTTAAAGCAGAAAATTGCAAAGACAAGTGAATATAACAACTAACTGAGTTAACTGTTAAGTACTCAACATATGGTTCAATATCAATGTGTGAAGAATTATTTTTAGTCATTAGTATTCATAAAATTCTCTAAATATGCAGTTCACATAGTATAAATATATATTAATAATATTTAATATAAATATGTGTTTTTTATCTAAATTTGGGCAAAAATTATGGTAAATATAAACAGTTTCAACAATGTTTCAATCAAATTTTATTTGTTTTGCATTGATAAGAGAAAGGATGTTATGTTTGGATTTTCTTCTGTTTATGATGGTTTAATAGTCAAGAAGTGAATCTTAGTTTTTAGGCCTACAATCCGAAACTATAAGTATATTTAGTACCTTTACAAACTTATTTACTGACAAAAATTTATTTACTATCACATATCCTAATTATGTCGAGTATAAAAATAACGTGAAGTTAGTGACTTTATTTCCATAGAAAATTTTACGTGATTAAAATATAGATATGTAATATATGTACGTCATATCTACATTGCAACTGATGGTATGTAAATAGTAGATGATGATGATGACGTGTCATGCCTGTTTACAGACGTTAACGTATATGCTCTTCTTTAATTTTCGGTCGTATGCCAAATGTGCGATGTTTGCTAATTTACCGTATTTGGGCATTGTTCGTATATTCTTCTTTGTTCTTTCATAACCTTTTCGTAGTCTTTTCGTCACCGTTAAATCATTTTCGGTTTTGTTTGTCAGTTTTTTGAGCCATCTCCAATATTTTTCTATTTCACTCATTGGACGACTACGTCTTAAAAAAGAGTTAATGTGCTTTTTGTCTTTAGGACCTTCTCCAATTTTTGGGTATTTTATTTTTTGTTTTATTAGAGACGATTTTTCACTTCTTCTTATTTACTATCTTCTCTTTAATTTTTGTTTTTTGGTTTTTGTTTTCTTTTTTTTTTTTTTTTTCGTAAACTGAATTTGGTATTTTTAATTCTTCGACAATCGAACTGGTGCACCAATGCCTTTGCTGAATCTACATCATACAATCGTTGATTATATAAAAGTTTATCTTTCCTAAAGGTCGTTTCTTTTCCCTGTTTTTAGTACATTCATGATTGATATCAATTGCTTTCTTGACTCTCTCACTTATTCAGTCATGTCGTCTGTTTTGTATATGTTTGGGTTTTAAAGTTTATATTTTGATTGCATAATTCATGTTTTTTTTTTCTAAATGCAATCATGCCGACTGCAATTGCAGTAGTCTTCTCTTGGGTCTTCTCTTGGTTATTCTTTCCGATTCAAATAATTCGTTGAAAGTTAATATTTTCAATTAAAGTATTTATCATAAGGGTTTTTCGTGACCATTTCTTCCAGTTCATAATAATTTTGACCTTCCTATATCAAACCGTAAATAATGAAGATTATTTTCCTATTTTCTCCTTCTATTATTTAAATTTTTTTATCTATCATTTCCATTTTTTCTTGATGCTCTTTAACATCTAGTTTTTAGGTATTGAGGTTTTCATTCAAGTTATCGATAACTTTTTCTAAACCCTCTCTTAGCTCTTTAAACATTTCAATAATTAGCTTTTGATCCACTTTTACCACCACGATTTGCTTTTGATCCACGATTTTATTTTTTGCCTGATTATTACCTTAGATTGAAGAGCAGAGTTGTGTGTTGATTAGTACTTTAGACCTGCAGAATAATTTCTTCATCCACATCATTATTATCTTTTTTTTTCCCAATAAAAACGTTTAATTTAAAAATTTTAAGCTATTGCATAGCTTTTATCGCGGGCTTTGAGCACGGCGACCGAATCAAGAAATTCCGTACCGAAATTAAACCTAACACACTAAACTCCTATGCAGAATAAACTAAATGTATTGTAAGATAATAAAAATATTTTAAAAGACATTAACTTCTCATTTATTTAATAAAAGAAAAAAATTCGTTTTCTTATCGGTCACCACGCTCAAAAAGTGTAACTTGAATTAAAATCAAAGAAAAAACTTGAATTTATATCGAAGAAAACAAAATACTGCATAAATAATAAATAAATAAATAATTATAATTACATAAGTTGATAAAAAATGCTATGCAATAACTTTACCGCGGCAGTCCCCGAGTGCCACTCGTTTTTTTTTTTTTTTTTTTACTTATTTTATTTCAGTAATAATATTTTGTCATTATGTTTTTGCCATGTTATTATTCCGATTCTAAGTTGACGAGGTGAAATTATTGTCATTTGTTTTTTATTTTTTAAGTAAAACTAACACAAGTATACAACACAAGTAAGTTCTATATTTGTGGTTGTCAATGTACTTACACTTGAATATATGATTACATAAACAAGCAAGCATTAACTCAAACTTTGTAAACTGTTCTTATATAATCGATTAGATAATATTTAGGTAAAATATATAATTATAAATAAAATACTTATTTTGTTTGTATGTCATACTGTGTTCAGTTAATTAACTTCGTTAACGGTGCACATAAATATGTTTTTAATGTTGAATAGAATACCAACCATATAATAGTGTAAGCAAACAGTATGCCTTGCCTTGCCTCGTCTTGCCTCGCTTATACCACTAACAATGGTTGTAAATAATTTTCAACTATTTGAAAAGGTGCCAAGAAATTGTGCCATCAATCCTTATTATATGTAATGATTAATGATTACTGTTTGTGAATAAATTATTTAATACTTAAGATCTTTATTTATTTTGTATACAGATTCAAAAATGATTACTGAACAGTAAATATAGTTTTCGGGAAATGATTTTCGTTTTTTGCTTTATTAAATATCTTTTTTATTTGTGTTTTCAGGGATGTAAATATTAATAGACTTTCTACTTGATAATGTTTAATCGATACTTTAATGTAACGAATAAAAAAAAACTTTATCAAATACTTCAAACGGTTTATGTAATTTCTTCACTCAAATAGAGGTCAATTAAAAATACATTGACCATAATTAACAAAGAAATTCTTCATGATATGTAAATGTGTTCTTAATAACTACTAGCCTAAAACTTTTCCATTGAATGAATTTCATTTTGGGTACAGGCAGGATCGTTTTTTTGCGATTGTTAAAGATCTTTAGTCACTGCGGAATCACCAATGGATAACCGATATTTACTATCGAAAAAAACATATTTATTTTGAAAAATTCGAATGCAATACCAAAAATACTTGTGATTAGCTATTGAATGCGCAAAGCTATTCTACTCTCGCCGAAAATCAAGCTTTCTGATTTCAGCATGCTTTGATAAATTGAAATATATAAAAATACAATTTAATGGTATTCTTAGTACCTACACTGTTATATAGAAAAATTTTGCGTGAAATAGTTTTTAATGTACCTAATTTTTTTAGCGTGCGTCGTCAAGAATTACGGTAGTAACTCACGTCAATTAAATTACGCAAGCGAAGAGAAGCGTGAATCGTCAAGATTTGATTGCATAACAACTTATACAATATATGTTTTATATTATGTTTGAAATAAAAAATTTCATCAATAATGCGTATGTAGATATTGAAAAAAAAATTATTTTAATGATTAAAAAAGAACAAAAGTCTAGGCTCTGTCAAGGTCATAGGGTCTCTACTATCGTAATGTGGTCAAGGTCATCAAAAGGTTAAAGGCGGCCTTGGGAATGGATACAAAATGAACTTTTTTACAAATCAATTACAAAAAAATTTTCTGTAACAGTTAGCTAACCAGCCTTAATTCATTGAATCTTTACTCATTATTTGCAATTACAATTAAACCTTTGTGTGCAATTTTTGATTCGTGTCAATCCGTCTGTCGGTCTAAGACACTTATTAAGTCGAACCGCACATAACTCAAACCCATCGAAATAGGCTGGTCTCATTTAGAAACGTCTCATCTATCAACTACAGTCATCAGTCATTTAGTCAGTCTGTCATCCATTTTCGCTGAAAATTTCCGATCGTAGATGTATGAAGTAGTTTCTCATCAGTGATTTAATTTTGTTGATATTGGTAACGGGCCAAATTTTTCAGAAAATCGCAAACACGTGAAGTTTTGTACTGAAAATTTTATATGATTTGTATTCATTCTTGGAATTTTTAATAACTAGAAAAATCGATTTCAATAAAATTATGTCATTGATATGAAACTATGTCGAAGATATACATACAAAATTTCATCCAAATACGTTTTGCGAAATATATTCCAAATATCCATTATGGAATACATTTACTAAAAAGGCTGTATGCTGACCAAACACCATGAAACGATTGAGTTGAAATTTGGATATAAGGTAAAAAAATGCATTTCTATCAGATAAAATTATATCACGTTTACGCGCGCTGTTTGATTTTTATATAATAATGGAGTTATTCAAAAAGTTACAAGCCTATCCCGAGATATTTGCCAATAAATCAAACTCTTCCTGGATGAATCACCAACTAGACGCCTCAAGTTGTAAAAAGTATGTTTGCCGCATTTCTGCACCGAATGCATTCATTATAATGCTTTCAATTAATTTTTATTGTTTTTTTTTTTTAAAGTTTATTTTATAATGTTTTTTAGAAGTACCATTTTAAATGAAAGACTGATAAAAATTAAATGATTATGAATATCCAAGGAGCTTATTATAATTATAATTATTACATGTTCTATTTAATTAATTATTTATTCGAATTAATACATTTTAATTTATTTATTGAACATTACATAACGTTTTACATTATTACGACATGGTGATTTCACTTATATTTTGCGTCTAAGTATGTCCATCATTCTCATGTACGCCTGACTACCTATATTGACCAATAGAGATCTCGTCAATCGCAAATTTTAAATAACATAAATTTGAAATTACCATACATTAAATAAATTATCACAAAAATCATCAATTCCATTCTTGTGTGTTCCTACATGTTAAAAATTACAAAAGTATTGGAAACTAACTTTGTTAAATTTTATCGTGTGCTATATTTATTGGTAAAAAAAAAAAATTAAATAATACAAATATTTTTGTCAATATTTTATTTTCTATTATTAATAGAAGTTCAATATAGCTATAACCATAATTTTCAATTTATTTTATAAATATAATGAAATATCCGGAGTTGAACAACATCACGTTAAATATTCGCAAATCAAATAACCGAATACTAATATATATATATATATATATATATATATATATATATATATATATATATATATATATATATATATATATATATATATATATATATATATATATATATATATATATATATATATATATATATATATATATATATATATATATATATATATATATAAGCGGAGATGTACTTATAACCGAACGCGTTTTAAACAATGAAAGTATGCTTTATTTAGGTTCATAAATTAATCTTTATGAAAGTAACGAATTTATTTTGAATTAAAATTCTTGATAGCTAAACATCAAAAATTATAATTCATATTTTTCTATTAAATATGACAGTTGAAAAAAACAAAGATAAATCTCTCAGCGCAATAAAGTGTACAATATTATCGTGATTAGTCCGTCTTTAGCCTATAAATTTCATTGTGTTTTCCCTTTTACTATGATCAGTTATCGACCGGCGAGGGCGGGAGATGAGTTCAGAAAAAAATCATAATTTAAGGAAATTCAAATTATAAACTGAATAAGAATTTATCGTATTACAATTATTATATTCGATTGCGATCTTGCAACCCTATTGCGGATCTGTGGATAGATTGAAAAAAATAAAAACGGGGATGGAAAATTAGGGGTTGATCGTAGAAGGGTGAAAATTAAGAGTAATATGATTTTTTTAAATTCTATGTCATGACAAAAAAAAAAAATCTTAACAAAAAAATTAAAGTTTGAAAATTTAGGGTTGTATGTATTTTTGTATGATCATAGAAAAATAAAAATAAAAAAATTTGTCCAAAAAAAAAAAAAAAAAATTAAGGCTGGACCACCCTTAACATTTAGGGCGATGATAAATAGATGTTGTCCGATTCTCAGACCTACCCAATATGCACAGAAAATTTCATGAGAATCGGTAAAGCCACATGTAAATTTTATATACTATATATTTATATATATATATATATCTAAGACACTTATTAAGTCGAACGCACATAACTCAAAACCTGGCTGGTCTCAGAAAACAGGCTGGTCTCATTTTAGAAACGTGTCATCTATCAACTACAGTCATCAGTCATTTAGTCAGCCTGTCATCCATTTTCGATGAAAATTTCCGATAATGAATATGTAATGACAATATAAATTATAATAAGCCAAGATAATAAATAATATGAGAATCCCAACCCAAAAGGTGTATTTGACATTTGTTCATAATGTACAGATTGATCAAATCGTACAAATTTATACTCGTACAACTTTCATATAATTCAAGAAAAAAATAATCAAAAGCAGTAGTCAACATTTTATAATTTATAGAATGAACACTTTTGATAATTTGTATTTTTACTATTAACTCGTATTTCTATTCTCGTATTGGAAATACTGTCTGCTGTTGTTGTATACACTGTAGTCACTGTATGATCTTAAAAGTTGAAAATTAACTTAAAAAAACAAAATACAAATTTATTCCAATGTCAAAACATTGTATTGTACAATATTTTTAGTTTTAAAAGATATTTATAATTCGTTTTAAACTTATACAATTAACATAGATTAAATACAAAGAAAAATTGTACGCTTGCCTTTAAATCGATTAAATCATCTACCTCTTATTTCTTTCGAGAACAAAAAACTATTAAAAGTGATGTATTAAAAAAAAATTTATAATGCAAAACTAAGGTTGACGTTTCGTTGTCACCGGATTGTTGCGAGCAGTAAGAGCCTGGTCGACTTTGGGGCGCTCTGAAACCCCCGTTAAGTCTTTAAATCTGAAAAAGTTAAAAGTTTAAATGTTTGTTGAAAGATGCTGTATAATATTGATCTGAGGTGATTTTGTCCTGCAATTAAAAATTTATAATTTTTGTTATATAAATTAAAATTTATATATCAAAAAAGAAAATTTGTTGCGAAATTTTCTGATTCTCTTTTTGTTAATAAATTTTTTATTTTTAGTTTTATTGAAAAAGGTTACAACATTTTATACAAAGTGATTTGGTACAAATAATGTCTTAACAAATTTTTTGTAGGTTGTATACTTCGAAAGATATATTGCAGCCGCGGGACAAGGGTTGCAAGCCAACAAAGTTGGAGTTGAGTTCCTAGTGACCCTACATACACGTCCCAATAATTCAAGGTCTAATGTAACTCTTCAATGGACTAATATACTTTTGAGAGAACCAAAAATTAAATAAATTCATTTGGAGAATTACAGGCACAGTATTACTTTTTGATGTCATGTTGTATAAGCTAAGCTACGCGTTGAATAGCTCAATTATTTTTTAATTTTTACTTTTAAAAAATATAAATTAATTAAGTGTAATACCAAATACTCGTATAATCGTACATCGAGAATCCTAGTGTTGAATTTTTAAATGATTATCATTTTTTTCAGTGATAATTATTGATGGTATTTTTTTTAATTGCAGTTATTACATAGAATGTTACAATTTCTCAATTATTTTTAAACGTACGCAATTTTTAAGAATAACTGTACAATTTAAACTAGATTTGGAATTATGTATATAAGAGCAATAATATTACGTGTTATTAGCAACCAATCGTTTTAAAATATATGGAACCAGCTAAGTCGACTTAGATAAAACCAATATATTCAATGATGCAGCACTTTGAGAAATATCTTCAAAGTATAACTGCAAATGCATACCGATATCTATGACAAGAAATATATGATATGATATGTTTTACGCAAGGTATCTTTTCAAAAACTTAAACTTTTACTAACCCCAGATAATAAAAGTTTAAGCCTTTAAAAGGTATAAACGAAAAGCCAAAAACTTCTCGAAGAGATGTGTCATACGAATATAGACTTGATAACTTTCTGTAACTTTGGTTCTTATCAAATTTTCGTACACAACAAAGAAAAATTGAATTACTACGCTATTTACAATTTTCAAGTGCCTCGAGCAGGGCTTGAAGGAAGTATCGTTCCAGGCATTTGTCACTAAAATAGAAGTGGCACTAATGTATTTTCTTAGTAAGAAATGTTTAAACTTCAATTTGATTATAGTTTAAAGCGGTTACTCGATAGGTACTGTAACACAACAACAACAAAAAATTAAAAAAAGTTCCGTGCCATGGATTTAGCACCAAATTTCACGAGGCACTTGTTCATAATTATTTTCTACTCACTCGAAACTAAATTTTAAAATCAGTTTCATGCGGTTACTCGATTGTTACAGTTTATGTCCAAAAAATCTACCGTAGAAAAAATATAACGATGTTATGAACCATATTTGCCCTGGCACTAAATGATTTTTTCAATAGTTACAGTGAGTAGTATCATTTAAAAAATAATTCATTCGGTTACTGGATAGTTGAAGACAGTTTTGGACCATATGTACAATTATTACTCACACTTATATCCTCACACTTATATTATTATGAATCACCTACCATTCCTGAGATATCATTATTTGAACCATCGAAAGTAATAATGTGCATCCCTGTACATTATCGGATGTTTATTTTAAGTAAACATATTGGTTTGTGTAAATATTATACTTACAAATTATACCAAAGATTTTGAGAATATACACCTAAAAGAACTAAGTATAACCTTGAACAACATCTATTTTCTACACAACAAGTATTTAATAAGATTAACTATTCACTACAAGCCATCATCATAAACGGAAGGCGCTTTCTTCGTTATATATAGCTCAAAAACTTGATTTTGTGGATAAGAGACGCTTTGATATTTTTCTCTTGTGTGATAAATTTAATTAAAAAAAAAAATAATAAAATCGATGTAACAAACAAAACAAAAAATATAATAAAAATAAAAACATAACAATTGAACTATTTTACATTCCTCCAAAATATGCGCCTGCATATTAAAGCTTATATCGAGTAAACTGTCAATATCAAGTTTGACTAGACACTCAACTAAACCCAAAAGTCTTTGTAAAGTAAATACTTTCAAAATCATATAACTTGTAATAGATCAGCTACACAAACCAATATGCTCATTCAAAATAAACATCCGATAATGCAGAGGCATCCATATTGTTTTTTTTTTCAATTTTTCAAATAGTGATATCTCACGAATGGTGATATTTAGGTTAATAAATTAATCTTTATGAAAGTAACGAATATATTTTGAATTAAAATTCTTGATAGCTAAATTATAATTCATACTTTAGCTCAAAAATTATAATTCATATTTTACTATCAATTATGACAGTTGAAAAAAATAAAGATAAATCTGTCAGCGCAATAAAGTGTATAACGTAATGACAGGCTTAGACCAATCAATAAGTTAAGCAACAACAGTCACAATCTGTATTTGGATGGGTGACCACCTAACAGTACTGTTGTTGTATAATAATACTAATAATAATAATCCTTTAGTGCTTTGAGTTTGAATAACTTTTAGCCGGGGTGGAATGTATTGGAAGTTTACTTAAGAACATTACTAAAGCTCTATAAGACTCTAATCTTTGGGAATTGAGCTCCTTCTATTAGGTTCCAAACGCAGAAATACAAATTTAATTTCATTGTCCCATTTTTCGGATTCGTTGTCTTTTACTTGTCACATCATGAGAAAAAGAATTTAAAACAATTAAAAGTAGGTACATTTTATCATTTTTATAATTAAACGAATATCGCTTGTTATAATTTTTTGTAGATATATAATTTTTATGCGTTCAATTAATGATATTTTAAGGCAATCGCAGCAAAATTCGCTCTAAAATCGACCGTGACTGGCTGGAACCGGTTCGTAAAATATACAATTTTTAATAGACAATTTTTCAAAAATTAGTGTACAAAAAATGTTTTCTACGTTAAGTGGTGTACAAAACATTTTTTAGATATGTACAAATTTTCATCGGCATGCGAATTATTTAAGCTTATCACTATTTTTTTATTTATTTTGACTGGATCATAAATGGTAATGCAAATAAAACATTATAGGAGCGTATCATGTCATAAAAATAGCAACTTATATTTGAATGTGTGTGTAACTACTTACTAAATGTTGGTAATAATTAAAGTTGTTATCGACAAATACCTAGCAAATGATCGCATTATTGTTACAATTACGCCACATATTATGATTAAATACATACTTTCCTTAGTATCCAATACGTACATACTAAGGTAAGTATTGTATGTTAGGTATAGGTATAGGTATAGGTACTTCCACCTACTTACCTAACTTTATTCAACAGTCATAAATAAATGTTACTATATATAACAATAACAACAACATCCTCTACGGATATATATTATTACGTTTGCATATAGTTTCGTTATTTATATTCATTTGTGTTTGTAATTGTATTATTGTTTGTTAGGAAAACCATGTGGCCAATACAAATATAGCTAGAGAATCAAGTCTTCCGTTGATTGTAGTCAAGTGATGTCGCTATGGTCGATATCGCTATGACAGTCAGCTTACATACATATTGACTGATGGCATGTAGGGCCAACAGTGCAGCGAAACAAGTTAGCGCTCATCTCAGGTGTGCTCAGAGTGATCCAATCAAGGTTGTTATGGATATGAAATTAACGGATATGGAAATTGGAATAATACTATAACGGTTACGGGTATGAAATTATTTCGAATTATTCGTTAGTTTCGGATAAATTCAGTAACGGATATCAGTTGTTTAAGGTATTGTGTGAAAATAAAATACAAATAGGTAATGATTTGGCTTTAATTCTATTTTCTGGGTTATTATTTGGCACTTCAGTCAAGCAAAACAGTGATTATTGTTGGTACTAATTTATAAGTTTTATCTAATACTTAAAAATGCAACATGCTATTTAGAATTTGGATTCCGCCTCTATAAGGAATTATCCGAAATTTTCATTTTGAATTCGTTTACGGTTAAGATTATTATATTTTTATTTCGGATATCCGATATTTTCGGTTACAGATACGTAGTTCCATAACATCCTCGGTTCATATATTTATGAGAAGTGGCTTGCACACCACCAACAAATGCGCCATGTTGTTTATTATAAATATATTATATAGTAATTAATGGGTGTGGGTGGTTTAAAAAAAAAAAAGATTAATTTGTTATATTTGTCTTAATGCAGTCATTTCATTTCAAATCGATTGCAAAACCCGCAGCTATATAGATAAAAATATGCATTTTTTAAGGTTTTTGCCACAGAGGGAGTGCTATAAAAATTGCAGTTTTCTTATTTATTCTGAATATTTCAGCAATAAAGTGACTTGTGACCGATCACCAGTCTCCAGCGCCAACGAATCTATTTTTTAGATAACAATATGATTAGTGTCGACTTCAAATACTAATTGGTCACAAGATTTATATGTCTTCACAACATAGGGAACAGTGTAAGTTTCATCAAAATCTGTTTTGTAGTTTTCAAGATAAGTGTTCGCCTAACATAGATAATGTATATGTTACAGATATAGTATAAATTTCAATTAATGTATGCATTGACTAATTAATGTATACGTTTACATGAATTGTTTCAACTTAATAATAAAGTACATACTTTGTCTAGTTAATGTATAGAATATTTGGATAATGTATTCGAGGCATTACACAGATCTTAAAAATGAGTATTTTTTTATATGACAGGTAACTCATAAACATAACCATAATGTTTTAATCATTATCAAAAAGAATATTAATAGATCGGTTTGATGTTTTTTTGAAATATATTCTGAAATTAACGACTTACAGAAAATACGAATTAAATAATTATTATCTTAAAATATTAACATATCGCGTAAAAAATTATAACAAAATGTCAATTATTATGCGTTATATTTAATTTACCATTCAATTTTTATTAGAAAAAAAAGATGTTTTATTTTATACTCTAAAGTCTTTTTTATTTATTTTTGAACCAAATTTTGGGTTAGTGTTTATTATAAAAATTCCATTTATTACATCCCCTAACCTTGATAATAATTATTTTATAAAAATTAATGTGTAACCATATTAATTGCGTTGTTTTTTATCTGCGTTGCACATTGCAGTATAAAAAGCTATCGATGAGAATCAGACTATAAAATCTAATGTCCAAGGTGACTGCATACAAAAAAAGCATCATCTAAATTACGTACAGACTTATATTTCAAAAAAAGTCCATATTGTCAGATGTATTCAATCAATTTTGACAAAACTTACACTGCTATTTAAGTTGGAAGATACATAATCTAATTGAAATACATTAATTGAATCCTGATATCTCAGAGATACGTGGATTTACGCACATACATAAATGGTGATATCCATGCAAACATACTTTTTTAAACTTTGGCATACTTGTTTATAAGGTATACACTATCATATACTTACCAATTAATGCGAAATTCTATTGATATTACATCCCTACGGGTCAAATTAATGACCTCCGTTTTTTGGATGTCAGATAAATGTACTTCGTAATCTGAACATACTAAAAAAGTATTTATAAAAATATAATTGTTAAGAACAAAGTTATTCAGGCGAAAATTATTATTAAAAAGCCATTGTTTTAATTAAGAAATTTTCTCAATTGTCAAGAAAATGGAACAGCGTATAAGCGTATACATATTTACGCTGTTTTGCATCTTCATTCCCATATTTACGAATCTCACTAAAATTTAGATTTTATAAAAAATTACAAGAGTGTTCCTAATGTCTAGCTAATAAATTTCTTGGAAATTTATATTCTTTTCAATGAAGTAATTGAAGTTACATTAATTTTATTTTACAAGATTAAAACAAAAATGATTGAGGTATAAATTATGAATACATGAATAATAAAATAATAAATCGCTTAGGTTCAAAGTGGCACTTTCGTTAACAATAAATTATTGACTAATTTTCTTTTTAAAGGATGCATTCGTTCCCCATCTAAAATGTATATAAAGAGATAACAAACACAATGCAGGTAGGTATTCCTAGAATTGAAGGTGTATGTAGAGGTGGTATACGAGTATATATATGTGTATATGAATGTGTTTGTCTCTATGGCGGTAGCTTTTTATGGACAATTCACATTTATACAATAAATAGAATAAATGAACTAAGCAGGTAGGTATGTAAGTAAGTAGCATAGAGGAAGAAAGGAGACTGATTAGCTTCACAGTTTTAGTGTGTGTTGGTTGGTTGGTGTTCATATGTTATAAGGACTTTTAAGTTTTATGTTCCTGAAAATGTAATTTTCTTCCATTGGGAAATAACAAACAAATTTGTTATTTTATGTTTATGTTATTTTGTATATTTCATACTCCATAAATTAACGTTGGTTGTGTGTAGCGAGCGAGCGAGCGAGCTATCAGAAGCTTAACAAAACTTAATATAACAGATGAACGGGATGTGTATAAAAACAATATGGTGTCCTGTTCTCCAATGTCCTGCGTATGTATTTAAATTAGATACACTTAGACCATTGGACTATGTGCTACATCTCAGCAATGACCATCAACGTACGAAGAACACACAAAGTAATTGAGAATATATGAAAATGGCATAGATTTATTATGGAAAAATAAATATAACATTAATGACTTAACGTCGTTCAAGAAAAAATTTCATGAAATTGATGTCTTCAGAATTCTTTTTTAATACAAAAACAATACTACGGACCACTTATATAATTTTTAATTTTCAAAAATAATTGCACTTCACTTGACTACATAAACTTACATTTCTTATAGATACAGATTTATTTGCATATTCATTGAACTAATTAACAGAGATATTAAAAACTTCATCACGCCGTTTATATATACTCTAGTTCAGAAATATTTATTTTATGTTTCTTGTATGTTCTAGGCAGATTTAAATAATTATTATAAAATATCCTTGATATTTTAAAATAATAATTATATTTCATTAAATATTCATACTAAGTAATTCTTTGTTTATAAACATCCTAGATACGACCCGACGAACTGCGGGTCGTATCCAGGTCGTATTCACACGACGAACTTGAGTAAAACAATAATTTGTGTATTCTTACGAAAATGACTATCATTTTTTTTTTACCATTTTCATCCTCATTAATAACATGTTGTACCGATTTTGTTGAATAGTAATTCAGGCACCAAATATCATAATTTTTTCTCATGATAGTAGAGATGAAAATAAACGAACGCACATTCAAACACTCACAAAGAAATCTTTCTAAATCTTGAGCTTTAGACTCTTTGAAACGTAAAGATATGTTTATTTTGGATTCAAAAAATTGGCCTCACTACTATAACTTCCAATAAATGAAACTCCTCTGAAAGGATCAATTTTAAATCTGCATTCATAAAATTTTATAAATTTCGGTTTATTTCTAAACAAAATTATGAACGCAATGGAATATAACTCCATTAATTACTTGTGTTAACCAACCAATCGGTAATCAATATAACTTTTAAATATTTTAATTTTATTAATTAACTAGAAACAGTGTACTAATGGAACTGCTTATATTACATAAAATTCTAGTTATTGATGAGTATGAATTTATTCATTTTGGTTACAGTGGAAACAACAACTGTCAAATGAAATTTGATACAGTACCAAAAACTGATCAAGCATTTGAAAAAGATTCTTTTGAATTTTGTCAAATCATAAATATGAATGGAAACTAATGATTCAACATCATTCAAATCAATAAGGCTGTTCAATTCAGATAAAAGAAAACTTGATTTGTACACATTCGTCAAGAATAGAGAAATTGCATAAATTGTTTTTCAATCACTTCATTGAAGCGTCTGAAGCTTCAAGCTGTTATACTATTCAGAGATTAAAGAGCCATAAAAGAAAGTTCTCTTCTTAAATTTTTATTATAAAAATTAAAGGTATATTTATTATCAAATGGTGGAATGCCAATGAAATAAAGCGCAACAAAGTTTATCACATTTACCGTATAATTTTTATATTATATTTTGTCCTAATATTTGTATTGTCCTTCAATTTCCACATGTATCGGCAACCGGGAAGTGGAACAAATTAAACTTGCAAGATTTGATAACAGACAAGCATTCTGTACCTAAAAAATGAGTCTGAGTTTGTGAATGGACAAAATTCATCCACCCAGTTGTCTAGATCCAAAACTTTTATTTTAAATCATTTGATGAATATATTTGAAAAAAAAATGTATATTCGTCGCAGTTTTAGTTCTAAAACAGGTAACTAACACACATAATTAAAAAACATATTATTCTTTTGTATATTTTTTATATAAAATTTCAGGATTATTATATTATATAACAAACTCTTATAACTGTATACACTGCGTAGTTTGTGTACGATTAAAAAATAGTTCTTAAAAAATTGATGCTCAACTAAAAGTGTAGCAATTAAACAATTCATCCAGTTAGTTGTAATCGCTACTTGTTTAATCATAGAAATAACTTAATGAATGAGAAATTTACATATCAGTTGATTATACGATTCCTTTGTTTCCAAAAATCCCTTCTTAGTGCTCTCATGCAAACATGCAAAATTCCAAACTTTTAGAAAAAGCGGTATTGGCTCTTGTTGATATATGACTCAGTCATTTATCCTTATATATATATATATATATATATATATATATATATATATATATATATATATATATATATATATATATATATATATATATATATATATATATATGATAATATTATGTGTATATAATAGCCTCGATACTGATAAAATAGATATTAATTATAACAGTTTTATAAATAATTAATTATATTTTATCAAAGCAAACAATTTTTTTTATATATTATTAATAAATAAATAACAAGCAAAATGCAGTATAAAAGCTAATGAAATAAGCCGTGTTGAGTATAATCGTAACCAATCAGATCAATTACTACCTTTTTCCGACACTTTCTCACTATTACTACAAAAATCCAATTGTAATTTATCAATTACTTGCTGCAACCAATATACTAAGCCCCTCTGACGTCATGAAATAAGTTTCAATTATAAAATTCATTTAAAGTATGTTGTATGTCAATCTTACTCAATCTATATACTATAAAATATTTCTAAGTCAAACACAATTTTTCGCTTTCGATGTTCTTTGAAAAATGAATTTTTTAATGTAATGAATTTTATATACATGAAAAATTATAATTTGTTGTATTAGAATTTGTTGTATCAAAACTTGAACCATAACTATATTCATAATATATATGATGATGTATTGAAATTTGTAACGCATTTGAAAGGGGTACAAAAAATTCTTAACACATTTTTTATTCAACTACTTATTTTCAATATTTTTATTAGATATTTAGATTCGCTACGATTTCATCTCCAATTCAGCTCATTAACATTATACAGTTAATATTTATATTATCTATTTTTTTGAAGGGAAAACTATTTTTGGGCATTTTTTGAGAAAAAACCATTGGATATGTTACGACACCACATTTTATGTAGTATATAGTTATAATACATATGGTAGTTTTAAAGCAGCATCAGCACTATGAAAAGCATAGTCGCCATTGAATTAAATGGAGCACGGTACGAATCCCAGTGATTTTATTGTATTTTTTTTAAATATATATTCTTCCAAACATATTTACATTTGTAGATTATTTTTTTATGAAAAATAATATGCATTATTTTTCATGTACAATAGCGAATTAAATGAAAATTGTAATGTAATTTTTGTAGCAGTGTTAGTTAATGAATAAAAAAATACTTCATTTAAAAGTATTTCCTGCACAATAAAATATTTTCTGACGATTCAAAAAGTACATAGGTAATTAATTGTTCAAGTGTTTTGCTTGCTTTCTATTTTATAATAGCAAAGTTCTAAAATTGACAATGAAGCATATGTATTATCTAAGGGTTTTTGAGGTAACTGATTACGATAGAAACTTTTTCAATACTCTAAGGTTGTATATGTAGGGTAATTAAACAGTTCGTTATTTTCTTCATTCGTGTTGCTTAATTTATAGTTCTTAAATTACTTGTCACTTTGTGGGCTTTAGATCCCATTCAAAATTATTTAAAAAACAGCATATTTTTTGAGTGCACAAAAGTAACGAATTTATCATTATAATTTCTCTCTAAAAACAATGGATGTTTGCTCTGGAGACCTTGAGACGTAAAGATATGTCAAAATTGGGAATTCACAAAATCAGTTGCTATACAAGAACTTCCACATGGGATGTTAATTAAGAATACATGCGCACTTTATGTTAATGTCATCGCACAAAAATTGCAAATTTATTTAAAATAACTAATAAATGTCAATTATTAGTTATTTCTTTAATTATCTCATAAATTCTCTTTTTACAACTGCGTATTTATTGGTTTAAATTACTAGTGTATTAGAAACAGCAAATCTTCATTTATGAGTACAATCGCATTAATTTTCAAGAAGTATCAAAGGAACAAGAGATTCATTTCATTTTACAAGTACTCTGGGTGCCACCCGCAAGGTCCATAAGACGAACTTTCAATAAGGAGAGATAAAAAATAATAATTGATTCTTATTACGAACTAGCAACATTTGTCCCGACTTTGTCTGTGTATTCAGCAGCCATTTTAATTACTGTTATATTTGATAAAATTATTTATTTCGATTATATATTAAATAACATATTATGCCTGAATAGTATTATAACCTTACAATTTTTAACGAATTTCCAACACAAAACACCCTGATTTGGCTGAAAAATGAAAGATACATGTTTATAGTCGCGGAAGACCTAAAGAGGTATAATTTTTTTACGTAACTCAAGCGTAAGGACAGCGTACATAGATAAAAAGTCCAAACAACGCTTTTTTATGACTTGATCTATATACTTAATTGATAAAAAGTTGAATATCTATGCCTTGATCTCCTCCATCCAATCCAATCCGAGTGTTCAAATGATAGGTCTTGAATCACTGAGTGTTCGTAGACCACAACAAATTTTCTATCAAAATTAGAATATAATTATATAAAGTGTGCATATCGCATCGCGGAACCATTCGTAGTTCTCTAGGTCCATATATTTTTCGTCAAGTGTATGAGTACCACTGTACGAAGTACTAGGTTCCCTACATCACGAGTACCGGGTGCATGTAAAATACTGGGCAAGTAAAACTGGGCTGATAAGAAAAACTTTTCCGATATTCTACAGTTAAGGAGGGGGGGATGAGGCAAAGTTTATAAGGGACAACTTGATTACTTGGTCCAATCTATTTCAAATCTATACATATAAAATGCGTATCTCTGGAAAAAGAATGATAGCACACCAAAGAATCGAAGAGATCTAAACACTCTATATACTTTTTAGAATCAATAGTTTTAAGTATTAAAATAATTATGTTTTCATCTCTTTGTGGAATGAACTTCGGTTAGTCTGCGGTTTGGAAGGTACCCGTTAGATTTCAATAGATTAAAATTTGAACCACCTGACACACTCATGGGAGAATGATTGGAAGTACCAAATATTGTTTTTTGTATTTAGTATTCAATTCATCCCATTAAGCCTCATGTTTTTTGGTATATGAAGATACTCAAAAAGTTGAAGACTTAAAAGCTTTCTCATTTAGCAGCTAAGATATTATCTTGAGGGAATTAACAAAATTTGAAAGTTTTCTTCTTCCATTTGTATCTGAATATCAAGAAAAGTTTCATTGGTGTTGTCTACGTTCTAAAAGGAATCTGTGGTCTTAATTTCTGACTTTTTAACTTAGTAGTTTTGACAGAATATGGATAGATATATAAAAATTTTTGCTCCCTTTTACTATTTTAGAACAAAAATACCCACAATACAAAGTGTATACCTACACTACAAAAGGAATATGTATACAAAACTTCAGCTTCCAAGATTTTAACGTTTCGAAGAAACAGATATGAGTGTTTTTCGACTAAAATTATAAAAAATAAAAATTTTTTTCACGAACACAGAAGTATAAATATACAACTTATTCATGTTTAATATTATATGAAAATATTCTAGAAATCTCATAAGAATTAAAAGTCATAAATTTATAGTAGATACAAACTGACTGGCTCTACCTACAGTTGGACGTAGCAGTTGAGATATAACAGAATTTCATTACTCATTGATGATACTAAATATGGTGTGTTTATATTGTTATCATACTCATAAGTACTAGTTGCTACAAAAAAATGGATGAAGCTATCTAATATAGGTACTATATGGTAGATAATATCATAGTTATATTGTAGTCAATTTACAAAAATAGCGAGATGTTGCGTTGCATTGGACAATCGAACTGTCTCACGTAAGTTCAATACGTATCACGGGTTAAGACAGTTCCACCGGTCTGTACTACTATTTTTTTTTTACATTAACAACCGCTATGATTGGATGAATGAAATCAATAACTCTTCTACGTTTTTTATGGAAAGGAGATTAAATTCTACTTTACGTGGATGTTGAAGTAAGAGTATCTAGAACGATTGGTGGAATGTCAAGAATGTTAAAAGGAAGATTATTGTGGAAAATGGAATTTATTGGTGGCAAAACAAAGGCGTGAGTAACGGATATATAATCTCGGCATAAATGCCGCGGAAGTATAATAACTGTAACAATGGAAATTTTAAACAGTTTCTGTTTTGAATTTTCATTATTAGAAATAGAACTACATATTAGAAATAGAACGAAAAATGCGTTCATGGGTATTCGAAAATTTATTTGTAAGTATAACGATTTTCCATTTAAACTAATTTTCAAAGCATTAATAATACCTATTATTACTCACGGTAGTGAAATATGTGGTTTTAACTGCACTACAATTCATATTAGAATTGATAACGCATTAGGCTATAATTTCTATAATGAGGCGCTATGTGTACGAAAATCTACTCCGAATTTGGCAGTTAGTATCGAACTGAATGTAACATTAATTAAAGACTCCTGTATCCAAAAGGGATTATGTTAATATTTACGAACATTGAGCAGAGATAAAACTTATAATTGAACTTGGGGTGAACCATTTTCTATTAAAATAGACGAATTAAAGATACAAGAACCTTAGTATGTTAAAGTGTTAATAAACTTCTTATTAAATTAAAAAACCCATACAAATTGCTCTTATATAAATAATAAGAGCACTGTTAAACTCTATTGTAAATTGTCTCATTACCAAGTGGTTGCGGACTACTTGAGTAATGTGAGAAGGAATGGAAGACGTATTATTGCCAATTTCCGTACGTATGGTTTTAAGTGGAACAGCAGAATTTTTATTTTATCAAGATTCTTCTCAATAAAGTTTCGTTAAATATTACATAAGATTCATTTTTCCAAATGTATAAATTCGTATTTTAATAAAATCTGGGCTTATTCTAGTTTAATTTTCGAAATAAATTATTTAAACAGAAATGTTTCGAAGACGAACAATAAGTGGTTGTAAACTATATAAACTTAAAGGTGGTGAATTTGGTTAGAGAAGTTAAGTTAACAATTTCCATGACTATATCATAGACCTTTCTACCTCGTGATATTAAAATCGATAAGACTGCTTTTACATATCTCAAAAATAGTAATTCTAAGTATCATGATAATGAGAAAACTTTGTGAGTTCTCTCAAAACATATTAAAGAACATTTTAGAATATTTAAAAGCATTCTGTATGATAACAGACTTACATGAATTATTTAAGTGTTATTTTTAGTGATATATATCAAATATTTAATATCTATATCACTCGTATTATTATTCGATTCGCGAACTTGTTCATCACAAACTTGTACTTTTGGTTAGTTTGAATATAAAGGCAACATTTTAGCTAGGTGTTCGTAAGTATAATTTACAGTAACCGTAAGTATAATAAGCCTTTCATAGGAGAATTAAAAACTTGGAAAAAAGTAAACGATTTTTAAAGCTTTAACTGTTAATATGAAAAAAAAAAAAAGTTTTCAGTCCATACCAGAAGTAGAATACAGTTGCTAAAGACATTGAATTATTGACAGATTATAAAATAAATTGTGACCTTCTCTTTGTTTAGATACATTTCAACTTTGATTAAAAGAACCTAAAAGTGTTAAAAAGGAAACTATTTAATGTATATTTAAATGTATGTTGTTCACACTTGAAAAATGCATTTGTATTGTTATATAATTGAAAATATTAGGAAAATTATTAAAATAATTTTTTATGTAGCATGTTTTATAACTGACTAAAATGTATAAAATAACTTTTCTAATTTCAAACAAAAAACATGGGTCGAATGTAGCAGATAATTGATACATAAATAATTCTAAGGCATTTACCCCATGCTTTTCGTTTGAAATTAGAGAAGAAATTATTTTGTAGTTTTTAGTAGTCGTACCTTATAAAAACATGGAATATTAAATTTTTTAATCTTATTTACTATTTTCTAGTTTTAAGGGTTATATTAAATTAAGAATCCTTATTTATTATGAGCCTACTGGTATAATTATTATGAGCCTTATAATTAAAATATGAAATGTGAAAAGGAATGTCAACATTATTTAAAATCATAGAAATTATTGATGGAATGTTTAACCCAAATTTTAAATTCTTCAAAATATGAACAGTTTTTTTTTTAATCACTGCCTATAGGTAAGAATTTGTTACAAAAATAGAACCGATTTCAAAACACTGTACTAAAATGTATAAAATAATTTATAATTAAATAAATAATTATATTTTTAACAAATAATTATTTTACATCAATATGATGTAAAGGTTAATGTAATAAGTGAAGGTAACTTGTAATAAATGAAGTGTTGATTGTATAAATACTCGGCATATTAATTTTTGATACAGTTATAATTATTAACATATAGAAAATATACTTCAATAAAGATTTCAAGCAGTTACGAAAACTTTACAATTTATAATTTTAATAATTTTATTTTTATTTTTTATTTATATTGTTATTTTAACATTACTTCTATTTCTTGTGATTAAAAAGATAATCTTGATAAAGGAAACACTCACTCGGAAATAACTAAATAACTAGTATGTTAATGTTAGCTAAGAATTTGTATGTTTGGAGAATATGTTTTAGGTTACGTGAAATCAGTTTCTTTTTTTCAAAGGAGTCCTACATTTTTTATTAGATTCGGGTTTAATATAGAAATATACACGGCCAATAATGGACACAGAACTTCCTCGTTATGTATGAATATATTTTTATTTAAATACGTATACTTTCAGAATGGTTTAGCATTTAATTCAAGATACAAAGTTTTCTGTAATTAATTAATAATGATATATCTGTAAAATTGGACCATCAAGAATGCTTCAACTTATTGTTAACTAAACATAAATTAAAAAACTGGAAAGTAATAATTGTTAATATAGGTTTTTTTCTGACTTGAAATATAAATTATCAAAAAAATCTTTCTTAATGAAATCTATTTTTTTAATCTATTTATTGTTTATTTTTGTATTTATTTCACAAATCACGATCCCACGATTTAATAATGTAAGTCTCCAAAATATGTTCATAATAAAATGAAAACACAACTTAACGCTAATTCATATTAAATAGAGAATATTTATAAAAATTTTAATCGGCAACTACTATATTATTAAATAATATCCACATATAACATTTATTTGTATATTATAATAAATAGAATTCTACATGTATAAAGTTTTATATTCCTTTGGAATTGTTTTTTGAGCCTCTGTATCCAGAATAAACAATTCCAACAAAATTCAAATGATTAATGTAAAACTACATTATGATTATACCAATAAAATTTCATCGAAAGCGGTTGAATGGTTCACGGTATATCGGCATTTATGTGAAAAACCCATTATCGAGTATATTTTTTTAAATAGCTACATCTCTGTCACGGCCTAGCTGATTGAATAAACATTTGAATTTGACCCAACAAAATACTTTTTACACATTCGTATAGCATACAATTTTTCCTTAATAACGCAAATCATGAATAATCAACTGTGACACAATTTACACTACTAATGTCAAGCGATATCGCATATGTGCGTGTAAAATTGGATAAACGGCTCACGAGATATCAGCATTTAAGTGAAAAAATGATAGTACGTTTCGAGCGTTATATCCCTGAAACGATAATAGATAAATTTATATTTTCTAAAATGAGACCATCTTGAACACATCCACTATTGTTCACCAAAAATTTATAAACATTGGTCTAGTAGTTATGAAGTTATGAGTATCTGAGACCGACAGACTGATGAATACGAAACGAGGAATGCTCAGAAAGTTTCAAAATGAACGCATAATATTTCCGACATCGTACATATAACTCGGAAGTAAAAAACTCAATTTTGTCTGGACATACATTTATTATGATGCAGGATTTTAAGCAAACTTCAAAATAAATTTTTACTAATTATTATTCATAGCGGATGTCTTCATCATGTTTAATAGTAGATCAATATCTATATACTATATTTCAACTAAATTCATTGTTTGAGCTAGTTTGAGCAAGGTTTTATAAATACTGATTTATAGGAATAAAATTCATTTTCTAGTTTCTTATTGACCATTTACCACAAGTTGCAGTTCTACAAGAACTCCAATATAAGGTTTTAGCAATTGCGTTAATATAATTTGAATGAATTCTTGTTTAAAGCCATAAATAGCAATTTCAATACGTTGAGTTATTCAAAAATTCAATATAGATACGTTCGTACGTGTGCACAAACAGATGATGGATGGAGTTGAAGCTTTTAATGTTTTTCATTTATAAAGAGTATAGAAATAAACTATCGTCTGACTGACTCTCAATGAGAAAATGGATCGATGCATTTATTAATAAGTTTCTACGATAGCTAGCTAGCGTTGTTGATGTTTTACAATTTAATATTGTTCATTAACTTCATCATAAACTAGATGAATGACTTTGGACCCGATCTATATTTAATAACTTGACCAATTGAAAAATTGAAAATAAGCAAGCTTTATCATGATACATAATTGACTTCTTTATTTTATAGAAAACATTTATCATTTTTAATATACATGTTCATGCCTTTTTTAACATGAATGCTGCCTTCTGCATTCTGAATGACAATAATGATAATTTGAAAAAAGAAAACACAAGAATAAAAAGTTTTTTCACCGCGGGCAATAAAGTACACAATAATTTTAATTATAATGTAAACTTAATCTCAAAAAACTACATGATATTACGATAAACGTGATATTATGATAAACGTAGTTTAAAAAATTTGTTTAACGGTTTAACGAAAAAACTGGAAAATAAAAAATAATATACCTTTTTTATTTAACCTTAAAACTAAGCTCTAAAACTAATGTAAATAAACATTAGTAATTTTGATTTTACTTAATTAATTAATTAGCTTGTTTGGCACCGACGAATTACTTAGATATACTTACAATAGTTTAAGAACTTAGTTATTAAAGTTAAGTAATAAGTCAAATTATTTATAAAAATATATACTTAGGTATACTTCCATTACTTTAAGAACTTAGTCATTATGGTTTAATAAAAAGGGTTTAGTATCTTTTGCTTTTCAGTATTTTCGGCGGTCTAATTTTTGAGTTAAAAAAATTTTTTCAGACTGCTCTGTAAAGTTAAACGTGATCATACATTAAAAAAATTTCCCCTCGACTTGAGCACCTTGTTTTCTCAACGATAAACAACGAAAATACTGTATTTTTGCCGCTCTATTTATTTACTAAATTGTTTTACCTTTTATTTATAAAATCCCTAAACAGGAAGTTTTTCTCTTTTCTCCGATTTATTTCGAATAAAACTTCGGTTTAAAAAGCAACACTATCTCTTACGTTCCATAAAGTATAAAAATTTGGCGCCATTTATTGATTGCATGCTTACACCACCTAGATCAAAGTTGTTGACAGATTATACCAAATAAGTAATGTGCTCTGCCATCTGGTCGAAAATATGGGACCTTAACTAGTCAATTAAGCAGTAATCATCAAGTTAGAGTGTCTTGTCTATATAACACACATTGGCGATCACAGGCCATGTGAAAAGTAGCTCCCTTTTTTTATCTTTTTCGCCCCTTTGTTTTTTAACCAAATTCAAAAAAGAGATTTCCCAATTCGACAGCGAATATATTTTCTGTTGCAAGTTTTTATACGACACTCAAAACTCATTTTAGTAAATTTTTATGATTATTTCCAATCAGTAGTAAGAATTATTACAAATATCATTAATTTTGCGACAAAAAATTTGATACAAATCAAACTTTTGTTAAGTTGGAAAAAATAACCTTAAGATCGGATAAGTAGTTTTGGATTTCAGCCCAAAAAGCAACGATTACCTAAACTAGAACCGTTTCAGCAGTATCAGATACTACGTGTTTGACTCTGCTGGAAGAAAATATTAAAAATTTTGAAATTTTAAAAATTGTTAAATATATTTCATTTAAAAATTAAGAATGAAAATATAATTAACATTTTGTTATGTAAAATGTACCGAAATGGGTTCTTTTTCTAAAAGTGATTTTCGTACATTGAAAAAATAGAATTCGCGAATGTCATCCATGTCTGAAGAATTATTATATTATAAAGTTTTGATTTGTATTGCAAAAGAGCCATGCAGTACATAAACTTTGGTTTTGTTTTCTAAACAAAGTCGCTGAGCTGATTATACATATATAACTACATTCTTCAATAATAATACTTTCATACTTTACTTTTTTTGTATATTTAAAATTAAATTAAAATTTTCTTTTTTATGTATATTTTTAAATCTAACATGATAATAATCATGTATTGAAATTATACATTATTTTATAAATATTATGACATAAATTACAATGATTGTTGTCATGGAAATTCATTAAACAATTTTTTAAATCCTTCATATATAATTAAAAGCTTCTTCATATAAAATTCTTTATTATATATGATCCTATATATAATTAAATTATTAAGGATGTTTCAGAGATGGTGGAATCTCGAGCACGCGCTATACTAATTATTATTATTCTGTAATACGGATTAATCAAGAACTGACAAATGCTTCTAAACAATGAATTATTTATTTGGATTATGAATATTTAATAACAAACTAATTATTTATTATTTATTTATCAAAATTGTTTCTGAAGTAATTGTTTAAATGTAATACTAGTAGGATTAAAATTTCTAGAAATCTTGGGAAGATTAAATTTCATAAATATTTCTCAATAATTCTGAAATATTTAAATTAAGTTATAAATATACAGTAGATATTTCGATTTAAGCAATATAATGAGATGAAATAATGGTTTAAATCAATTTTTTTTTGTTCTGTTAGTGAGTCGATAATAAAGTATTGTATTTTATATAAATGGTTTCGTAGTATATATATATATATATATATATATATATATATATATATATATATATATATATATATATATATATATATATATATATATATATATATATATATATATATATATATATATATATATATATATATATATATATATATATATATATATATGTATATATATATATATATGGTTTCGTAGTATATATATATATATATATATATATATATATATATATATATATATATATATATATATATATATATATATATATATATATATATATATATATATATATATATATATATATATATATAATGATTTAAAAAATAATTTTTAAAGATCTATTAAAATTGAATATTCGACCAAATTAACGGGAATATACGAACATTTTAATAGTCTGCACATCTTTGACACAATACTTCTAAAATGGCATACCTTTCGTTTACTATTTCGCTAATAAAAACTTTTTTACGGATAAGTTTAGTTTACTTTTATACCTCTTACCAAATTGAAAAAAAAAAGTTAGTGTCAAAAATAAATTTGTTGTTAGTTAATGGACACATAAGCATATTATTTTAATATTCTTTGATAGATTACATTTTGAATGGCATTCTCATCGTTTACTTTTTAGTTGCTAAATACGTATAAAACGGAGCTTAAAATTGTAGGTAGTTGTCTATAAACAATAAAGAATGCTGTGGCTTTAGGCCATTTTAAGGAGTTCTAGTTATCAAGAAATAGCCCTACATGGCATTTGAAAAATATCACATTTTAAATTCATAATTGTTATCACAATTATAGAATATATCACAATTTTAACTTTGAATAGAACCATCAATATTAATTAGAATCACAAATATAATTAAAAATAAAATTTACAACCCTTACTACTACCATAGATACTGTTATCATCATAATTCTAATTATAGTGTGCTGTACAGTATAAAATTACTAAAAGGATGATAATATTTTACAAGTACCTTTCCGTAATCAAAATACTTTATCCTATTTATCAATACAATTTTTAGTAAAATGATTGAAGCATATTCCATTGCACTTTTATTGTACTTATTTTTTTTTTAATGATTCAACGGATATTCCTACTTTAAATTCAAAACATTTTAACAGTAAGCACAGCTAACCATTCTTTAAATTTTATTTTAACAATAACTGTAAATGAATTCCATCAAATTACAAAGGTCAAAAAACAACCACTTTCAGGATATTAACCATTCTCTAGAGATATTTATACAAACAGACAATATTGTTTCGGCATCGTGCAGATTCAAATGGCATTTGTAGGCAATAATTTTCGTGCGGTTTGTAATGTAGAAAGGATACATTAAACATTAAAAAATAATAAAATAATTAATTCACAGTTTTTTTTTAAGTATTTCAAATTTTATTTAAATAAATTACTCTTATACAACAATCATATAAACACTATGAAAAAAACGTATGTGAATTTATTCTAAGATATAGATATGAACCACTTACATGCTTGTGTGAATAAATATTTTATTACTGATGAATTTCATAAATTTTATTATATTATTATAATAATAAAAAAGTGTTAAAAGCTGTAGATTTATTAATGATCGGTTTTACGAGAATATCGTTTTAATATAACTGGTGCTGTGATTACAAAAATATAATCGCTACGTTTTAGGCACATTCATAGCATATTTATGATCCTTACAGATTTACTATTTCAATTTAAGCGTCTGCAATTTCCGTTTAAAATTTATTTTGCTAATATTAAGTCCCAGGATGTAACTGCTTTAAAATTCAAATATATTTGAGTTCATCTACGAGAAGAATGATTTTCAAATGGATAATTATATGTTGGTCTCTATAGAACAGGAAATACTGGAAACCAATATATCTTGATGCAAATATAAAATGGGACAAAAATGTGTCCAGTTTGCTGAATTTTTACATTTAAAATATGTTTAAGAGAAGTTAAGCAAGTGAAATTCTTTAGAAGTGCACTTCCATCATCAATCAGGTAGATGCTGTAAACTAATGCAACCACATTTAGCTTGATATTAATAAGATAAAATCCATAAAGGATAATAATGTGAATTAATGACAATTTATTATATTAATATGTTTTTAATTTGGAGACAAAACTTTTTAATGATAGTATGCTAAATAAAATATTTAACTTATTGAGGAAACATTATCGTGAATGTTTAAAATAATTGGTACACAACCAATTGTAGTCGCATTCGTAATGTGTTTATACAATTTCAAAGTATATTCATTGCCTTTTTATAGTAAAATTTAAATAAATTATATTTGTAGCATAATTTATTACTTTTAAAAACAACATTAATTTCATAGAAAACGTAAATAAAACCTTCAAGCCAATAATACGTACCATATAGTATATGTATATCTCCATAGTTTCTGTACACGGTTCAGAAAATTAACAAGGCTTCTTGTTATTGGCGAACAGAGTAAGTACTATAAAATACTAATATAAAAAAACATTTTTTTTAACTTCCGTCAATATACTCGTAGCATGGCGATGATAATCTATACATAACAACTAGAAAATGCCATTAAATTATAAACGGAAAGTGTATTCATTAAAATTTAAGATTTTTCTGTATTTTCTTATACACAAACAGGTATTCCGATAGATTCTGATAGAATAAGAAACAATAAGTATGGAAATATAGTTCTATTTAAGTTTTTTTTTTTCTAGTTTTCTATTAAAAATTTTTTTTTCTCATCACGATAACTAAAAAACTAATCGACAGCGAGCATATATTTAGATAGAGGTTCAATTTAAACAAATGGGCACTATTAAGTTCTATGAAACCATTAAACATACAAGAAAATATCAAATACAAAAAAAAAAAATTCAAAGTTAGCAACTTTTGTTTGAAATAATATTGTATTAACGGCTTAGACTCGTCACATTTTCAGTCCAAATATTGCCGATAATATTACAATTACAATTAGATTTTAAATTTACTTTAAATTCATGTTAATTATCATGCAATATAAAGACATATATATTAAAACAATATGGCGAACGTCGACATAGCCACGAAAATAAATAGATACAAATAAACAGCAGCCATCCATATTTAACATGCAAAGTTTCAGAGAATGATATTGACTCTTTGTAATTGTTACGATGGGTATGGAGAAAAAATCTACACTAACACAACTTTTTTCAATATTTACAAGCTCCAAATGATGGTAAGAAATAGCTGTTACAATATACCTTGCTTGTATTAACTTACTAAGAGCTAGAGAGAAAATCAAGATCTTATGATGTCTTAAAACTGTGATTAAGGAGCGGGAAAGTAGAAATATGCTACAGAAACTTCTGACTTAATGCTTTCCAACCCTTAGTTGTTGAAATCATGGGGTTTTTTCAACTATGATTTTTCTAGTATACACTTGGAAATTGTTGTATGATTGATACGGTATGATAGAGAACTAGCTTGTTAAGCAATTTAAGTTTTTTCAGCAAGTTATAAAGAGACTTAAAAGAAAAATTATTTATGATTAGCAGATCCGCTCTCGCGTCGCTGTAACAATTTTCACTGGAAAAAGTTTGAAAAACACTTTGTCCTCTTTCAGGACCTTTATTTGGTGTAGTGCAATCGGTATTATTTATGGGACACCCAGTAACTCGACCTGCTTTACATATATCATACATATATCATACGTGATGGTGATGCCCGATTCCTCTGGCTGTGGTACTCATATACTTAAATAAAAAGTATATGGACTTCCAGAACCACGAATGGTTCCGTTAATAGTTGAACGATGCAATATCCACACTTTAGTTAGTTGGTAGTTCGACATACCGCTAGCGAGAAGATATGAAAAGATTTTATATAAATTAAAATTTTAGATTTGTGTTTCGATGGAATATTATTCAGATGTATAAGTTACATTATTGTAAAATTTCATTAAAATCCATTCAATATTTTTTGCGAGAATGAGTAACAAACACCCATAAATACAAACTTTTGTGATTACAATAGTATTGGGAACTGACATGTATTGATAGTCTGGCATTGAATTTTGATAGTCGGGCATGTAATTTAAATGCCCGGGCATTTAAGTGTGGATGAATCGCGGGAAAAGTGATAAAAATGTAACAACTATGACATACGGAGTTTTGTTTACAAATCTCTCATCTAAAGGAAAAACTACATGAAATAAATGCAGTGATATTTAAAAATGGAAAAATAAATTCAATAATTTGTTCGTGCACAGCAGGATAAGAAGAAAAATGTTTTTATTGTGTGTGTTAAAAATGTCTAACGTTTAAAAGCTTCTAGATGTTGACATTCTACATTCAAATAAATAAATAAAAATTTTATTGCAGAAAAGGAAATCAGTTAGAAAGAAGTCTTTCATTTCATGTATGGACCAAAAATTCAAGTGGCTGATTGTGCAAAGTTATGCTCTTGATCAATATGAACAATTTTTTCGTTGATAATTCATGCACAAATTCGTCAAAAAATACTTTAGTGAAGGTCAACCGGAAGATTTAGCATGCTTTGGTAATCCTTTATTTTTACTTACAGTGGACTTTAATGAAAAGCATACGTAAGAATAATGTTAGTAGAGTTCAGGAGAGCATTTAACGAAATATTATTACATGAGGTCTAAAGACTGTGGAGAAAATATTTATTTAAATGTTATAAACAAGGAAAATAAATATTAACTCTACATGTTTAATTTTTAGTAATATATTGTTGAAAAACAAATTAATTAGTAAAAATAAATGTATGATATTGGTATTTACGATATAATTACAAATATAAACTAATTTCTTATAAATTACTACATATTCAATTTTACAATTATTGATTTGATTCATTTCATTTAAACAGTAATAATTATTTATTTTTCATGAATTTTTTGAGACTAAACGTAACTATCAATGTAAACACCTGACACATATTGAAGTATTGTAAGCTATTATTGGTATTATTGGTTCCAATAGATAGCGGAGCTCATTTTGTAAGTGCCCAATAGGAATAATTTTTCTTTTTTTAAATATTAGTGTTTTCAAAATGAAATTCATACTACTGATCTTGCACATACGTCTTTATTGCATATATTTATTACTTATTTATTGTGTACACCTTACAGGTGTAATAAACAAAAATAATAAAAAAAGTATCTGTTATATACGTGTATGTTTCAGAAACGGAGGTAAAATTCAATCATTATTTATTATAATATATGTATATAGAAAAGAGACAAGATGGGGTACTTTACGTTTGAAGCTCGGTAAAAGCCACATTTTCGTGTCTATGTTATCATTTTTAATTTAATAATCATCACTCTTTCATCTAATATATAAAATTCTTATGTCACAGTGTTTGTTGCCAATCTCCTCCGAAACGGCTGGACCGATTTTCATGAAGTTTTGTGTGCATTTCGGGTAGGTCTGAGAATCACAAACATCTATTTTATATACCCGTCAATGTTAAGGGTGACTCACTCCAAAAATTTTTTTGTGGCATTAAAAAGTACATTCACCCTAAATTTTAACTCTACGAGCATCAAACCCTATTCTTTAATAGTGATATTATTTATTCAATCATTTTTAATCCCCGTTGATAACTGATCCATTAACACATGATCAGTTATACCCGTCAGAGGTCTCTTGTTGTCACTTCTGAACAAGAAAATATCATGGAGTAGGGATGAGAACGAAGCTGGACTCCCGCCTCTCACTCTCTATAATGTTTTTGTCCATTTTTTTGTTTTTGTTTTATTTGTGCCTTGAACGTAGCAGTGACTGTTTACGTATCATTTCAAATTATCAGTACCTCTCAAGTCAATTTTATTCTCATAGTGAATTTATCATTATTTCTCAGAGCCATTATTATTTATTTACATTATATTAATAATTAATAACGACAGTTTTACTTTTTTTAATGTATTGCTGCCAAAAATTCCGATGATTCCTACAGATGTGCCAATTGATTTCAAACGCATTCAATTTCCAATTAGATTGGCATTCGCAATGACGATCAATAAGTCACAACCTCAAACATCTGTTTGTAACTTAGATGTGGGTATACCATGCTTTTCCTACGAACAACTATATGTGGCATGTTCTCGTGTGGAAATCCCATCCAGTTTGTTTGTATTAGCTAGAGACGGACTGACCAAAAACATTATACACTCTATTGCGCTGAGAAAATGATCATCGTTTATTTTTCGATTGCCATGATTAGTAGTAGAAATATGAATATGTATTTTCGATGTTTCGATAGATAGCTACAAAGAACTGTAATTTGATATATATTTGTTAATTTAATAAAGAGCACTTTATTAACCTAAATAAATTATACTTTAGTTGTGTACAACGCTTCATTCCTCTTTCAAACATCCACACACACTCATAGTGTGTGTTATTTTTTTAAATATTTCCTAAATATTTCTCAGAAATAATGTATATGAAAAAATAATGTTTGCCGGGTCAGCTAGTGATTCTATATAATTAGGAACATATGTTACGTAAATAATTAGATAATTCTCAAAAGTACAAGTTATCTCTCACCATCTTGCACCTCCTTTGAGTAAGATGGGGAATTCAAAGTTGCAAAATAGGGTTTTTTAGTCCATCGATAGGTAAAAAGTAAAAAATCTTTTTTTAAAAACAAGCTGTTATTTGGATGCTCTAAGAAAAAAAAATTAACTTTAATTAAAAAATTTTACTACCAACTTATAACCTCATCACACAACTTATATGATATACAAGCTTGTCGCGAGATTTACTTGTGTAGATAAACGATTAAATAACCTGATGAGATTGATTTGAACATTGAAAATTTGCAAACGTAAATATGATTACTTAAATCTCGCGAGAAGCTTTTATATCATATAAATTGTGTACTGATGTTGATTGTAAAAGTTTAAAATTAAATGCTTATTTTTTTCTATTTATGGCACATAAATAAAAGTTTGTTTTAAAAAAGTATTTTTCTATTGTTTTGGTATCCAGAAAATAATTTTTGATCATCTTTTGCTCTTAAGATGAGTCCTGACCATGCAATAAACTTCACACGGTAAGCAAATATCATACTTAATTTCTAACCTGGTCTGTTAGCCTGGGATTGGCACCCATACATTAACACCGGTGTTATACATGCCGCCATCAATTTTCTAAACGTTGATAGTTGGGAGAATAATCTCCAGTACTTTTTGTCAGGTTTTGGCTGACAAAACCTTGGATGTCTTTTTATATCAATAGTGAAAAGATGCAATTTTGCTCAAATACACGTGGTTAAAAGGTTTTAAATGGCCATTTAGTTGATTTAGCATAATTGATATATTACTAGATGAATTGGAAATAATTTCCAATTCAATTTAACAACTCCTCACCGTTAATATGTATAGCACAGTCGTTCTAGTTAATTTTTCTGAAGACGTATTCCAATGCAGAATCAAATAGATCTGTTATAAGGGAATTCTCTTCCATTATTCTTCCCTTTTCATTTCAAATAATTTGTAGGACTCCTCTGTTTTGATATAGGCTTCATATGATTAGATTAGCTGGATATGCTATGTTCCAACACCAGCATACTTTGAACATTCGATGATAATATCGAATTTTAAATTAGGAAAGGTATTAGTTAAGTTTTCTTTATTACGGTTTGTCGATAAGTCAGTCATATTGGAACTGCCATTTTGAATTTTCATACTGAAATCATGATCAGCGATTTTGTGATACCCGTGGCAAATTTTTCATATATCATTTACCGATATTTTTAATTTGTTAATTTAAAGTTTTACCTAACAAAATGACGAACTTATATTTAAAACGAAAAACGCAATTAATGAAATTTTCAACAATAATTTGTAGGTCTTCTGGCACACATTACAAAAAAAAACAATTGATGTTGATATATTTTCATGCGGAAAACTTCAATTATTAAAGCTAGGTTAAAACTAGAATCGTAGATAATTCATTTTTTTTAATCCCTTTCGTTTAAGTTTTAGTGTCTGTCGAAAAGTTTTTATATCAAATTTTAGCCCACTTCCCGTGATCAATGAAGCTGAAAATCAGTAGGAAGACTTTTTACGACGATAAAAAGGTTATTTCATATTTTTTTGTTGAAAAAAATTAATTATAAAATAAGGTTGGATTATTTACAAAGAAACTTAATTTACAAAGAAAGTGAATATTAAAAAATTGGTTTGTATAGGTTAGTTTTTTCAGTTCACTCACTGTTCACTCAAAGCATACTGTACACAATGTTCCATGTTATTAACTTTATAATAAAAACCTTAAAAGTTATTATGTTTCACACGTATACACTTTACATATTGAGTTTAGAGCATCTCTTCATTACTTAATATTTCCCTTCCATCTATCTGACACCTCCTTTAAAATGTGATAGGAAATATACACATTGTAACATCTATCTTCTTACTTTTTACAATGGGAGTAATTACATTGATGACTAAAACGTACTTTTTTTTTAATGCAATATAGAAATTGTATATGAAATGAAATTGACTCCAAGAAAAATAGAATTAATCAAATAATTTTAAATTCAATAAATATTTTTTCAAATTATGTTGTGACCAATTACCAACGAGGTTGGCGATAATCATTGATATGCCGACTGCATTCTTTCGGAATTGAAACTTAACGAAAAATCTGTAATAACTACAACACCTGCATCGAAAAATCAACGGAAAAAATATGAAAAAAAAAAAATAGGTCGCATTCAATCAGAGATGATTTTCATGATAAGCCACTTGAGACAGGTCATAAAAACGATTCGTCTGACCAAATTGTGTCTTCTCAGTAAGAATCAAAAACTCCAATCGCGATTTAATTTCAAATTAACTATAAGATTTTGGAATTCGGAAGGTTTACGGAATATTTTAACGAAGACTCAGACTCGGTGGATGTATGGTGTATTTGTGGCATCTGAACTTATTTATATATACGTTTTCGAAATACAAAATGGAAATGTTTTGTTTTGTTATTCTCGGCTAAGACAAAATGGTGGATAATTTTGAACATTACTTTGCCTTTATTTGAATTTATCGCATTGTGTATTTTAAAACACCCTCTGATCTTCCTCGTGTTTTAAATTTGTTTCAAACATCGATTGATAATATATATAGTACGTTCCCTAATCTTGGGTCTTGTTCGGAGAGGATTTTAATTGCACATTGGGAAATTTGAATCAAACTTTTTCAGAATTTTGGTTTACTACTTAAGTCCATCTTGAAAGGAAACCAATGGACGAATTTTGTCACCCATGAAGTCAAGAATTAACAAACTTTATGAAGAAAAACGGTTCGCTATTACCTAACAGTAGAACTTCGACTGGCAATCCTGCTCAATTCACTTTTTGTGGGGCAATGGGTAAAAGTACTACTTACTTAGTTTGGTGTAATATCAACTCATTAGAATTTGTTATAGAATTAAAATAAAATTGATAAAAAAAGTTTATCGATCGCGTCATTTTCCAATTGATTTAAGTGTAAGCCATAATACTGAGGATACAGAAATATGTAATAAGCAATTTAAAAAAGTTCAGGTTTCGAAATGGTACAATGACAAGTGTAAAAAGTACTGAACAAATGTTTTTAGCTCAAACATCTGTGGTACTTGGGGTAGTCTTTCGTGTAATCATTTATTCGTTTAAAAATATAAATGGGAAAAGTTCCTATTCAAAAATTTCTGCCAAGAAAAGGAATGAGATATAAAATGTATCCAAGTTCTTCAATCGTTTTAATTTTCTTCAAAACTCTTCAAGTTTTTTTCCTAATATTGCCACTTACTCTAACCAAAAAACCTTCATATTTTTTCACTCAATTTCAACTATTTTCATTTTTTTATATTATGAATTAAGGAGGAAGAAATAAAGTATAATTATGTAAAAAAAATTTTTGAATTTAGTCAACTTTACCGCCATGTAAAACATAAAAACAAATCCATTAACATTCTCATACACATATTATGCTAATCTCATGATACATAATATTTATTGTACATTCTTTTCTCAATACACATTGTGGTTGTTGTTGTTGTTACTAAATTATTTCTTTCAATTAATTAATGATGAATTTCAACAGTTCTAATAATATATATATATATATATATATATATATATATATATATATATATATATATATATATATATATATATATATATATATATATATATATATATATATATATATATATATATATATATATATATATATATATATATATATATATTTTGTAACTTTCTAATACAAAAATAGTGTTGATATTTGTGTTCGTCTAGCATGAATAAAATATTTGAAAAATGAAAAAATATAGTTTTCATTAATCATGTTTGTTAATTCTTTTAATAGTAAGATAGTTTATTCAAATTTTTATGTTTTTTAAATTACAATTAGTCGAGATTTAACCTGGGAAATTGACTGCAGTGTATATATTGATACCAAATCTTCTGAATTATGTATTCGCTAATACTAAAATGTTTATCCACTTATTTTGTATACTTCTTTTACACGACACCCAATCTTAATTTTTAAATTTGCACCAGAAAAAATAACCAAATAAATCCATAAAGCAGTCAATTGTAAGCATAAAATTTCTTTATAGTTTTTCCAAAAAGTGTATGAAGTTATGGGGTAGCTAACAATACCAATTTCTCATTTTAAAAAATTGTGTTTTTAAAGGGTTTTCAACGAAAAACTCAGAACGCTTTACAATTTATCGAATATAATGTATGTAAAAAAATAAAAGCTCATAAATAAATAATACGAAATATTTCTGTAGATACAATAAATAGTAACGGAATTACAACTAACTAAATGTGCAGATTCTCATTACGTATTTAATGTTCAATAAAATAAAAACAACCACTAATTCAGAGAAAGCCCATTGAAACTTTGTTGTATGGAAAAAGGAGTTAATACTGAAATTTTGGTCATGAATTCAAAAATGAACGGAACTATAATAAAAGTAAAACAGTTTTTTAACCATTGGAGTTCAAAACTTTATGTAACGCATGTGTAATTTATATTATTTATATATTTTATTTATGTATTTAAGTATCATAAATTCATTCTTTAACTTTGATTATTTTTAAATGTTTAATTCAAAAAATGAATTCGATTTATAATTGTATTGAGAATGATTGAATGTGTAATCTTCTGAACTATGTTTTGTAAGTTAAATACTAAAATGTTTACCCATTTATTTTGTGTTAATATAATTTAAATATAAATATATTAAATATAATTTTTTTAATTTAGAAACCAATTTCTGAATTATAATTACATTTCTGTTAATAAATTTCAATTTTTTACTCCAATTTCCTAGATCAAATTATTTTGTATTTTTATAAATACGTATTTCGACTACAAAGTAGTCATCATCAAATGATACTGTACAATCGATATACTATATAGGCAGCACACAAAATTAACATTTTAGTATTTAACTTACAAAACAACGTTCAGAAGATTACACATTCAATCATTCTCAATACATTCTCTGTACAAAAATTTCTCTTTTATCATATTTAAAGCTCTATAGGAACTCTACTAAATATTGTGTTTGAATCTATTTTGCGTTCAAATGACATTTACGAATTGATCACATTTTGTAAATTAAAAATTTTTTTTTATATTATAATTTCATATTAAAAGCTGACAAAAAGTTTAAAGAATTATTGGAACTTGAAGCTTGTTTCTTCATAAATAAGAAAAAATAATATTTTATATTAAAATTCAAAACTTTCATAACATTTCACTTCAGTTCATTCATTCATTCATAAACTCATACATGTTAACATAACAAAACCCATAAATAACTTACTGATATTCTCCTCTTTTCCTATACAATAAATAAATTTTTACTTTTATTTTTTATTTTAAGAAAAAAAAATCAGTAATAGAAAGCTATTTTTATCAAATCCGAAAATAAACAGAAAAATTAAATAAGTACTTTGTTTTAAAGTACTTTGTTTTTAAGACGAAATAATTTCTCTTATTTTAAACGAAAAACATGGGGTGCATAATTAATACATTGATAGCTCAACTAATGATGCTCCCTTCATACGCCCCATGTTTTCCGTTAAAATTTCAATAATTATTTTATACCTTTTAGTCCGTTATAAAAACGTGGTAAATTAAAAATTATTTTTATTTTTTGCTGTTTAGGGTTATGTGAATGCAATTTTTAGGATGGTGTGTAATTCTTCTTCTTTTTTTCCTCCTTCTTCATTTTAAACTTCTCGCTAAGAAAATCGAAGATTTTCAAAAATGGGGAAGTTATTGGTTTTACCCCGTTTTGAAAAATCGAGTTTTCATCGGATCTCAACGTTTTGAGGTTACAGGAAGTTTCGCTGACTCCCTTGCGAGGTTGTAACTATGTCTGTATATATAAGTGTGTGTGAAAGTATGTGAACCGCTTATAACTTTTGAACGGCTCGAACGATTTACGATTTTCTCGCGGTCAGTGCCGTTCGAGGGCTTGACCGAACTAAGATTTTGAATACAATTTGCATGAATCGAAATGGTAGATTTTGAGAAATCTCAAGAAAACTAAGAAAAATGATTTTTTATGTGTTTTTTTTTTTTTGGAATAACTTTTAAACAAGTATATCGATCTCCAAAAACTAATCAGCTCTTAACCTTGATAAATCACATCGATGGCTACCAAGTTGGTTGATTCGTTCGAGATATATCGTAAATGAAAAATTTTGATGAAGCTTTTTTTGATGAAAGAAAATAATTATCAAACTCAAAAAAAAACATGTCGATCGCCGCCAAGAACATGAAAATCGGTTGAGTATTTCGAAAGATACCGTAAACGAGATATTAGGTAACGAGTGATTTTTTAAAACAAAACTTCGACATTTCTTTTCTGATCGTTTCTGATGAAATAGAATAATTATTAAAGCTGTAAAAGCCGCTTCGATCACCTCCAAGAACGTGAAAATCGGTTCATTGGTTCGAGAGATAGCGTTAACGAAATATTCGGGAACAAGTGTTTTTAACATTCAAAGCTCAAAAACAAAATTTTACGCTCAAAATCATTGTAATATTTTAAATTTTAAATCCTTAGGTATGGAATTAGCGAGAAGTTGCTGGGATGTTTCTTTAGGGTCAATCGTTTTCCAAATATTTTTATTACTGTTTTGTACTTTTTTTTCGTCTTTTTTTCATCTTTCACCTTTTATTCTGTTCGTTTTTCTCCTATTACTTCCATTTTCATGCAATGTCCATTACAAAATTGAACCAGGACAAACAATACCTGAATAAGCTGGCTTCCAAATGGCTGTGAGGACGGAAGTATGTTAATCTGCCGATTTTCATGGTGCGGGTAGTTTTACAGAAGGCTGAAAAATAGGTTTCAAAAAATTAACTCAAATGCGTCACAATTTTCAATCGTTTTCAGCAATGTTTCCTTCTTGTCTTTGCAATTTTTGATCATTTAAAGATCTTGCCTCACGTTCAAATCGCTAAATCATATATTTTCTGCCTTCTATCTTTGAAATTAACAGAAAAGACGATCGAGCTCGAAAATGTACAAATGGCTTTTTTTTTGCTAGTTCATGACCCCCCTGGAGTCACGCTCAAATCGTCAAAAAGTCAAAACTTAATCAAAATTTGACGGAAAATACATAAACAAAGCTCCATGTTCTGAAGTAGATTTAATTATAACAGTATTTTTAGCAGTGCATAGAATGTGACACTTTATATATGCGTCACACGGATGCTGCGATAAAATATATGTGAATGGATATTGAAAGCATTTGTGAAAAATACATTAAGATTGAACAATTTCTTCATACGTTACGAATGAAAATGATAATCAACTTGCATAGGAAATTGTATTTCGTTATTTTATATATTCATTAGAGTTTACAGTACATGATTCTCTGAATTATTCACTTGAATTATTAATAGCTTAGGAGTTTTTAAATGTCCGGAATATTTTGCGGGGAGAAAATTCCAAAAATTTTATTTAAAGTTTGTAGTTTGTTGCAAGGTTTACAAATTTTCACCTCTTACTCATATCATATTAGATTTCCATATTTTATAATAGATAGCAAGGTTCTTAACTATTCACATTTTGTAAAATATAAAACGAGTTAATGTAGTTTTCAACTCGATTTTTTTTTACAAATCCAGGGGGAAATAAGGGAAAACTTGCTCTTTAGCGAATTGATATGGGAAAAAATAAAATTTTTAAACAAATATGTCTTAGCATGGTAAAAAGATGATTTTTATGGCAAAAATGTTTTTTGTTAGTTTCACAATTTTCGTTAAAAGTACAAGCAAATGATATTGTAATAAACAAAAACGACTGATTTATATTTTTGCTGTATGTTCCTGTGGAAATAACTCAACTCAGCATTACAGAAGAACAAATGATATTTGCACCTCAAAAAAGAGAACGTCTATTAAGCTAATTAAAAGATGGATAGAAATTAAAACTTATCATTTTTAATTAAAATGTGTTATGTTTTCAGTTCTATCTGACTTGTAATTAAACTCAGGTTTCCTTATAAAGTTTTATAAATTTTTGGAATGCCAGTATTTCATTGATAGCCAGTAGTATATTGTTAAGGCTGAAGACTGAAATCAGATCCATGACCTACTTGAAGAACAATATTAACTAAGGTTGTGCAAACTGATGGACAAAAGTATTTGGAAAATCTTAAAAATAATATGTACAATGTGTCTTGGACAGGTTACAAAGTTTGTATAGCGTACTTTTTTATATCTACTTTCTCTACTTTAATCTTTGATAGTATTTTTGGAAATACATCGTCATGCAAACTGAGTAAGTGGCCGTCAAAGAATAAAATAAATAAAAAAATCAAGAAAAGTATTTATTTAATTTAATTTATTTTAAATGTTCTACATTTTTCGGTCTTCGTTGAATATTTTCATACATTTCAAATTATTATGTAAATAATATTTGATTCTTAACTACCTTGATTATATTCAAATAATTATTATCGTTTTAAATTTTATCTATATTTTGAAAGATAATTACAAAATTATTCATTATCTTAGATACTTTATTAGAGCATAATGCCGTCTATAGGTGGTTTAATTGGAAAAATACTAAGATAATAATACTACTATACTATAATACTATTTTTCATAACTGTGGTATTCTTAAAATTAAGACTTAGGTAACACTTAGGTATAATAATCCATATTTGATAACAAAAAGCGGATGGATTGTAAAACAAACTAAAAATGATTGATGATGCTAAGTAAATACAAAAGAAAATATATTTCATCAAAGCATTATTTAATGAAAGAAAAATATGCTCAAAGTTGAAATTTCTTGAACAAATATTAATAATAACGAATATAATAATAATGATAATAATAATAATATACCTTGCTAGTAGATACACTGTAATGTTAAAATACACTTTAAGATAATATAAAACAATTCATTAAAGTACCATTTATACATAACCTTTTCATTTGGAAAATACTTTTTTAAACAGCTAATTTATTCATTCATAACATAAAACAGTTTGATGCAAACTTTTCTATTTATATTTCTACAATTACTTGATATTATACACAAATATAATGACGTATACATACTTGGGTGCATATAAAAATGTTGCGATACTTCTTAGGTAACGAACTATTGAATACAATTCAGTAAACACTTCGCTTAACACTACTGTCTCTATTTTATTTTTTATTTTTGCATTTAAGTGTTTCTAACATCAGGAGCGTAGAGTGTAGGTAGCTCTTAATCTCTGAGATCAAATTCCCAATTAAAAAATTTAAAAATAGGAAAAGTCCAGGGATACTTGAATCGCTATTTACTTAAAACGTAAAATTTTGCAACAAAAAGACTTTAGAGATTCATTTATAATTTAAAACGATAAATTCGTTGATATATTCAGGTACAATTTGCATCATACTTTTGCTATAACCGAAAACCATAATAAAATAAATAATTTAAAAAATAAAAAAATAATAAACAGCAAAAAAGTTAATAATAGAATATTAGGTTTTTATTTTTGAAACTAGAAACTTCAATAGTACGTGAAAAAATAAACTAGTTTAACATTATGTGTGTATACGCATACACGATTACTGTAGTAGTGTGTGGATAACTCTTACACACAAACGGTACCGCTGTACAGAATCAGCCAAAAAACATACTCATTTATACTAGCTAATCTACTCTTATCACGCATATGATACATAACATTTTTACAACATTGGAGCAGAACAACTACCTTACCATATACGATTTTTTTTATATTGGCAATCACTGTGAGTTCTGTAAATAAGTCAAATAAAAACACATAAATAACAACAAAATTTTGCTATGAAAATATTTTTATCGAAACTATATTTAATATTTAAAAAAAATTACAAGTTTATTTAAAACATTCTTATTTAATACGAATTTACGATATAAAGAGGAAAAGTTGATACAATGTATAAAGGAAACACTCACTCCTACGCTACTGAATGAAATGTAAACAAAATTAGTAAGAAGTTTAATAAATACATTTATCTCCTTCCTGTTTTTGGTTTATGTAAATATGCATGACTTTTTTATTTTTATAAAAATTGTGAAATTGTGAACAAGAAACAAATTGGCAAAATTAAAAGCATTTAAAAACAAAAGTTGAAGAGTGTAATCGAAAAAGTTTTTGATTCATATAGTCATCATAATAGTAATAACGAACTTAAAAACATGATCTGAATGGGAGTTGAGACAAATAATTACAGGAGGTGAAAACCATATATTTATATATGTATGTCTACACATATCTCATTATGGGAATTTTCTTGAGGAGGTTTTCAGCGCCTGTGATTATTTGTCTCAACTCCCTTCAAGATTCCGGTTTTAACTTGATCATTTCAGTCAGTTCTACGCCTACCTACCGCTTATTTTGTTTGATCGCATGAAAAGTCCAAAATAGCTTACATGTCTTATTTATTGTCTTTTTGCTTTTTAACATACGATGGAAAGAAAAATTCAATTCCATTAGAGCCATACAGAAAGACTGAGTTTACTAGTTCCTAAAGATCAGAAGATAGTCTTTTAAAAACACCGCACTATGTGTCTTTCATTATCTATACGTTGTATACATTATACAAAAGTGGAAATGGGACATATTCTTGACTTGTTGGTTTATTTTATTGGTATCCAATTTTTGTTTTCCTTCCGTTGTTACCAAATCAGCTCTCCGACTTGCATATACCTGGCTAATTATAGCTTTTACGGGTTTGATTCAACCGCAGAAGCATTTAGGATTTCAAGAAGGTGTTTATGAAGGTGCTTAGACTCTCAAATGCTTTCTCGTAATTGATAAACCATACATTTACGATTGCCAAACAGTGTTTTATTTTCTTGGTAATATATTATTTATTATGCATAATATTATAATGTAAATCTGTTTGCAATATGTATATGTAGAATAGTATAGATATATAATTTTGTCTTTTTCAGTCATTGATTTTAGAAATTGAGCGTTTTCTGATTTCCAGTAAATGTTACAAATGCGTTCCAATATAAGCTAAACGACATACATTAATTGCCGTACTATAGATAAACTATACTCTTAAATACTAATTAGGAAATATATTATGAATATTAAAGAATTTGATTAAAAATGTTATTATACTATGTAAGTTCTTGATTCGTAATTATAAATGCTGAAAAAATTTGGTCAAAATATCATCCGCATTTTATGAAATTAGTCATTTAAAATTTTATAAAGAGGGAATTTATTAGTCATTTTGTGTTTTGAAAGTATTATAAATAAACAATTTTATTTTCATAATTACTCCATTAGTTTTTGTGGCTTAAGATAAAATTTGTTTTAAATACTTTTAAATGTAAGCAAACGTGACATATTTCTCTTTGGACTTTGGTTCTTTCTATCTTCAGAATCTATATTACACCGTGTTTATGATGCTTGATTTTTATTGCCTATACTTTTTTGTAGGAATGTAAGATTCTCGACTTATTTGTGAAAAATTGTTTAAAAAAATGTATTTTTTAAATGAAAAATGTTAATTTTCAATCACAGATGACTCAAAAAGTTCTGGCATTCGGTATAAACTTTAATACACAGTTTTTGTTCAGTAATTACTGCTGTATCGGTTACTATGGTTACCATTTATGTTGAAATTTCCATCTTTCAGAAAGGATAGAACCCCCCCCCCCCTCCATTTAAATATAAAGGTTGATAGCCAAATTTATTTGTTGTATATCTTTACTGTGATGTGAAGTAACTTACCTCAAACTCCTTGCGTGGACCCTACCTATTTTTATATATCAACGATATCCCGAGTGATAGAGCTTCCAAATCTACTCTCTTCAAACACCGACTGTTCCTCTTGGATAAGATAAAGTTAAGACTTTCTTCCAATCCCGATTATCCATTCTTAAAAGCTATTTCATGTCATGTAAAGTCAAAATTTCTCCATCATGACCCAATCTATTCTTTTCATTCGATAGAATAAATTTTCCTCCTACCCACTTGAACTAAAGATGATTGACACGCAAATTCAGCATATTCAAAGTGTTGTGTATCTGTGAGTAGCACTCCAAAGGCAGTTGAACTTGACACAGAGCGCCAATTGCGCTTGGCCCAGAGAAACCCATCCTTTGCTGAATTATACCCATTATTCAACTCCAAGAGTAAACTGATCAACATTTAAAGCATCGACTTAACAAGTACTGTATTCACCCAGTACTCACGTATGCACCCCCATCTGGAATAAAGTTTCCTCTTCACTTATCACAAAATGCAGCAATTCCAAAACTGTTGCTTTCGAGAGAGGTCGAAAAAACCCTTAAGATTCCGTCGGAAGCTCTCCACTGACAAACACGATAGCCGACCATCCACAACTTTGTCTTTAACAACCTCAAAATCTATTTTCCAATCTTCTCGTAAAAATCCTTATCCAGAAATCAGCGAACAGTGTCAATTCGACCCACTACCTCTGCTTTTCAGGACAAGATTTCCCAGACGCTGTTCCACTGATCTCGGTATAAGTTTAATTTCAATGGTTTTTATTTAAAAAATTTGCATGTCCTGAAGAATGTATTAAAAAATTTAATCACGATGTAACTAGTATATTAGATGATATAGATGATATATTATAGCTAAAGCTCAGGCTAGGTGCTGTAGTTTTTAAGTTGAGTGCCATTATGATGCAAATAAAGACTTTTTAAATGAAACAAAACAATTTGAAGTTATGGAGTAACAGCTAATTAAATGTAAGTAAGTGTATATATGACTATTCTTACGTACCACTGACAGTTTTTAAAGAAGAATAACAATGGCAGATGTTAATAAAAATACAAGTACTTCATGAAAAGTGAAAAATAATTAGTTTTTTCAATTTTAAAAAATAAAAAAAGTACATACAATTAGATACAAATAGTTTCACTTGTTTTACTTATAATTTTAACCAACAATTGTTTAAAATATTTAACAATTTTTGTGTTAGCATAAATGTCAGACTGACAGTTCTTAAGGATCAGTTAAGATGGTGGAAACGTTAGAATACCTATGTATGAAATTCAAAATGAGCCATTTTTGTATTTTTATTATTTTTAATTAAAATTTATTTTTGTGAGATACAAATTAGATACAAAGGTAGTGTATAAATATTATCAGATTTTAAATAAAGAATTTTGTGAATCCGTAACGGTGAGGTAAACTCCCAAATATCACAGTTGTATTGATTCTATCTATACATGTGTGTATAAAAGATAATTTATCAAAAAAACCTTTGTTTTCGTTGTATATTTTGGGCATGTAGTCGACTTCCATCAATATTCAGTATCAAGAAATCATTCGAATGTACCTACTTGATTTTTTAATGCTTTTATTATTGTATTGAAACACCTGCGCACACAATATCATACCATCATACCGGTGTATAAAAGCGATATACGAGCACCAGGTGTTGAATTTTCAAATGGTTTTTTTTTAAAATTTTCCATTTTATTAAAACGATGTAATGAAAAATTGTAATCTCGATGTAACTAGTATATAAGATGATGTATTATAGATAAAGCTTAGGCTAGGTGCTATAGTCATAAGCCGATTTGTATTTTGTATATATTTTTGATGAAAATAAAGAATTATTAATTTGAATTTGAGGTGTTGAATTGTCTATAATTCCTATTAGATGCAATAACATCATTATTATTAATTTTAATTCATTCAAACTACTAAGATATAGCACTTGTCTCAAGAATATCTAATTTACTTAAAGCTAATAGAAAATATTGTTGTACATAAATCAAGAACAATTCCAAGGATATTTAGTAAAATTTATTTTATGGGAAGTAAATTGTATACTAAAAACGTATGTAATAAAGTAAGAGCGCATGAAAAATAAAATTTGTTGTATTCAAATTTTCTATTAAAAAATTATAGATTTTGTTTTGAAAAATCCGTCCAAGTGTGATTCGAACTCGCACAAGGAGGGTTCCGTACCATTATGTGTACCCCCTCCCTCCTAAATAGTTTTTACTATATTATTTTACTCTGTGTTTAGTATTTGTTATTATAACGGCAACAAAAAGATATCATCTGTAAAAATTTCAATGGTCGAAATATCACGGTTAATAAGATACAGACAGGCTGATAGACAAACAGGCAGACAGGCTGGCAGCGGAGTCTTAATAATAAGGTCCCGTTTTATTCTTTGGGTACGAAACCCTAAAAATTTAAAATATCTCAATTTTTCTACAAAAATATAATTTCTTTCTGTCTATAACATTTGAATTTATCATACTATTGAAAGTTATATTTATAGTTCTAAGGACTGATTTCAACATATTATTTAAGCACACTCCTTTATGTAAATTTCTAAGATAAAAATCAACATTTGATTTCGTATTTAGAAATGTCTTTACAAGAAAAATTCGGCATGCCCTCCAGTTTTCGTGTCAATATTAATCCTACCAAATTTTCAAACATGTAGATGAGTACTTTTTTATTTGTGTCAATGCTTATAGTACTTATAGTACACCAACGAAGAATACAGAGACCTTTTATGCTTTTTAGGTTCTGCATACTTAATTTAGGTGCTAAAATTTTTAATTTAAAAAAATTGAGTCATTAAGATGCATATCACGTACAATCGTGATATCACGCTCGTACAGCAATTATGAAATAAACACTATAAAAATATATTATAAATAGACATGCTTTATAGGTGCTCTTTGTTAATTAATTTAATTTTAACGGATTTTTTAGTGTTATTTTGTTAAACTTGATTTATCAATGGATTCATGTAAGTGACTCAGTTCAATAATATGATTGTAATTTTGATTAAATTGATTTTTTGAATGCACACCATAAAAGCACCTAAACACCACCTAATTCTGGTACTTACATTATATTTATTATACAAGTTATTTTTTCACATTGCTCTGCTTACGTGATTTCACGGCAACAGAGCTATCCATTCATCATAATGACTCAATTTTCTTAGTTAAAAATTTGAGAATAATTTTAATAAAAAGCGCCTTATTTTGAGCATAATTAAATTCAATTTTGAATACTTTTACGCTGCTAGATTAAAGGAGATTAATCATATCCTGTAAATCATCTTTAGCAATATAGTCCTGAAGGCTAATGGCTGAAGAGTAATAGTAAAGAATGTTACATTATTCTCTATTCTTCTCTGTCATTTAAAAAAGGAAAGATGTTAATTTTTGAATTTCAATTGTTTTAATATAAATAATAATATTAAAACATAAATAAATAATAAGATTACAAACAAATATAGCAGTATATTAAAAATATGATATGGTAAAGCAGATTTCGCGTTACCAAATAAAAAAAACCTGTTTTTAGTCATAAAAAAATGAGAAGTATTTAAATTTCATTATAAAATTATATAATTAATATAAACGGATGTTTACGACATGGTCGTATTTGCACCATACGCGATACTAGAAATACTAAATATACGAAAGTTAGATTTTACAAAAACTTACAACACAAATACAATGAATAAATTTTAAGTAAATCAAAAAAAATATATTCCTTTACATTGTTGTAGTCGGGCAAAGAAGTTAATTCACAAATATTTTAGTTTGTCCTTTATGTTCACTCATGAAAATGTCTAAGATTCTTTGACAAAATAACTACTTTACTACTTAAGTTTATTATTTATTATATTATGATTTTTTATTTTAAAAAAAATAATATAATAAACTATTAGGATAGGCCGTTTCTGGTGAGTTATCAAAATGCTTAGATCTATATAACATAAAAATGAAAATTTATCCAACTTAACCAAACAAAATCAACCAAATATTTACTCAATTTGTAAAAACTAAACACCAACGATAATACATAAATGTGCCTAAAATAATTTCTCCTTGACAAATACATATAAAAATATATAAATAAAATAAATCTTTAATTCCAAGTGTCATTTTTCGAGACTTAGTTTTGGCTGTGCGTCCATAGTCAGTCAATTAGGACAAACAGTTCCTTAAGTATATTTTATACTTATTTTGTATGAAATGGTGTTTTTTCTTGTTAAAAATTATCTAAACAAATATGTATCGTACTTTAACAGTTTCCGTTTAGATTTGTATTTGAATGTTCTATTGTTATAGCTTGTTAATGGTTTCAAATTATTGTATTTTCATCGGCCTTTAAATATAAATCAATGTAATTAAAGTGCGTTAAATTATTAGAAAAATTATTAATAGTGGCTCGGGATCTGATCGAGAATTGTGAGCGGTTGCATATAATATAAAAAATGTGTTTGTTTAGGTGTATGGAACTATAGTCTCAGTTTTCTAACTCCAGATTTCACTGACACACCCCAAAAAACAGGGTTTTCACGTATTTTGCACAATAAAATACCAAATTCTCGGTTTTTAATTAATTTTGTAATGCTTACACAGCTATATGCCCTTGACCCATGCGTAATATAATAATATACTTCTGTGTAAGTTTCTTGACATATTTATATATTTCAAACAAAAAACAACCATTTTTTTTTTCTTTGAATGTGAATGGTAAGTTTTCATTGGCCAGTCAAATAAAATAAAATAAAACTTAATAACAACAATATTAATATATTTTGATAATCTTTATAATATACAAAGATAAATAAACTATGAAAAGAAAAAAAAAAATACTCCAATCATAGACAGCGTAGTATAATAAAGAATGTACATACAATAAAATTAATAGATAAAATATGAAAAAAATAAAAATAATAAAAAGATATATATTATATACAATTAAAACCAATGAATAGAAAAACTGATACAGAAATATTAGTTAGAAACTTATTGATGTAAAAACAGGAGAAAAAACATTCGTTTTACACTTATGAGAAATATTGGGATTGTTGGCTACCACTATTTATGTATGATTTGAAGTTATGATTGGATAAGAATGAACTGCACCACTGTTCAATGCAGACGTATTATTAACACATGGACTGAAAAGTCCCGGGCCTAACAAAGAAAACACAGTTTTTTTGGTTCAAAATTAGCTTTATTCATCAACGTAATCTCCATCAAGAGCAACCCAATCATTCCAGCGCCGCTCTAACATTTCAATACCACTTTTGTATAACGATTTATCTTTTGCCTCAAAATAGGCCTCAGTTTCAGCGATAACCTCTTCATTCGTGCGAAATTTCTTACCGGCGAGCATTTTTTTCAGGTCTGCGAACAGCCAGTAGTCGCTGGGAGCCAAATCTGGCGAAAAAATTCCCGTTTGTTACGTTTAAACATGGAAACACTGCTCAGAATCATCAACACGTTCTCGTTTTTTGGTCAACAGTGAGCAAACGCGGCACCCACTTTGAACAGAGCTTTCTCATAGTCAAATGCTCATGAAATATAAAGCCAACACGTTCTTTTGATATCTTTACGATGTCAGCTAACTCACGCAACTTCACTTTTCGATCATTCAAAACGATTTTGTGAATTTTTTTTATGTTTTCTGGTGTTACCGCCTCATTTGGACGTCCACTGCGTTCTGCATCATCAGTGTCTCTACGACTACGTTTAAAGTCAACAAACCAACGTTTTATTGTTGTTTCTGATGGAGCGAAGTCCCCATAACACTTTTCAAGCCATTGCTTCGCTTGAACGGTATTTTTTCCCATCAAGTAGCAGTGTAAAATTAAAACACGAAATTGTTTTTGATCCATTGTTTTGAAAATAACAAAAGTAGCGTCACTCTTAGCACAATAACTCACAAACTAATGAATAGAATATCGTATTAACTGAAAAAAAGGTGACTGAAATAAAACTAGCACCATCTATGTGTTAGGCCCTGGGCTTTTCAGTCCATGTAATACAATAGACAAGACTTCTATGTCACAATTAAATGGAATATAATAAGATAAAGTAGGGATTCTTAATTATTACAAGATCTCGATGGCGGAGGGTCTTGAATAAATTTACAGAAATCATAATTAAATCTATGAACATACCCCATTTAAATTTATTGTAATATTGTCAGTGTTACGATTTTCCAAACCATTTGCGATAACAAATTAGTGTTTCGTACCCAAAGCCATATGATTTCCCAGCATATTAACTCAGTGATTCTCCGACAGGTAGCCACTAAAAGCCCAGATACCCGTATTATCAAATAAACATAAAACTCGACTAATTGAACATTCCACGCTTTCTTGAAATTCTAAAATAAATTAATTTTTTGATTATTTAATACATAAAATTAAGTGTCACATGTTTGTCGTAATTGAACTCCTATACTACTGAACCGATTTTAATAAAATTTTTTTTTTCAAAATGTCTGATTTATTCCAACTTAATAGACATAGGATAGATTTCCCACATAGATTGGCCCATTCCTTATGGAGATGAAAATCAGATGATTTTTTTTTTTATACATTTTCTCACTGGTAGTATGTTACAAATGTTATTAATATTATTTCCATCAAACCAAAATCTTAATTTGAAATTCAAAATAAAAATTATCTTTTCTCACTAGCAGTATGTTGATCTGTCAACTATATAAAGTGTGCATATCGCATCGTTTAGGTATCATTGGAACCATTCCGTAGGTCCATATGCTTATCATCAAGTATATGAGTACTACAGAACAAAGTACCGGGTGCATTGGCTACTTGGTTGCACCAAATACCGTGTGTATATAGAAATTTCGTGTTATGAGTGTCCCACACCAAGTATGATGAGGCACATAAAAAATATCGATTGCAGACACCAAATATTGGGTATATATCGGGGATCCGATAAGGAAGTATTTTCGGAAATTCTACAAAAATAGGCAAAATTTGCATGGGGCAACGTGATTCTGTTTAAAATAAATGTTTTAGACAGATCAACAAAATTAATTAATTCTAAACAACACAACATAACAATCGGGCATTTAATGTTTTTAAATAGGTAAAAAAATTGAAGTGACATATTTTTTGTATTTGTTTGAGTAAACCTCGTTGATTTTTGAAATTGTTTCTTTTCTGAATTTTGTTTTATACAATTGAAGCGTAACAAAATTTCATTCATGAAGAATGGAATGGAAAATCTTGGGTACTGGATTACATAAGGTGAATATAAGTGCCAAAATTCAAGCCCGTACTTACTCGATCTTAAGTATCATCTGGGAAGTTAATTCTTAGGGTAAATGTAAGAAACAAACAAAAATCAACAGTTACGATTCATGAAGCGACTATGAAATTGTGTTTGCATTGAAATAATTTGCATATACCCGTTGTATCGCAGTCAATAAATTTTCTTATATATATATATATATATATATATATATATATATATATATATATATATATATATATATATATATATATATATATATATATATATATATATATATATATAAATATATATATATATATATATATAAATCAATGGCTGGATCGATTTTCTTAATTTTAATCTTGCAATATTTGTGGAAGTTCAGGGAAGGTTTAAACGGTTAGAAACATAAATAATAAGTAACGGAAAATACTATAAACGACAATTTAATTGTCGAATACAAAATGTTCCTAGCTGTGAAACAATTTTTGTGTTTTTTCTCTCACATGTTACAAATCCTAGTAGCATCATTTCCATAGAAACCAAATTCTAAATTTGAAATTCAAAATAAACTTCTTTATCTCGTCTCACTAGCTGTATGTTGCTGTCAACTGTATAAAGTGTGCTTATCGTATTGTTCAAGCATTACCGGAATCATTCGTGTTTCAAGAGTTCCATATATCTTTCATCAAGTGAGTACCACGGCACAAATTACCGGGTGAACGTGGTATCGGGTGTACCCCACCAAATATCGGGTAAATATCGGGTGCATATAATGTATCGGATGAACACTTAATACCTTAATTTTACCCCTAAGGGTAGAATTGCATTCGCATGTAATCGATGTAATATCATTTAATAAAATGGGGAAATAAACACAGCAACCAATGAACCGGGCGGGTCTGCTTTAAAATATAAATTAATATCATTATTTATTCTGATTTGCCTCAGCTTTTTATTATTTAGACATAGAGTGTTGAGAATATGTTGTTATACTTAGAAAATGTTGATGTTGATTAGAAAATATATGGCAAAACGAGGTTTGCCGGGACAGCTAGTTATTTAATAGATATAAAATGGTCTGGATTATTAGTAGTTATTATTTTGGGATAGAAAAGATTTTTGGCTTTATTTAGTATTGTGAAACAACTTCTTTTTAAATCTATGACAAAAATTTTACAGTTACAATTGAAGCAAGGCACACTGTATTTATCCAGTGAATACTGAAATAAAATCTACCCACATGGATAACAATATTTCTTACTCCAGTTACTCCTGTTAAAATCATTAATTTCGAGTGTTTTTTTAAAGAACATTTTAAAAAATATTAAAGAAAAACTTTTGTTATATAAGACGGATTAAATTTTTCTACAAAACTACTATGTGTAAAAAACAGTCAATAAAAACTCAATGACTTCTAATATATTTATGACTAATGTAACTTTACGATAATGTTGGATGGAAATATGTCGTATAACAAAAATAGACTCCCTTCCAATATCTCAAATATATCATATTATAATAATAAAAAAAAGGGCCGATATGTTTTCAAGCAACCCGTGTAGATGTGATCTTAGAACTTCCAACCAACAACTTGTTTATAAAATAACTATCTTTGTTACTATTTTATCACTTTTTTTACTCTTTGTTACCTTTTATTGCCCCTAAGAGTGTCCCATGCATATACTGACCGCAACCAATGTTGCTTATATTTGCGAAATGATTGAGAACGGTATTTACATTTCGCCATTTGTGGGGATTATTAAGCAAAATGTTTTATGCATTCCATTGCCATTTCATAGAATAGCCAATATAAACTTTGTCTACCATCAAAGCCCACACAAAATTCAAAATAATTTTTTTAAGGAAAATGAATTTTAAAAAAGAAAAAAACTAATTTTTTATTCAAGCATATTTAATATGTTACAAGAATGCTGTTTTAGAAATCATTAACGAGTTTGAAATCATTAATGATTTCTTTGGAATAAAACATACTAAGTTTTCTTATAGTTATTATATTTCGATATGATCAGTAACCTTTTCGATACATTTCACAAAAATGCCTTTGGTTGTATGTAAGAACGTATGTCCGTATATAAGTGACAAAGATCGGGGTTACGATGACTCGCAGAAAACAAAGGGAATCAATCCGAATTTTCTTTACTTTAAAAGTTTGTACTTTACTTTAATTTTTACTTTAAAACTTTTACGGTATTACAACATTTATAAGATATAAATGCTTGTTGCGCTAATCACTATGTTACTACGTTAATACAAGTACTTAAATCTCGCGACAAGCTTTTATATCGAATAAATTGTGTAATGACGTTATTGGTTGATAGTAAAAGTTTTAAAGTAAAATTTTATTTTTATCTTTTAATGGCATTTAAGTAAAAGTTTGCTTAAAAAAAGTTTTTTACTTTTACTTTTAATTAATTTTTTCGTTTTTAGTTATCGATGGACTAAAAAACCAGAAATTAATGTCATACAGCGTTTCATATCATGTATTATTGAAGATATCTGCTTCAAAATTGACTTTAAAGCTTAAGAAGTTTGTCATATTCGATTTAAAGTGACTGCATTAAAGATAACTAGTCGCCATCTTGGGTTTGCCTCCATGTTAGATTAAGAATGACGTCAATTAGTTAAATATGCACTGTCATCCAAACTGAACGTATATACAAGATTGCAACAAATTGTATATATTTCAAGTTAAATAAAAGAAACAACTTGAATAAAAATAAGACTATTTGCCGTTATCACAATTTTTCTTTTGAAATTCGGTGCGGGATTCTTTTGGAGAGATCTGTAGGCAATGTCTACTTTGCATTTCCTATAAGAAGACATTGCTTCTTATAAAAGAAAAAATTTATAAAATCGACAACGAGATATTATGAAGCTTCTTATTAATGTAGTTTCTTATAATATTTATTAAGTAAAAGATCTTAGCATATCCTAAAACAAATGTTTGATTTCCTCTCTCACTATCATGCAACCATTTTAGACATATTTTAACGTATGATTAAGTTAAATTTAAATAAAGGTTCTTTTTATTTATTTTTGAAGTGAGAAACAGAACTTGCTATCAGAAAGAATAAAGACGAAAGTTACAACTATTGCTTACACTTACACATTGATATTATTATAAAATTGATAATATATCTTCATATGAGAAATAAATGTGTCGCCTGCCTACACTTTATTTTATGTATTCCTACATATGTATGAAGTATGTACCAAGTCTTCTTGTGCTTCTAGTTTGGCATGCATGTATGGTGTAGTTTGTCACTAACTTTTTAACAAACAAATTAAATCGTCGAAAAAATTGAAATTTCAACAAGTTCTTAAACAAATGTAAGTATACCTTAATATACATTTGAGTTTTTAGTTATTTGGTATTAGCGATTTTGTTATTTCTTTAAATTTATGGTAATTTAGTGATATTTCTTCATTGATTGTTTGACGCCGACTCAAAATTGCTTAGGTATACTAACATAAGTTTAAGAATTTAGTTAATAAGGTTAAATTTTTTTGGTGTTGCACATTTAAATACTGTTTCAATTCTAAAAGTTCCAACTTCAATCTTGAAAATTCTGATTTAATAAAGATTTCAAGATTGAAGTTAGTATTAGAATTGAAACAGTATTTAAAATTAAAATTATTTAATTTCATAATTCTTTTTTAGTTTTGTACGTTTAATTTTTAATTTGAGATTTTTTAACTGACAAAACCACGTGGTCCAATATCATTGACCGAACACTAAACACGTGATCGATGCTGATTGGTTGACGTAGCAATTTGATAGATACTTGAAAAGTATAAATTGCGCATACCCGAACGAACTAGTGTGCGTCCTTTTGGACATCGAAAAAGCATTCGACACGGTCTGGCACGATGGACTAATCCACAAACTTTCCAAATTCAACATTCCAATATACATCCTAAAATTCCTAATTTCCTATTTGTCCAACCGAAAATCCCAAATCCACATCCAACAAGTACATCGAACCAATACAGTGTGAAAGCTGGTGTACCTCAAGGCTCCTTGCTTGGACCCCGTCTCTTTTTATATTATGTCAACGATATCCCGAGGGATCGAGCTACCGAAACAGCTCTCTTCGCCGACGACACGGCCATCTATTGCTCTTCATGGCAACCGAAACAAGTTTCGAGTTGCCTTCAATCCCGATTGTCCATCCTTGAAAGCTATTTCAAGTCATGGAAAATCAAAATTAACCCTTCAAAGACCCAATCTATTCTCTTCACTCGAAAGAATATATTTACAGCATACGCGCTTGGATTGAAGATGTTTGACACGCAATCTAGCAAACTCATGATGTTGTCTATCTGGGCGTAATCCTCCAAAGGCAGATGAACAGGACACAGAACGCCAAAAGGCGCCTGGCCCTGGGAAACGCATCCTTTGCAGGATTGTACCCACTACTCAGCCCCAAGAGTAAACTGGACGAACGTTTAAAGCATCGACTCTACAAGTCATGTATCCGCCCAGTACTCACGTACGCAGCCCCTATTTGGACTAACGTTGCATCTTCGCTCATTGCGAAAATGCAGCAATTCCAAAATCTTTGCCTTCCAGTCATCTCGAAAAAACCCCTAAGATTTCCGTCCGAAGCTCTCCACCGCGAAACTGGACACCCAACTATTCCATACTTTATCCTTTCCACCTCAAAATCTTTTTTCCAATCTTCACGCAACAATCCCTACCCAGAAATAAGCAAACTGGGTCAATTTGACCCAAGGATGCTGCTTTTTAGGAAAAGATTTCCCATGCCACACGATGTCGATTGCACCTACTTCCGGTGTAATCTTAATTGTATATAGTATCTTTTTCTTTTCTTTAAATTTACATGTTAAGTTAGTTATAGGGATGGCCTATCCATCCACATAGGTTAAGTATTTTCAAATGGTTTTTTTTTTTTTTTTATTTTCCATTTTTATTAAAACGATGTAATGAAAAATTGTAATCTCGATGCAACTAGTATATAAGATGATGTATTAGAGATAAAGCTTAGGCTTAGTGCTATAGTTATAAGCCGACTTGTATTTTATATTTTTGATGCAAATAAAGAGTTATTAAACTAAAAAAAACTAGTGTGAAAACCGTCACTAAATTAGCAACGAGTAACATCTCCTCAGAGAATCATTACAACTAGCTAATTCATACTGATGATGACTACTTTGTAGTCGAAATACGTATTTTTAAAATACAAAATAATTTGATCTAGGAAATTGGAAAAAAAATCGAAATTTATTCGAAAAATCCTAGAGTTCTCATTAATAATTATAAAAAATAATTACTACATGCTTAATTTTTCATATAATGTTTGATTTAAAACAGTTTTAAATACAGTGTTTTCCAAAGCGCAGTCGTATGCAGCACTGAATAGAGTAAAAACACTTGGGGGTATTGCTTTTTCGGATCTACAACCAAATAGGATATTACTCAAACCTCACAATGAACGAGCTTTTTCAAAAATGCAGAGGCCGATAGATCTAAACACGAGGTCGAATTTATCGTGAGGTTTTAGTTTTAATACACAACACAGCATTAAAATCTGTGAGCGAATAATAAATAACTTATTTACCACCCTTAGGGTAGGAATTTTTTTATCAAATTTTTATGGGACTAATTTCAAAGTATAATATATACCCTATCCAATTATAAAAAACAATCAAAATAGACCTACTTTGTAAAAAGTTATGCGTGGTCATATATTACAACCAGGGACTGAACAATCAATTACCCCCTGTTTTTCTACACCCGAATTGGAATTTTTCTCACAACACATTGAGGCCAATTTCCGAGGGTACCATTTTAAATAAAAAGAACAATCAAAATCGGACACATCCATAAAATCTTTTGCGTGGCCATAAATAATATATATGTGTGTGTCGACCAGAGAATGTCCTCCGTTTTTCTGTCGGTTAAAAATTTTATGTGACTTACTATATTGACTACTACACCAACTGAGAACTGATAAAGCTAAATTGATTGGTCTTTTTAACACGCCATTGCTGAGGTGTACACTTAAAATGTGTCATCAAGAATTCTATACATATGTTACAGTTAAAGTATGAATGTTATCAATGTATGAAATCAATAAGTAATATAGAGTTAACTAGTCAACTAAATCATTCAAAATATACATAAATAATCGTGTGAATGGTTTAACTTAATAATATGTTCCTACATTCACTATCACTATGCATCTAAAATCGGCACAGTTTTTTCTGTCAGGGAATCGGATGAAAATCAGTTTTCAACTTGCCAGTCGGAGATTCTGATAAGGGGTCGCATATAGTGAATGCCGAATTTCGGTATATCTTTACGTTTCAAAGTCACTAGAGCTTAAATTCAAAGAGTGTATGGTTGGATGTATCGATCCAGCCGTTTTTTATTGCAAATAAAAGAGTATTAAAGCAACAAGTAACCATATTCGCAATAATAGATAATTTATTGTTGTATTGTTCTACCCATTATACATTACGTCGAGTGGACCTTGTAAATCGCACCTATACCGCTAGATTTATATGAATACATTGAGGTTTTTCTAATTATCTATAGCTATATCTGTATCTATATCCATATTATATTATAAAATGGTAACTTGTTTTGCAAAATCAACGTAGGGCGGAAAGTGTGGGGTTTTGCTTACATGTTCTTCTCAAAAGATGATCAAGGAATAAGGGATTTTTCAAACCTTTTATTAGCATACATATGTTTTCTCTTTGGGGAGATGGCATATGTTTTCGGTACTATTCCATATCTCGGGTTATAATCAGCATAGAACGTTCAAAATTACACAATATATTCTTCTTTAAAAACTCGAGCGGGGAACGTTTTTCACACAATATCAAACTTTCATCAATATCTCGAGATCTACATAGCCTAGGACGTTCAAATTTAAAACTTACAATCCTCAACAAAATTAAGCGGCATTTTGTGCCACAATTTTTCTATTTTCCTCTTTCCTGAGTAAAATGGACAAGAAGGAATACTTTTCACACAAAGATAAGTTTCCTCTCAAATTGATCAACGTAGTCTTGGTCCTTAAAATTTAAAACGTATACTCATCAAAATTCAATGAACTCGTGTTTATAAATTTCTCAATATTTCAGTGACATTATGGAGAGTAGGGGACCTAAACAAATAAATGGCAATTAAATATGTTTCATGCATGATAGAGACATGTTTTTTTATTAGATGCATATATTAGAAAATGATTAAGGGGAATGAGAAATTTATAACGCGTAAAGAAGTACATAATTTTTATAGAGAAAGATAGAATGAGTTTTTTTAATCGATGAGAAACGGTTCGATTGAATGAGAAATTTGTTCTTAAATAGTCTTACCTTCCTTTATGTAGGGTAAAGTGCAAAAAATTTACAGTTTTCTTTTGTTTTTCAATTTAAGCTAGGAAGATGCGGTTTCTTACATTCGATAATAAACAGTTTGATAAAATGGGAAAATGATTCTTACAATAATCTTATCCGCATATTAAAGGGTAAATTTTAATGGTGGACAGCGCTTACTATGTTAAGCGAAAGTGAACACAGCCAAAGTGTGAAATTTAATATAAAATTAATATTGTATATAAAAATTAACTAATACATGCATACATTAATAATTGAAATTTAAATATTTTCTGTAACAAATATTCGTAATATAATGTACATAATGTATTTCTTTCATATGAAAAAATTTTTGCAAAAGCATTCATCTTGCAGTAAGCCACTTCAGCCTTTAACTGTTTAGTCTTTGATCATCATATACTTTTCACCAACAGATTCCGCAATATCGTATCAATCGAGTGATTACACTGTCCCAAGCTTCTAGTATAATTTTTAAATTAAGTTCTTCTCAAAAAGATGTTGTACCAATTAAGTTTGAGATAACTTTATATAGTATTTTGTTTGATTCATATATATTTTTATACTTAGCATTAATTTATTACCAAAAATGCAATTTGCAAAACTGCATTATTTTCATGACAAACTATGAATTGTTATTACCCGAACAAGTAAAAACTAAAAGGTCTATGAATTTACCAGTCTATGTACATATCTATGTTTGTATGTTCCATCGTAGCAGTTTCATTACTGAACTTATTTTGGTGAATGATTATAGTCAATCGTTTCGTTAATATTATCCGGATGAGTGTATATAAGAATAAAATCAATATGTTACATCTGGCTATCTAATTGCACGTTTGTATATCAATCGTATTGATAGACAAATATGTTGTACAAAATAGCAGTTAAATATGAAGTAACAACCGAAACATGTCGTAAAATAAAATATAAATTATTAATAAAGTTACTTAGCGGTTTAGCAATCGTTACCGTTTAGATTAACATTTATTCAGCTTATATAAACTATACTTAATTGTAAAACAATATTTTCCTAAAAATATAACTCCAAACGAATATAAATGTACAAAAGGCTTAAAAAAAAAGTAAAGCTCGACTTTGAAAAAATTCACGCTCTGAAAACTAAAAATTTTTTTTTTCATTCTTATAAACAAATAAACAACTATATTAATTTAATTTAATACATACACATTTGTATGTTCAAAGGATAGTTGTGTTTGTGTGCTATTTTATCCGAAGGGATGCTCATACAAACCCACATTTTATACTGCTACAATGTATGATGCATGTTTTGTAAGCGATCCTAAGGGATCTGTACGTCTATGTATTTAATTAATATGAGTTGACTAGTTATAAGACGATAAATATTGAATTAATTGTTTGTAGATGAGAATGGCAGACTATAAAACTTCTATTTTCTTGTTTCATACTTTTCAGATGGTTCAAGTTTTCAAATTTATTTGTTATTTTTGTAACTTGTTTTTACGATAATTAAACGATCAATTGATGTATTCGATGCTTAAATTGTTAAAGGTTAATCTGTCAAATCTGTTAAAACATGGAACTGAAGCTAGTCCTTAAATTAAAATTTGAGGCCGTTTATATAGCCCGAACACTTATTTGGATCACTCAATAATTATATATGCCTCAAATACCTTAAAACAAAGATACATGGAAATATTATATGAAGAAAGACAAACTTTTTGAAATTATTTTGTTTGTTTGTTTGTTGATTTGCATATCAAGCACATTTAAAGAAGTTTACTAAGATTTGTTTTTTTGTTACAGGTAATGAATGCATTCTTTCGAAAACATCAACTGCACAGTAGCGTCTTTTGAATATAATATTTTAACCATAAATGAAAGTAAGTTTTTTATGTTTGCGGTAAACGTTAAATATATTTTTTTATTAAGATAATGCATATATATTTGAATCAACAGGGACAGTTTTACAACAACTTTACAATCCACGGTTTTACAACACATTTTTTGTGTTTTCTTTTCATATTTCTGGTGTAATATGCGGTAATATTTTCTATCTAATTTTTAAAAGCAAAACGGGAATTTTTGAGAAAAAGTTCCCTACAAAACAATAAATTATTCATTATGAAACATGTCCTTAAAAAAAAGAATAAAGTTTGTGCCATTATGAAAATTGAAATTATGTTTGAAGTAAGGCAGAAACATCGGTCTAATTTAAAATAATAAATTTTAATAATTTCAATAATCTACGAAAATACTAATTTGCTTTTGGGCAACACATTTGTTTTTGACATCGAAGAAAGAAAATCTTTTCATTAAAATTTTTCAAAACATTTATAGTTTAGTACTTCAAAACATTTATACTTTTATTTTAAATCTTAAAATTTTATATGTATTATTTTATGTATATAAATCTTAACTTCAAAATTATGATTTTATATGTATTATTTTAAGTATTATGAAAATATTCAAGAATCTGGAGGCGTATTTTACTAAAAAATTTGATTTAGTATCATTTTCTGATTGTTTAATTAAACAAATCAGTTTCAATTGTACCTCAAAAATATTCTTTATTAGAGAGTATTTTCCTTAAAAATTTATTAGTTGTAATTCAAAAAAATGTATACTGTCTCGTAAAACTAAAATTACAGTTTATTGCGTAATTTTTTTATTATATGTCAGTTACATAATCTATATTAATATAATACGAAATATAGGTATATTGATTGATAGATGGATAAAACTAGCAAAATAACTTCAGGCAAATAGAATGTAAACTCAATATAATATAGACACAATAAATTTTAATATTTTGCATTTTAGGTATGAACCCGGATTTAAGCTCATCACTGATTAGCTATTAGCTAATAAATTGGAGTTTGAACTCACCACAAACCAACTGGCCTGCCATTACTTTACTATTAATGCCATTTTTGCTAATTGTTTGTTGGCAGTTCATTAGCTAATGACCGAGCTTAAATTTTGGACTAACATTTAACGGGGAGTTTACGATATTCGTGGCGCCTTGATTTGGCAATTAATTATGGTAAAACAAACGAAAATAAGACGAAAATGAAGAATACCAATTTCGCCTATTTTTCTAGTTTTCGAACTTTTTTCTCGAAAATATCGTGATTGGAATTTGTTTATTGCACATAAAAACCACAATTTAATTACTATTTCACTAATTTCACAAGATTTAATTACTATTTGTTGTTAAATTAATAAAATTCCAATTGGTTTAAACGAAATAAACACTTTTATTTTTATCACATTTTTTTCGTAATGAACGCCATTTTATCATGAATAAGTGACTGAAAAAAAATAATATGAACTTGATAATACTATTTTGATAATACTATGGTAAACAAAAAAAAAAGTTACTAAAAATGAATACAACTGTCAAACTGTTTTAAAAAATTAATTTTTCGTTATTGGGGATTATTTTTTATGACATTTTTAAGTCTTATAAAATATTAACATTCAACCGTACGTTCAACCTGTGATTAAAATATCCATGGATTTGTGGGATATAGTTTACACGAGTCGGGTTGGTTTTTGGCCCCTACGTTCAACCTGTGATTAAACTACCCATGGATTTGTGGGGTGTAGTTTGCATGGTTTTATATAATTCAACAAAAAAATCAAATAAATATGTTAATAATAAATAATTATAATCTTATCTCAATCTTCATTCAATTTTCCATTTAAAACAATTTTGGCTATAAGCAGCTATTTTTGCTTTTTATACTCAAAAGGCATCACGAGAAAGTATTGTCTAATTGCACTTCATCCACAATAGACAGGGACCCCTCGCCTTTTCACTTCCAAAGTATTTAACGACTCCAAACCCCTCTATTATAGTTCCGTCGACAAATCCAGGGTAGACTTTTTTATATCAAGAAGGAACTGTATGATTTGAAACCCTTCACACTTCTTATACTGCTTCATATATATATGTATATATGTATATATATATATATATATATATATATATATATATATATATATATATATATATATATATATATATATAGATATATAGATATATAGATATATATATATATATATATATATATATATATATATATATATATATATATATATATATATATATATATGAAGGAGTTGAACGAATGTTTTCTCCTAGTACTGTTCATTTGCGAACCAATGATAGCATCTGATAGTTTGTTGAAAAATCAAATTCCCAAAATACCATGATTTGGAAACCCAGAACAAGTTATTGAAAAAATCAATAACTGCAGTAACTAAACAAATACAGAGCCATATATTGATGCAGTAATTTCGGAGTTCGTGAACATTTTATTGATTTTTTCAATAACCTGTTCTGGTTTTCCAAATCATTGATGGTATTTTGGGTATTTGATTTTTCAACATACTCTCCGATGCTATGATTGGTTCACAAATGAACAGTACTAGGAGAAAACATTCGTTCAACTCCTTCATACTGTTTTGCACAATCCGTACATATCGGGATGTTGAAGAATCAACATACTTTTGTATATGTGGCCACAGTTCCTTCTTACTTTTAGTATTTACTTTAAAAAATAGCCCGATTTTATCTTCTTTACAATACAATCCAAGCACGGTTATGTCATTTGGTCGGTTACACGCCCCCGATGGTACTTGCGTTTTGTCAAGAAAGTTTCATCAATCTGGACTGTTTTACCTTCGCCGCCAAGTAAAACATCACTATGTGAAGCAATTACTTATGCTGTTTCTCGACAATAGCTATAGTAATCAGATATTGTACTTCGACGTAACTCGGGTTCTCTGTGACGAAGATCGAAGAATTTTTTATGCTTTAGTAATCTGTATCTCAGTAGCAAAACATATAACAATTGCCAAATCGCCACGTATTTCAATGCGACAAGAAGTTCCTTCGACAAAACGTGCCCGTAGCTGAATTGATCGTTTTACGACACGATTTACTATCTTTCCTTTTTAAGTCTTTTGAAGAACATCTCCATACTCAAGATTTCCTCAACTGACATTGGGGGACCGCAACATGACGGAGCTGTTGATTGTCACGAAAGAATCAGACTTCGAGAAACGAAATTGTCGATTCGTTCGTTTTAACCAATTTAATAAAAGATTCAATTAAAGTAAAGTATTTTAATTTAGGATGAAGCAGTGGATGTAAATTCATACCTAGCACAGACATTTTAAACACACAAAAAATACTAACAACGGAAAGAAATATTAATGAAGTTGACAATACTGTAGCTCAATTGCAAATGAATGTAAAACGTAACGGTTCTATATAAAAACAAAACAATTATAAAACAAATAATTATTGGACATTCATGTTAAGAAATACTGTAATTAGTGATAAAAATAAGAACAATTTAAAATTGCAAAACTGATAATTAGTGTTTATAATTAACTGTATTTTTATTAAATTTAGCAATGTTAAATTAAACATATTTTGTTTGTTTTTGATTTGGCAATGAAGTCTTAGTATGAATGATTTATATATAATTTAACAGCAAAATCTTCATTAGAATCACCTTTTTAAAAATTTTTTTTAAATGTTTACCATAGTATTGTCACAATAATGTTTCATATAATTTATATGTTTGCAGTTCATTAACCAAAAAATGTGATTAAATAAAAGAGTTTATTTCGTTTAAACAAATTGAAATTTTATTAATTTAATAACAAATAGTTATTAAATCTTGTAAAATGTTTTAAATTGTTGTTTTTATGTGCAATAAACAGATTGAAATCGTCACGATATATTCGAAAATTACTATTATTCATTTTCGTATTATTTTGGCTTGTTTTGTCAAAATTCATCAAAAAATCGAGGCGCGCAGTGGATATTGTAATCGTGCCCATTTAATTATAAAAATATATAATAATTATTAGCTGGAAATGTAATACAGAAAATGATATAAACGAAAATAACTATAAAAAAAAAACTGTCACGCATCTCAGATAGTAATGTATTTATTTTAAATTTTTTAATTTTTTTCCAATTTCACAAAAATACTCACATCGTACCTTAATCTCAAATGACTGTCTTATAACAAATACGCGTTCAAAATGGCTGAAATGTTGGTGGGTATCAGTCTACAACTACATTCACTAGCTTTTATTGGCGAGTTGGCTTTTATGGCTGCTATCTTGAGATCAGAAACTTTGCAGACCACTCTCATATCATAATAGTTTCTCAAGGAGTCAAAATTGAATCACGGTACAAAATTATTTTCAGATAATGAATTAAAATAACTCAAATTCAGATAATGAACTAATAAGTCAAAATATTTTAATTGATCATAATTATTTTCAAATATTAAATATTAGCTTGCCAGAAGGTGCTATTTAACTAAAAACATGTGAACCCGCCATCTCAAAATATTTAAATTTGAGCACCTTTAGGCAAGCTAATATTTAATATTTGAAAATAATTTTGATCAATTAACATATTTTGACTTATTATTAATTCATTATCTGAATTTGAGTTATTTTATTTCGTTATCTGAAAATGATTTTGTACCGTGATTCAATTTTGACTCGTTGAGAAACTATTATGATACGAGAGTGGCCTGAAAAGTTTCTAAGCTGAATAGATGTACAGTCTTCAAACAAGTGTGGTTAAAAAATTAATGAAAATTGTTAAATGAAAGATATTTCAGCGGAGCTTCGGGTACCAGCTAATTTAAGTTATTTAATAAATTCTATTTTTGTGTAAAATGCATATAATTATTTCTGTATCAAATAGTTTGCATGTGTAACTATAAAAATATACCATCAACTGTCCAATTGACATTATATTCATTTAAATGTGCTTTTGAGCAAATGCTGCTTGTCACGTTGACGTCCATTTTAATAAACAACGTCCGTTAAACATATTTAAAACGTGTATCAACACATTGACCAACATACACCGCCAACTTTTATAAATATAAAATCTAGATGCACTCAACAAAAACTAATGATAATTTTGTTGGAGTGGTTCTACTTTCTGGTTATATGTCTATCCATATTGAGTACACTTTTTTTCATATAAATGTTTTGAGCGTTTCGGATTCTCTTAAAAAACTTTCATTTAGTTTTTTGGTATGTTAAAATCGTGCAGACGATTACACAGATAGTTTTATAAATTTCAAAACAATTAAAAAAGACTGCCAATAGTGGACACATTAATTTCTCACGACGTACGAATATGCTCACTTACATAGCTACATTCATGGTACAACAAATTTGAATATGAGATGAGATGAAAAATCAGATTGCATACACAAAACGAAATGTGTTCAGTAAAAATTCGAAAACGTCGACATCTACAAAAGATTTTGAAATCAAAGCAAAATTTTTTTTAAAATCATGAACACAGTACGTCCGATATTGTAGATATAACTCGGAAGTAATAAGAATACACAAATAATAATAATTCTACTATGAAGTTCTAAAGATGAATAAGTTATTCTGCTATCTATATTTAAAAATTTCCAATAGAAATCAGTCTTAAATTAAATATTTTATAGTTATTTTACGACACAATTTTCAGGAACTAATTATTATCCAAACCCAATAAAATAAAATTAAAAAAAAATAACAATAATGATTTGTTTGAGCGAGCCACTGTGTAGGTTTCTGCTACAGGTTTCTAATAAGAAAACGGATATGTGGGATCATAGCTATTATAACTTATTTGTACATCAATATTATTATTATAAACATATGCGAATTGTTTCATTTTTGTGGACTATTACCAGATTTTACAATTTAATTAGTTTTAACAACTTTTGAAGAAAGATAATAAAATTTGAAAACATTACACATTTGCCTCCTACCAGGTAATCGATCCCAATGTGAGTAATATTATGAATTCTTGCTTTGAGTCTCTATATTACTAAATTGCAATAAATACCGTATCGAATTATTGACATTTTAGCTTCTTCCTCGAGTAAAGTCAAAAACCTAATGAAATATGATAATATACAAAACTGATGAGGTATTTGTATTTGGAACAGTTGCCATGATATATCCTTTTTTATTTTTAAAACCGTAGAAAACCATTTAAATCGTTTAAAACCGAAGATAATGCATTATAAAACAAAATTTGGGGCTGGGATAATCGAAAATCTAACTAGTAAGAAATTTCTAAATAAAAATTTCAAATAAGATTAACCGCGTTTTTTATACCTTTAATCTACAATAATTTTCTATCAACTTAGAAAAAGTTCTAGTTAGGAATATATAATACTAATTCTCTGATTGAAGGTGAACGTTAATCGAAGATGGGAAAAACGTAGGGATGTTTTACATTATGATATCATAACGTGTGGATATTGTTGACGGCAAAAATTTAAATAAAAAACTGTTCTAAATTGTGATTTAACTTAACGTTTATGTCAAAAAATTTCAAGAAATAGATAGTAAAAGGTCGCTCTGACCTTGGACGCCACTTAACCGGTATTTAAATGCAAATATGACTCAATATTGTTTATCAATTAAAAATTTGTATATTTATTATATAATCCTTTTTTAAAACTCTTTCGTTTTAAAATAACTTACTAAATAATCCTAACTAAAATATTTATGTATTTTGAATGAAACGTCAATGTAAACGCGAGGTACTTTAAACATTATTTTATTTTTAAATCCTCTCATTTAAAGCTTGATTCCTGGAATATATTGTATCTCTGTCTTTATCATTTATTGTCAATTCATAATTCATCCCATATTTGTATCCTGTCGTAAATTATAGTTCATTTTGGGAGTATCAAGAATCATATTAAATCTGTATCCTGGCTAGAAGGGCAATATAAAAATGTTTCAATTCTTTAAAAATATTAATTATTGGTTAATATGCAAGGTCATGATAATATGCAAGGTCATCAAGTTAAAACAAGGAGGGATAAAATTGTACAGTTTACGGGATACCAGCGTATGAAATTTGCAGTGGACAGAAATTCCAAATTGAAATCTCTAGAGATAGCCTTTGCGCAGTAGTTGGGATCTATTGATGGCTTCTTTTATTATTATTAAAAACAAAAAATGGATTTCAATATTGTTTTGTCTCTTTGTCTTTAAACAAAATTTATGAGGTTTATCTAAGGTATGTTAGGTACGAAGGAGTGTAGTATGACATTAACAAAATGGCATACATAGCCGATCTAATGTAGAAATCGAAGAATAAAATTCACTTGGGAATAAGAAACATGTTTTTTTCCTTACCTCATTTAGTTTTATTTGAACATTTTGACCTCGTTTCTCACGTAATTTAAAAATATGTTACAATGATAATCCACGGAAAACAAATTTATTATCATGCACTTAAATAAATGTATACACAATTTTGTTCGACTCTTTTTTATTTTTGGTACGTACATAATTGAATTCATCAATTTTTCGTAAAGAATAATATATTCACATACAGAAAATAAAAAATGAAAATACATTTTTTATACTTACCTTACCTTACTTTATACAAGTAAGACTGAACGAAACAAATCACCTACCACCATCTCCGTCTATTCCCTGTTCCATTAATCACGATTAAATTTTACATTACAATGGCAAAATTATATTACATTTTCTTTATTTTCTATATTAGCTTTTCTACTCTTGTACAGAACTTGTACCAAAGTATTACAAGTTATATTTGTATTCATTTGATTTAAACTAATAAGAGGAACGACCGTTCCTACCTTTCCTACTCTTAACATATTCTACGAACTCGTATTATTTACTTACACAAAGACATCTATACAAAATACACGAACATAACGTTTTAAAATAAATTTTTAAAATTTTTATTCTATACTTAATTTACCTTAGTATCAACAGGATGTATTTTTATCAACTGCATAAACACTTTATAATTAATATGTAAAAATAAGTTTTAGTGTACCATGTTTTAATAATGGACTAAGATGTATAAGATTATTTCTCTAGTTTCAAAATAAAAACATGAGAAAAACATTTATAATCAAAATAATTCGAAAATATAAGGTCAAATGGCACCACTATCCAAAGCGTCGACTCTAAAACGTGATTTCATTAGTCGACCAGTTTGCCGACATATCGATAAACAAGTGTGCAAGTGACACACGAATTGTACAACAAATTCATACAACATGACACCTACACGAATAGTACATCATGTAGTTATATAACAAATTACAATGTACGACGGTTACATTTTAAGCTGTAATTTGTTACAATAAAATAGTGTTAAAATGTTTCAAGTTGTTTAATTTCATTTAATATAAAAATATTCAACGTATAAAATACAAGATTCTACAACCAGAAAACCAAAAAACTACAAGATAATTGATACATAATAGCTCAACTAATGCTTCTGCGTGCGAATGTTTTTCGTTTCAAATTAGAAACTGTTTCTATTTTATTATTATTAATATTATTTTATCATTATTAACCGAATGCTTAAAAAAAGGCGTCGGATTTCTCAGAAACTATCAGATTAAAATAATGATTTTAATAGATTAGTTTTTTTCAATTTAGGTAAGACTGTAAGTTTCATCGATATCGGTTGATTATTTTTCAGGGTATAGACTATATGCAAGTTAAACATGCGCTTAACTAACGTAATGTTATAATATAAATTTGCTTTTCTTCGTATGTGTAGATTCGCATATAGATCCGAAAATCAACATCAAAGGGGTGAAGGAAGAAGTTAATGTGTAAGTAACCGAATATTTTAGAACACTAACAAAACCCAAAAACTAAATTTTTAATGAACACTAAAAAGCAAAAATTTTACATTTTTCAAATATTAAAAAAAAAATGAACTAACTTTAAAAGGAGGTTATTGATTCCATCTATACGTGTGTATTATTTATGGTACCGTACGTATATTTTTTGAAAAAAGAAGATTTTCATTTCGACCTGTATGTAATACAATTAGAACAGTGCAATATTCGTATATAAGTTAGTCTATATGGCATTTTCGACAAGTGCAGTGTGAATTTGTATGGCTAAAAGTATGTTTGTCCTAGTATTTCTTGTAATCTAAAAATCGAATTGCAATGATTCTTCTTTAGTTTAATTATATAGTTAAATATATATCTTTCCACTTTGGCTCAGTGCAAGTTTAATCAAAATCGCTTTAATTTTTTTCTCAATATATGGACTATTTTCATGATTACTGTTTTACAGTTCGATTTGGACTATTGTTATTTCAGGAAAGTGGGGAATTTTTAGTATAAACAATAATAAAAAATTCAACATTATGGATTAAAAAGCAAAAAATTTCTACAAATAATTTCCTTGTAGCGATTCACCAATCGAAATTGGTGTAAGCGAATATATTTTTAGCTGATTAGCGTGGACTTCGAATGATAATTGGTAGCAATTCGAATAAAATTATTTTATGAAGTATTTATTTATTTAACATAAAATTATTTTTTACCTTTTTCTGCATTTTATATCTATAGAATAAAAATAATGAACAATAAATTCTCGTCAATGTTTGAGAATTTGATGTAGGGTAGATCTATTCCCGAGCATAGATATACTTCCTTGTTATATCCGATCTTTTGTGTTTGTTTTAATTAACGAGAAAGTTTGTTTATTTCGATTTCATGATTCTTGGTTTGTGTTTTAAACTGATTCAGACGGACGCACATAACTATTAAATTTCTGGACGTATTTATTTATTTTTCATAAGCAGTTGTGAAAGTATACGGAATGTTCTCATTTTACAAACATCTAACCAATTATGCAACTTGAATAACTTTAATTATCGTAATGCAACTTGAATAATAATCGAATAATTTTATTTGCTCGAACATCTTATACAAATGAGTCTCTTTACAATACAAAAGAGAATCAATACAAGCAGTCAAAATAATAATAAAAGTCAAGGAAACAAAAAATATTATAATCTTAGGTACATCGCACATGGAGTGATTTGAGTGAAATCGACGAAATCACTGATATCGGCGATATCTGCGATTTCCGCGATATAACAGCATTTTATTCATCTGTTGCTCCGTGTGTGAAAAAAATATATATACAGTGTCTTAAAGGATGTAAAACATCAAGTAATAAGTAATATAGAATGTAATTTAAGCCATTTGAAATACGCATTGTTTTTACAAATTATATTTTATAATATGTATATATATATATATATATATATATACATATATATATATATATATATATATATATATATATATATATATATATATATATATATATATATATATATATATATATATATATATATATATATATATATATATATATATATATATATATATATATATATATATATATATATATATATATATATATATATATATATATAAATATATATATATATAAATAACTGTATAGATATTACAGTATTTTATGAATGCTAATGATTAAAGTAGGTCAAACTATGATGCTCAATCTTATATCGAATATCTAAAAAATTAAATCTGTTATTTGTAATTTGCAAAAAAATAAGGATCAATATATATTATATTTTTGAGTAATAATATAAGATGTATTGGCTAAATTTTATAAAATAAGTCTAAAGTTCATTTCTGTTTATTTACTCTGTATTGAAATGAATGAAAATAATATTGACGCTTGAAAAGTGTTATAAGAAAATAAGTTTATAAACTCTTGCAGAACGTCAATACTGCCTTAATGAAGGAATGTTGTGTCTATTGCAACGTTGCTACAACAATTAGGAGACGTATACCTAGAGAAAGAGGTTTTTCCCTTTTTGCTATCCACAAATAATAAATATGTCTAGAAATTTTTTAGGTTGAGCATTTAACTGAGTAATACTATAGGTGAAAGCTCTTATGTATTTGACAACGTTGCTTACGAATGTAAAATTACATACGATTGTTGTCGCATCATGATGGAATTCTTACGATTTCAGTATTGGATTATGCATATCGCACACAGTGCGATTTCGTACATGCAATTTTCTTATGGAAAGTAATGTAAATCTGTATACGACACAACAGTTGCAACAATACTATACCTGTGATAAAAGTATAGCATGTATTCTAAGATAAAAATATTGCGGGATATTATTAGCATTTACTTAATACTCGCTTCTCCTCATTCCTTTTCTTTCAAGCATATTTATGTATTTAAAAAAAATTTATGATCTGCTTTATTAGACGCACCTATTAAGCCTGTTCTTTAGGTTACAGGACATGAATATAACCTTTTTTGTTTGTATATAACAGGCATTGACATGTTTTTATTTTTAAATATGAAAAATAATATTATTTAACTATCTATCTTTGTCATAAACATTGATTAATATGAAAGTATAAACAAGAATTAAAAAAAAATTGTGAATGTGATGTTATGAACGTAGGATTTGTGCTAGGATTTTTGTATCACATGTATGAATTCAAATCACGAAAATCACACCGTGTGCGACGTTACATTGCTTTCCATAAGCAAATCACATCGTGTGCGATGTGCCTTAATAAATAAATAAATAAGACATACTTAATAGATAGCAAAAGAAACTTTTAGGGTATAAATTAGTATCAATAAACGATTACGAATTATAATGATAAAAACATATAACAATCGATAAAATTCATAAAATTACCTGTAATTAATTAACGAAATAAGAAAAATAATGATAACATTATTCAAAAATAAAACTCAAGCAGGATACGAAAAAAGATATTTAATCAAAAATATAAAATTTTAGCAGAAGAAAAAAAAAACAAAATAACCAATATTCAAAAAGATTAGAATAATTTCTATTCATTTAAAACGAAAGATCATATAAATACTATTAGCATGTAGTAAATTAGGAACGTCTCTTACATCACAATTAACTGCCTTAGCAAAGATACTACGCTCATAATCATTAACCGCAGACAGACAGGTGCAATATGCTTCGATTTAAGTTACCGAGAGTAGAATCACCAAGTCAATGGCATAGTTTATGCTATTCAAAACTATATCCGGAATCTTACTATTAGACATACAAAGCCAAATATAAAATTCAGTTTATGAAGTCAACTTATTACCACAGAAAATTTAACTTAATTTGTGATAAGGAACTTGAAAATTCGTTTTTTCATTTAATATTCAATTTTACAATTTTCAACTGTCATTACAGACATACAGCTATTTTAGTAGTAATTTTCATATATCAGAAGGTTGACCTGTGTCAATTATTTGCAGTGTATTCCATCCCAGCTCGGAAAAATTTGTTCCCTAAATTAACCAAAATTTTTTGATCGGATTTCAAAATGTTTTGATTAATCTGTTCAGGAATCAATTTTCGTTTTTTCTCCTCGTGTCTGTCAGTTTATGGCGCTTACAGAGGTTTATGGCTTATGAAATTGTAGTTAACAATCCATTATTGACGTTCAGAATGGACCAATTCTCAAACATGCTATCTATTAATAACCGTTCAGAGAATACGGAGCTCGAAACGTACCTCTATTATTTGCCTCGGATGTCAGTATCTCGTGAACCGTTCAAATCCGAGAGTCTATGAACTATAAGGTTTCTGAACTAAATTTCGTTTTTGTAACTAAAACTTATTTGATGATGAAGACAATGAATTGTTTATTCAATTGTTAATATAATAACTGTCAATAAGTGTGCAAAAATGTATAAGTTTTTCCCAATTGATTCGTAATAATGAGTCGATGGACAGCTCATTCATCAAAATCGGTTCAGTAGTTTACCTATTACGGTAGAACATACGTTCATACCCATATAAACATGTATACACATACATACATACATATCCATACACATATCCTTTTGGTTTATATATACCTTCCTTTTGGTTTATACATAGTCGGGTAAAAATGAGAGCCATCTACTTTACCTTATTATTTTGGTCATTTCATTTGTATACTGTTTTGAGTTAATATAAAACCATAATGATTATGTTTTTAATAGTATAATAATAATTCATATCATTAATTATCGATTACCTGACAGTTAAACTCCATTAACCTCAAAATTAAAACATTTCAAACATTTAACTTGAAACCCAATTGAAAATTAAAAACCGAAAGAAAATTAATGCGTCCTGTCTACCTATCTTTATGCGGGTATTTAAATTTTTATTTCAATTAAATCAATTTTGTTTCGGTCGTTTTAGTGCATTACGTTTAAATTTTCGCGTGTTCCGACAGGCATTTATGAACAAAATACGTTGGCTTACAAACTTCTAAAACCAATTTGTAACTTTTATGTATTATTGTAATTCGCTTTATTTTGATACCTGACTCTATAGATTAAATTATTATTTTTTTATTGACGTATAACTATTTCGCGGCGAAAATCAAACATTTTTTTGTCGTATTAAAGGACACTTGAGTTTTTTTAATTAATAAAAAGATACCTGTCGAAATCCATCCAGCCGATTGGAAGATAAGTGGTAATAATGAAATTTACAAATATACATATACACGTGTAAAACATATACCTTCCTTCGCAGTCGGAAAATAGAATAGCTCTTTCCTTGAGAGGGTCAAATTTCATTTAATTAAATGGAGCAGAAAATTTATACTTCTACAGCAATGGAGTGAAATTTAATCACTTTTTGGATTCAGAATTTTTTATAAACGTAAAATGTGCGTAGACATATGAAGACAGCACTATGAGAAATAATGCTGCTTCGATTATTAATTAAGACAGTAAAGAAAGTGAAGTAAGATTCCTTTAAAAATATAAATGAGAAAACAGGAATGTTCCTATTTCGGCCTTTAAGAGGAATGGGATCTATCAATCAATTCAAGATTTTCTTCTCTTCAAATATAACCCAATTTCCCAAGAGGGAAATGCATGAAACTGCACTGGCCGGGAAGTCTCCTTTTCAGGGGACTTTCGGCACGATGCGGGGCTCGGACCAGAAGATGTCTAGAACATACCCGCTAAAACCGTAAACTCTTGAGGATACTCCAGTGTACTCCGCGCGGAACCGCCATCAGGCATTACTTCACCCGTGGAGGACTGGCTATCTACTACCTATTCAATTATTGTCGCTGTGGACATCTACTTGGTCGATATCACTGTAGAATCTTCATCATCTTGGCTGCATCGGCCACTGTCTTCCAATTTTCCTCATAGCGGACCATCAGGCCGACGAGGCTTTCTGGCGTACCCTGGCAATGGAGAACAGCATTTAGTTCCGCTCTCTCTTCAGCGAAACGGGGGTACGAGAAGAAAATGTACTCCACCGTTTCCTCTTCGTGTAGGGAATTTGGACATAGTGGATCGAAGTCCAAACCGAATCTGTAGAGATAGTTGCCATGTCCGGTGAGCAACTGTGTGACAAAGAAGTCCACTTCTCCATGTTCTCTGTTGAACCAGTTCGCGATGTCTGGATTCAGGCGATATGTCCATCTTCCGCTTGGGGATGATTCTCAGCGTCTTTGCAACATCTCGAGTGTGACTCGTTCTTCGGACGCGAGTGTCCTGGTGTCGTCAGTGTCACTCTGTCTTCGTTGGTAGATTCTCTGTCGCTCATACGCCAAGATGTCGATTGGCGGAAAACTGGCCACTACACACACAGCATCATATGACGCTTATCATTGAGCGAGCGTAAGAAGCGGTATCCACGGCTAACGACCAGTTTGGTGCGGTGTACAAAAGGATCGAGCTGGTTAAGCGGAGCTGTCTACGGCAATGTCGTGGTCCTCCTGTGTTTGGCATCAACCAGGCCAATGCGTCACCACCTTGGATGCTTTTTGGCTAACTATTCGTAGGATATATATATATATATATATATATATATATATATATATATATATATATATATATATATATATATATATATATATATATATATATATATATATATATATTTAAATTTATTATTATTATTATTATTTTCTTTTTGCCTACTGGAAGCCATACACAGTAAATTTTTACATAAATTTTGTTTATCAATGATTTCGTTGAAGAAAAATTGATGGCATAAATTCTGTAGCCTAACATTATCAAACATTGTTGTCGACAAATTAAAATAAATTAAATGACAAAACACGTTTCAATGGGCTTTGGCAGCAAGAAGATTATGAATACAAAAATATACAATATTAGAGCTGCGAATGATAAACAAAATATATTCTGTCTGCAGAATGTATTCGAGACAATAGTTATATTATACTTGATATAACTAACTCACTATGTCTCATCGAAATATGAAAGTATGGCTATAACACCGTAATTATTAATGTAAATTAAATTTTTCAAAGTATTTATCGTTATATAAATTGTATTTTATTTCGATTTTATTGTTTTAGGTATGATTCTAGAAAATTTTATATCTGTTTGAATATTAAATAAAAATTGAATATGATTACATTTAACATAATATATATTCAACGTATTTTCAAATGAAAAATAATTTTAAATTGCATATAATTTTAGTACATGCTATTATAATACAATTATAATTTTTGTTTATAATGTTTACCTTGTATTATGACAAAGTATTTTAATTACGTATTATTTTGTATCACACAATTGTAATAGCTAAATGTGTTATTTTTGAATTTGATATGCATTATATTTTTAATAATCTCATCACACTTAAAACAATAAAATATGATCGGCTAATTGTTTAATCCTATTAATATGATTTATTTTATGGGAAATGTTTTGTCATTATTTTCGTCAACGTGTTTTTGAAATATATATAGTGTATGGACAGCGCCAACCCGTTGACGAAAACGTTAATGGAAACGTTGAGACTGTATGGACGATCATCAACACGTTGATTAAAACGTTGAGCGTGTATGGAGCCCACAACGTTAAAAAATTACCAAAATGTTGAGAAACGTACAAATAGTTTGATTTTTGAAAGTGGACCCGAATGGAAATTAACAAACTTGAAATACACCAGCATAGACTCTTGCACATATAGTTATAAGTAAGCAACATCGTTATAATAACAAAGTGCATTCAAACTATTGTACCGTCCGCATCAGTCAAACACCATTATTAATTCAGAGTAACTTGTCAATCAAACATACACTTTATATTCGAGTTTTCAACATACATATGATTGTATTTTATTTTTAAATATTACAATAAAACTTCGCTATTTATTTCCATATTGCTGCTATTATGTTTTTTTCATATTATTGTAGGTATTGAAATTTTTAATTTGTCAAAATAAGCATACAACATTATTTGTGTATATCTCGTATTTTAGTTATTCAAACAGTAATTTTACGTTTGATTTTAATAGCTAGAGAAATCAAGCACACAAAAAATAAATTTAGATTTTTTGCCCCAATTTCCTAGATCAAATTATTTTGTATTTTTATAAATACGTATTTCGACCACAAAGTAGTCATCATTAGTATGAATTACCTAATTGTAATGATTCTTTGAAGAGATGTTACTAATTTGGTGACGGTTTACACATACGTATGTTGGTGTATGCGCAATTTATACTTTTCAAGTATCTATCAAATTGCTACGTCAACCAATCAGCATCGATTACGTGTTTGATGTTCTGTGAATGATATTGAAGTATTGGATCACGCTATTTTATCAGTTAAAAATATCTCAAATTGAACTTAAAATGAATTATGAAATTAAATAATTTTAATTTAATTTTAAATATCGTTTCAATTCTAATAGTTAATCTTCAATTTTGAAATTTTTATTCTTTCTGAATTAGGATACTTTCTTTATTTAAGCTCATCGTGTCTTTGCCATCTTTTTGAATTTAAATGCTTTCATATGCATCTAGTTCGGTCGGGTTGGATACCGATTTTAAAAGTTTTAGATTTGATTTATGGATTTTGTGACTTTAAATAGTTTTTAGTATGTATTAATGTAAACAAAATCAATTTCTTACAATGCTTGAAATTGAGTGCAGTTTGTAAATATTCGCTTTTAATGTATAAATTATTTATGCATATCTCCAAAAACTAGAGTTTCAGCACAGAGGTCGAAATTGGACCATAATAACTCAAAAGTGAATCTCATTGCCTCAAAACAAAACAATAAATATGCGTGCCTTAAACTGTATATTAAACACAAGAATATATATGCTTGTCTATGAGAGTAAAGCCACACCGCTTATATATGTGTGTAATGTTTTTTTATTTATTTAATGTATTTTTAGTACATAATTTTCAAAAAATATTAGCATTCTCCAGTCCTTTTTTTATAAACTATATGTGTGCTAAATTGCATACACCTCCGTCCGCTGAATTTTCGCAAAAAGGGATACATAGTTATTGCTTCACGTATTAATATATAAATATAATATTATTGCGTAATTATGGTGTGTGATGAACTCTGAAACTATTTATTTGATCTTAACATAATTTATTTAATTAGGTCCAACTGAATAAAACTTAGTATATGGTTTATTTTTTAAACCGGGCTAGACATAAAAATGAAAAACTTTCTTAAGAGATTTTAAAAATTAAATAAAGAGATGCAGTTCTTATAATTATTTTTTTATTCGATGTAGAAAAAGTGATAAAATATAGCGGCAATAATATTAATTATATTTTTATACTGGAGAGTATAAAAATATATTATTTAAATAAAATATATTACAATACAATATTAGAATCAATAAAACAAAAGTATAAAATAAGTTAGTTGCCCTAATTAATATCATATATATTCCACATAAATAGTAATAGTCTAATCAATCTACTGATTCACAATGTTAATTCCAAGTCAATGGAAGGCAGACAACACAAAATATCAGCGTATAGAAGAAATAACTCTTAAATAAAAGCTTTATACCAAAATTTCATTGGCGAAGCTAACCTTAAAATTTGCGAAAGTAAAAAAAATTATTGCTAATGAATCAAAAACTTGAGCTCGAATTCCAAATGGTTAGATGAAACAGTTTTAGGTATTGAGGTTATCGTTCGATTTATGTGTTGTGCAATTTCGATTAGTTCTTCTTACTAGGAGAAAAACGCAAAAAAACGTTAAAAAAGATTTTTTGTTGATTTATGTTTAATTTTTTATTAAAGCCTCCTGGAATTGTTTAACTTGATAATAAAAATGCTCTTGGTCATCATATTAATTTTAATTTTGATGTATCTATGGCTCTCCAACATCATAGAGCATTTTTTATCGGAGCTCGTTCTTTTTGATAAGATTTGTACACTAATGTGCATGTATTTGAAATTGTAATTATTAATTTTTATATAAAAACAATGACAAATATTTTTGCGCTATAAGCGATCGTACAGTCGTAAAAAAGTATTAGCTAGCATTTTTATTAAAGTTAAGTCTCGAAAAATAATGAAGCAAAAATTTACAGCTATAAAATCGTAAATTTTTTTTTTTTTGCGATTGTATGCAAAAAAGAAATAGAGAATTTTTAAAACAAAAATTATTTTTTATTATTATTAAACAAAAATATCAGATGTGGTAACTTTGTGCGCATGTCATATTTAAGAATTAGATTTCTTCTAAATATGTGTTGCGTTAATTGTAGAAAACACCGGATATATATATATATATATATATATATTAATATATATATATATATATATATATATATATATATATATATATATATATATATATATATATATATATATATATATATATATATATATATATATATATATATATATATATATATATATATATATATATGGTTGGACTTAGTATTAGATATCTATCTGTCCGAGCCATGGGTGGATCACACAGTTACTATTTCTGTATTTGTTGAGAGTGGTCAAATACATGAAAAAAAGCTATATGCCAATGCTTATATAATATGTCAAAGTAATATTTTTTTAATTGATGAATGTGAGTATTAAATATTTCTATAGTTTATATTACGTTTGGATATTTTAATATTTATTTATAAGAAAATAATTTTGATGTTACTGATGGATCACTGTAGACCTTAAAAAATATTTTGTTAGAACAGAGTATCCGTTATATTATAACAATTTTCTTATCAATTTATAAAAAAATTAAACTTAAATATCATGGTATTATAAAACTTATGAAATTAATTTATAATACAACATTTACATAGGCAAGTATGTGGTTCATATAAAAGTGCTTAGAAGTTTACATAATTTTTTTTTTTTATGAACATAGATGCTTTTGGTTTGTAAGTGCAAATTCTATTGTTATTTAAAAAAAAAAATAAATAAAAACATCATTTTGTGAAAAGTTGTGTAGTAATTATTTCAATACTATAAAATATCAGTTGTATATTGTAATGCGCATAAGAAATTAAGTCCTACAGATGTTGTTTTGATTTTCACGCAGCCCTAAGATAATCATACAATCGCTTCGCATCCTGAATAATATAATGGGAAATGTTCATAGTAGCCACTGTTTATGTTATATTTATTTATTTTTTTATATAAATAAATATATTCTTTTACAATTACTAATTACTAATATTGATAATTTAAACTTTTTATTTTAATGACAGTTACATAATTAATTTTCTCCGGAAAACAATGTTAAAAATAATTTTTTAAATGCTGTAACATATTTGTAATAATTTAATTAGGATCGTTATTTTTACAAATAAATTTTTACGTAAATACTTCAAAAACATTTATTTTCAAGTTTGTTTAATGTAATTAAAATTAACGATAAGCAACTGAAAAATTCAATAGTATATTATTTAAACAGTATAAAAATTAATGAATTATTAAAGCACTATTTTACTCGAAGAATACTACATTTTAAGATAATAACAAACTTAATAATGCTTACAAACTAAATTCACAATTCTATAAACGACGTAAATGGGAAATCGGTTTCCCCAAATGATTTGTAGCGTTTTTACATCAACATTTGTATAATTATGATTTATAGTTATCGTTTAATATAAATTTTTTATGAATATTTTATATTCTTTTAGATTTGTAGGCTTGATTTCGCTGAATGATTTTTATGTTCTTCTTGGAATTTTTCAAGATGAAGCTACAAAAATACAAAATTTACTACAACGGATATTTTATGTTTTATTATTTGATTTTTTTCTGGTTATTTTTATTTGAATTGTTTATGGTAGTAAAGGTCAAGGTAATTTTTTTGAAAAAAAATAAAATTGAGTGTTATTCGTCTAATGCATGACACCAGTAATTATGACAATATTATCATTTAGGACGGAAAAGCCCAGTGATTCATAGAACCAGATTTGGTTGCTGGACCATCAGTAATAATCATTTTGCCTTTTAATACGCCGGAATGAGAACTATAAGCACCAAATCGGAGTTCTTCATTAAAAAAACTTTCATTATCCACAACTTTTCTAAAACTAGCAAGGAGTTTGGTAAGATAAATACACCTCAACATTCAGACTTAATGATACTCATTGACTTTCTTGAAGCAGTTACTGACTATAAATTTATTGAAGGAATAATTATTGTAGATTTCATAATATGGAATACATAGTATATGTAAGATTCACATCTTGTTGAACGAAATTGATTGGCTAAACCTACTGGTTGTAGCCAGGGTTATGATCGCTCTTTCGCTTTCCTTACCAACCGTTTATGTTTATCTCGAGAAATAGAATTAATAACAAAGGATTCAAACAATCAACACACCAACGCACGTTTTTATGTCAATAAAGGTGCGTGAAGTGTTGAAAGCAAGAAAATGAAAATCGAACGAACAATCTTTGTGACACATATAAAGTGAATTTATGCTTCACAGAAAATCGAAAATGCTTCTTTTGTGAATAAAGTGTTTGGTAAAGTTATTTGGTGTTTTTATTAAATAAATACTAGTTTTTTGCTTAGAAATATCAAAACAAAATGCAAAGAAAATTTATTGTTTGTACTACATTCTCTTTGAATAATCTACTTAGAACCTAAATACTACTTTCATTCGTTCAAATACATTCGTAACTGTTTGTAATGAAGGGTTAAGGGTTAAGAATGCAAATAAAACCCTACTATTATAAATGTGTATGTAAGTTTGTTTGTTACTTAACCGATCATCATGAGACTTTATACTCATATTCTTGAATGTATTAGAAGTAACATAAGATACTTTTTATTGAAACAAATTTATTTTTTACTAAAGAAAAAAAGTTGTTTGTCAAAAAATCTCAAAATCTAGGTACTTTAACGACATCTAGCCTTCGAATAATGAAGTTCCAACCATGAGTACTGTAATACCGTGGCACTGTATTATCGACGGTCTCGTGAATATCCAATCCATTTGACTATAGTTTCAGCTGTTTGAAATGTTTCTATATTTATTGTTATTTTTTCCAAAATTCAAAATTATTTATTCTTGTAACAGAGAAATATATTTTATTGATTCATTTCTATTGTAATGATCTCTGAACGAAGCCACGGATAAAAGCTAGTAAATTATATAGAATAAACTTGAAATAAATGTTTTTGATGTATTCATGTAAAAATTGATTTGTAAAAGTAAAGATTCAATTCCAAATTACGAGTATTACGTTATTATGAATTTTTCCATGGAAAATTAACAATGCAATTATGCAAATGCCATTAAAATAGATAGTATCATTATTAATAATTAGTATAATTGTAATATTACAAAATAGTCTTTAATAATTTAAAAAAACAACGAACTGTGGCCACTATGGACACTTCCTACTTCTAGTGGACACTAGTTCTTTTGACAACATTCATTGGAGGATTAGAATACCTTATTTATATATTACCTTACCTTGCCCATATAAAGTTTAAGTAACAAATGGCAATCCTGTTGTGTTTAATAATGTATAAACGGCATTTACAAATTATTGAAGATTAAATATACACATAATATGATGATGGGTTCTGGTTAAACTATTCTATTGAAAATTCATGCACTAACGTATAAGTCTAAATTCAATAATTCTATTTATCAATAACTGATATGAATGGAAGTAAATAGGAAGGTACTATATTTTATTTTTTATAAAATATAATCATCTTACCACAACTAGAACAACACAAAAATTAAACAATCCATTTTGTAAATAATATTCATTAGAATTCTAACTAACATCTAGTTGCGATATGAAATGTTAAGAAATGATAGATAGTGTTTGAAAAAAGTAATGTTTATGAACGAATATGTATTACAGAACTGTACTCATATTTGCACATGGAAGGTACCATCTGATTTTTCCAGATGAATTCCATTCAAAATATAACAATAGGTTGTGTGTTAATATTTAGACATTTCCTGTTAAATCTTTTGAATTTATTGCCAACACATTCCACTGAGTTTATATACACATTATAATATAATGGCGAGGTTAAAAAGTATTGTATATAAAAAAAAATAATTCTAAAGAACGATTTTAACATGACTTTTCATACAAAATTTATATCTTGGTGTGTGATTGTGACTGAAATTCTTTATAATACCTACTGAATTTTCCATCTATACAAACGTTATGTTTTTATGACGTAAATACATATTTATAAAGTACAGGTTAATTGGAGTTAATTGAGTCAGAAATTCTATTTATTCTGATCAATTACTAATTTTTATAAAACTGAAATCCCTTTTTTGCTTGCTTCTTTATTGATTTTATTTAAATTATGGGTTAGTATTTTATTTAAATCACGCTGTACCAATTACATTATTTATTGTAATATAAAATTCAATGTTTAATTCAAAATTATTTTATATTTCTGAGTTCGCATGTTGAAAGCACGTGTTGTCTCAAGTATATTTTTAATTAAAGACTAAAATCTATTGTTGACATTAATCAAATATACTTCTTCACGTACCGTCTATCATTCAAATTTCAATTTTAATCGTCTTTGAATCGTACGTATTATGATACCATCCATAATGTTTGTTTTTGTTTCATTGTCGACCTTACACTTCTATAATTTGATATCATTCAAATGCCTGGAAGTGGTTAAAAAACCATCCGAGACTAAGAAAATTAAAAAAAATAAAATAACATAGATTGATTTTGAAAATGTATGGGGCATTTATCAGTAAAGGTATTGATTTTGATACCATTGATTCTTGTTTGATTTATTTGAAATGTAGACAATATTATCATTTTCGTTGATATTTTGTCATCAATTAGCAGTTTGGTAATTTTCTTTACTACATTCAGGTCGGTGCGTTTTTCATTTTTTTTTTTTTTTGGTTTGATTATACTTAATGATACTAAAGGATAATATATATCCCTTTAAAAAGATAAAGATGAAAATATGCAAAGTTTGTGTTCAAAAACTTCCGATCTTAAAAGGAATGGGATCAAAAATTGTGTCAAAGTTCTTTAATCAGAAAATTTAATTTTGTTCTAAACTCTTCATACTTACTTAATGATAATTCTAACTTTGAAAAATATATTTATTAATAATAGAGTCATTCTTCGCCCTTCAAGAATTTCTTCTCTTCGGCATTGTCATGAGGGATAAAAATAGTGTTTAAAGTTTGTTATATCCATTTTTTGTTTATTTGAAGAGGAGTAATCTTTAGAACTACTAAATAGATTATAAGAAGTATAATATCTCTTTAAACTTTGAATATATTTAACGTAAGTTAACAATCACTGCTTGATTACTTTGTCGGCGTACAATGCTCGATTGCTTTGATATGGATAGAAATTTTACGCTTTAAACCGACTTCAAAAAAGGAGGTTCCTTGTTCGACCAAGTTAATGATAAACAAATTCATAGCTGTGAAAATAATTATTTTGTTATAGCATCTCCGAGCGATATACAATTTAATTTGATTATTTAGACATATAATCAAATAATAAAATATTTTTCAATTTTAATAATCTGGTTTTATTTTTATGTCAAAACCAAGAGTCTTTCGGCATTAGAGAAAGTTTTCATGAAAAAATTGCGATAATTACAAAGAAAAGTAAAGAAATTCAGTAAAAAAATGTTTTATTCATTTGGCTTTAGTTTTTTTATTTTATTTTTTTTAGTAAGATAATTTGACGTGGATTATTAGACCAAGAAATCACCGTTGGGCCATACAAACTTTGCCCCCAGGGGCAGAATTTTCGAAAATTATTTCTTATCGGATGCCCAGTATTTAGCATTGGCACCCAGTATTCAGTGTGGATCCAGTGGACCCCAGTTGGCACCCACGGTGTACCCGGTATTTGGTGTAAGACACTCGGTATTTAATGTGAACACTTGTGTAACGAAATTTGTATACATACATCCGTTATTTTTGTGAGCACCAGGTACCTCTCGTACTCGGTACTTCTTGCTGCATTACTCATATATTGATGAAAAGTACACAAACCGTCAAAACCACGAATCGTTCCGGTTGTTCTTGAACGATGCGATATGCACACTTTTTATAGTTGACAGTTCAACATGCTAGCGAGAAGAGATAAATAAATTTTGTCTTGAATTTTAAATTAAGATTTTGTTTTCAATGGGAATGATGCTAATAAGATTTGTAACATACTTCAAGCGAGAACTACGAATAAAGTAATAAAAAAATCACCCCCATTTTTAACCCTTTTAGGGATCGATAGTGGACCTAAAACCTATCCTACGTACTATTCCGGATGAAGATAAATCTAAAACCACAAAAATCATTAAAATTGGTCTGGTCGTTCTTCAGTAATAAATGGCGTAACTAACACGACTATGTTTTATTCATGTATAAGTATATATATATATATATATATATATATATATATATATATATATATATATATATATATATAAAACGAAGTCGTGTTAGTTACACCGCTTATAACTAAAGAACTACTGGACCGATTTTAATGAAATTCTTAGTGTATATTCAGTGGGTCTGGGAATAGGCAATAAACTATTTTTATACCCCTAAGTGATAAGGATGGTCCACCCCAAAACGCATTTTTGATTGCAAGTTCTCACTTGAAGTATACTACAAATCCTACTAGTATCATTTCCATAGAAACCAAAATCTAAATTTGAAATGTAAAATAATTTATTTATCTTTTCTCAGTAGCAGTATGTCGAACTTTCAACTATATAAAGAGTGTGTATGACATCGTTAGAGTATCATCGAAATCATTCATCCATACTTTTCATTAAGTCAGCATGAGGATCACATCACGAATATATAAAAATTTCGTGTCTTGGGTGTCACGCGCCATATACACAATAACATGTGCAACATAAAATATCGGGCATTCAGTAGGAAAGATTTACAGAAATTCTACTGCCAAGGGCGTGATAAACAAAGTTTTTATGGGAAAACGTGATTCCTAGGTCCAATCTACTTCAAATTTTGCATGAATTTTCATTAATATCATTATTTATCCTGATTTGCGTCAGCTTCATGATTTAGAAATGGAGAAGGCTGAGATTCTACTATTGAAAATATGCTAATTTTTATATTTAGAAAATATTCATGTTGATTAAAAATAATTTTATGGCAAAACAGGGTATATATATATATATATATATATATATATATATATATATATATATATATATATATATATATATATATATATATATATATATATATATATATATATATATATATATATATATATATATATATATATATATATATATATATATATATATATATATATATATATATATATATATATATATACTACTACTACTACTAAAGACAGTAATTATAAACAAGATAAACATATAATATATAAGAAGCCTTTTTACCTGCTTGACTTTTGATTTTTCTCCATGTACAAAAATAAACATCTCAAGTATCAAATAAAAAAGTTTTATACACAGACACATTGGTATCATAATCAGTTAAGACGTCGAATATAAAAAATTCACAATCTGGTTAATCCAATTTCATGTATTATTTATTTATGCTGTGTAACCACAGTTATTAATCTTAATTAGTGTAAATATTTAGTCGAATCATATACACAGTGTGTCGCAAAGTCTTGACAAACAGGGCATAGGTCGAGGGAATGTTATGGTTAAGTATTGTAGAATTTCAATATTATAAAATTCATGGATATTTTATTTAAGGTAGTATGTGCACGATAGGAATGTTTAAGAAAATTTGTAATATAAAATCACAGAAAAACAAAAATGACTTTTTTAATAGAAAAATTGGCAAATAATATACTTCTTTAGGCGCGTTATGAAAAAATGATGAGTGAAATTTTAAGTTGCGCGAGCATCACCGTCACACAAAATTCACAGGTTGAAGCTGTTGTTATGATTTATGTTAAACTTAATGTAAAACAATATATAGTTATTTATTTAACTTATCAAATTTAAACTGAGCTTTATTGACTGTGTTGACTACGTCCTTCTCCAGTCATTTTATTATTTTATTGTAATTCATTATTTGCACGCAATTAAAAATTGTTTTTTAATGATGCCAAAGAAGTATAAATTCTGACGCGTGTACATAATGTACACGCACTCATTTTTTTATTGTTAATTTTGCCTTGAAAGACTCTAAACCATCTTAATTAAAACTGAAATTTGTTAGGAAAGTATATTCAGAATAACTAAGTAAAAAATGTGATGATTTGACCACGTCGCTTAGAAATACAATTAAAATATTATTTTCACACAAACATATTCGTAAAAGTTACACCCAAGTAAGCAAACTTAATCAAAATTTCTAATTTTTCATTTGAGAAGTGAAAAGTTTATGAATTTGCTGGAACCTTTCCACTTTTTCTAAAAATTACAATTTTTGTATTTGAGCAATTAATTGGTAGTTTATATGCTGCAATAATTTTGGAAAATATTAAGATTTTTTGGAGATTTACCAATGAATCTGCAAATACTATACAGCAATCCGCATATATCAAATGGGTTATCTTCAATTTACGGTTATTCCTAAGGCCCAATTTTCTTCGAAATGTTGGTTTATATTATCAATAAATAAAATTAATAGAAGAAGACTCAGATATATTTATTTTTTCTGTATCTCCAAAATCTCCACAAATGTATATAATAAAATTAATATGTTTTAATATTGACCCGATTTTTATACTAAAACCTAAAGTTAACAATTTATGGCATAAATGTGAGTGTTCAAATGTGTCACAGGCTCTCGCTAACTCTATAAAACACGCATAAGCTTTTCGTCTTGGAAGTCTAATGTGGGATTGTACAAGATTTGTTAAAACGAAATTGTTATCCTGACACGCTCTTCCTTTTCTAATACCACCTTGACTTTTTAGTAAAATTTTTTAATTTTTCAAAGTCAACAAACTATTTCTCAAAATTTTTTGGGTAAATTCTAGTGTTAGAGTTAAGCAATACCCTTATAATTTGAGGTTTCTTTATATAGATAACTGTAAAAGATAAATATTCCGTATTTTCGATTTAGGGTATACATTGTGAAGTATAAAATGCCATAATTTTAGAGACATCTCTCAATAACTACGGTTACTGGTCCTAGTCAGTCTATAATAAGCTTTGCTAAATTAACTTATCAAAAAAACACAACCCATAAAAACCAAAATTTTAATACTGCCTTTCATTGAAAATTAATTATAAAAAATTAAAAATTATACTATAATAATAACAAGAATTTCATTATATCAATTTTATCGTCGCAACGATATAAAAGAGATACATATATTAAAAGCTGAAATCATTACCTTAATCATTACTGCTTCCAATGATAATTAATGATACAAAGGTATTAATTTTATTTATATTGTTTGGAGATTTACTTTGTGAAACATTTCTATCAGAAATTAAAAACAACTACTAAGACCTTGAAATGACTTTGAAATTATTTGAATTTATTAATTTTGGCTTCAATGGAAATAATGCTAAAGGATCAACGGATTTGTAACCGGATAACTTTCTAATTTTCTACCTGCAAAATTTTAAACACGAGTGATCACGACAACAGAGTTCGCTATAAAGATTTTGCGACAGGCAAGCAGGCAAGCGAACAAGCAAACACTACCAGCTAAAAGAAAGGGAGTAAAAAAAAGCCACAATGGCATGATCCTGTCTAGAAATACAAAGATACGTTTTTTAGAACAGAACGTGAACTTGTGGTGTTTCTATAAATTTACATGGTCGATACGCTCCTTACTATAAAATCTATCTATTTTCGTCGTATATCTTATCATATATATTGTGACTATATATAATGGATACGCTTTTACAAGCTGCATGTGCGAATGCCTATTATAATGAAACTGTATGATTGAAATGAATCGTATATATATACAGAAATACATACGTACATACATGTTTGTGTGTATATAAGTTTGGTTGTTATATATATATATATATATATATATATATATATATATATATATATATATATATATATATATATATATATATATATATATATATATATATATATATATATATATATATATATATATATATATATACAGTATGTATGTACTGTATGATGATGCATACTCCTAGATAATGGAACTGCCAGCATCAAATAAATCAATGTGATTGACAGCTATAAAAACATTTCCAGAACGTAGCTACTACTACAACTATGATTATGAGTGGCGTGGCGTGGCTTATACTCACTCTTATCCAATCCATACCTACAATATTGATGATGAATTCTTCTCTCTATTGGTATCTACACTGTCACGTCAATTCCAGGTTCATGTTTCCACAGTACATTAAGTCCAAAATAATAACGTCATCATAAAAATAATAATATATAAGTACTAAAAAAAAAAACTATAATAAAAAAAAAAAAAAGTTCGTTTTACCACCAATACCATTTTTACACTGTACTGTTTATTGAATATGCTTATTGGAAATGATGAAAACATGATTATATACTGAACTAATACGTAATGCCACTGATTTAATTTACGAGAAACCAAAATTTTATTACCATACGTTAAATATCGCGTGTAATGTATTTTGATTTACGTATAGGATGTCCCCTCCCCCTAACTGACCATTCACAACTATAGAGATGTAGAAAACAAAATTCAAAACAAAAATATCCGATTTACCATAAACAATAAATTAATTAAAATGGACGATATAATAATTTAATTTAGAACACATAGATATTTGAACACATTGATGTTTGCGATAACACTAATTGATAGTTTTTACATTTAACTTACGTTTTAATTTTAGCTAGTTGCAAAATATATGGTTAAAGTTATAGTAAAAAATATGTTCTACAAAATTTCTTTATAAACAATATTATTCACAAATTTTTAGTTGATGTTAAAATCAACAAACTACTGGACGAGTAAACGCTTAAGTAAGCCGCATGGAATTTAATGACATAATGGCAGTTGTTAATTCTATCTGTTAGAAATTATAGAATTGTAACTAAGAAATTAGATTTTAGTCGCCAAGCTTCAGAATTAATTTTCTATTATAATTCCCAAGCCAGTAGATACTCAATTGAAAATGGCTAATTAAGACTTTTTGGACATTTTTTCTTCGTGTGTAATAAATTGTCAAAATTGATAACATTTACATGACCAACACGCCGACAAAATGACGACCATGTTCATTTTTAGACTACGCCTTTTCACTCCCTGATGCAGTTGTGATTCAAAAACCATACATTGTTATTTATTTGTGGACAGGAGTAATCCTGCGAATTTCTGATTTAATACATTTCTGTTACAGTTGCCATACATTTTTTGATCCCTCGTTTTGTAATTTTGATTGCAAATAATTAATTAAATAATTACTTAACTGGAGCAATTACGGATTTTGATAGAGCATTTTGGGAGCAATTTTCTTAGATTTGGTTAAATAAATTTTATTAAACTTCCACGCTTACTTAATTGCGGTTGATTTTCATATTATTATACATGTATGACTTATTTTTAACAACAAACTAAAACACTATACTAATCATACTCAGAATAAAATGAACATGAACTTCATAGATGTTTCATAAAACAGGCACTTAACGCTAACTTAAAATAAAGTTAATTATTTACACAAAGTAGATGTTTGTACCAAAAAAACGATAGTTAAAAAAAGTTAACTCTTATTAACACCCAGAGAATTTCTAATTATTTATATGAACACTTAACTAAATACATTTGACTAAAAAAAAAAAAACACGGTAACATTTTATTGTGTAATTCGAAGGACTATAAAGGTCTATAAAATTAATTAACACCAACCTCACGTCAAGTGAATTCTATTTTCTTATTTATTGATGATACGTTAGTTTTCACTTTATTCGTATAAGATAGCAATTCTTTTGTGTATCACCATCTTACTGAGTTAGTGAGGACAACATTACTACTCTACAGATTTTATTGAAATGTATGACTACTTCTTTCTGTTGTTACATAAGTGAACAAGCAGTGATTGTGTAACTTTGTGTTGGTTATAGTGCATGATAGTATTATGTATATATCAGAAACAATATAATCTCCCCAAATTCGATTATTTTATGTGAATATTGTGTTCATTGCTACCTAAAAGTGATAAATAAATTTCACCAAATTCGAAATGAACTTCAACCACGAACAAGACTATCAATTCGTCTTGTATGCATGTAGTTTTATAAGAATTGTAGAATATTTTATTTTAATATATGTAACCTTTTCTGTAGGTATGCAAAATTTCATAAGTATCCAAGATATGATAAATTAGACAGCAAAAATTCGTTTTGTATTGGATTATGTTTCAAATAAAAAAGGATTTCATTGGTTTTTTTTTAATGACTTAACCTCTAAAGATTCAAAAGGATTGGTCGTCGCAAAATGAAACTACAACCTTATCCGATATTATACGAAGTGCAAAACATGGAATTTCTATATTTTGGGCAAAATTGCAAAAATATTGGTTTTGATTTTACCAAAAATTATCTGTAAGGTGTACGATTTTGATGATGATCCACTTGATTCAAAATACTAATTCCTGCTTATTTTATGAATTTTAAATTTCCGGTTTTTATAAGAAATAAGATATAAGCTTCTTCACTCTTTTTAAACAAACATCTTGAATTTTAGATGGAAGAAAATTAAAATAGCTTATATAAATGAGGAAAATGAAATGACGACTCGCTGTTTTAAGGTAGAAATAATTTAATTGCATGTTCCAATAATAACTTTTCTTTCTGAAGAAGAAAAAGGGAAGAACTTAATCCACAATCAATAATTAAATAATTGCTGTTAAACAGCGGATAGTGATGGTAGTGTATTTAATATTTATGTCAATTATGCAGATTGAATTATAAGAAAATAAAAATTAATATTTTGAAATAAAATATATATTAAAATATTATATATTCTAAATAAATTTTTTATCCTTTTTTTTTTCAACGACTAAAATAATGAACGCATAAATTATTATAGTTACAAGCGATATTACAGCAAACGATGAAATTTGGGAAGTATTTGCACGGATTCAAATAGTTTATATTGGTTCAAATTGTTTCAAATATAACACCATCTTAATTGAAATTTAATTAGTTTATTAGATTCGTACTTTATATATGTAAAATTATCAATATATCCTCATATCCTTATCAAAACTCTTCTTTCTTTTTTTGATTATTCATGATTGTACTTAGTAAAAAGTTGGGAGATCCCTTCATATAAAAACTTAAATGTGAAATGAAAAAACTATAAAAGAAATGAAATCAAAATTGTGCCCAAGTTCTTTGATCAGAATATTTTATTTTGTTCTAAACATTTCAAACAATCTTCTTAATCGTCAAGCTGAAATGAAGAACATCTTGAATCACGAATGAATTTAGTATCAGTGAATACATTTTTCTAAATTAGAATTATTATTAAGTAGGAATTTTAGTGGCATTATTAAGAAGATTGCTTGAAGAGTTTAGAACAAATTAAAATATTCTGATAGAAGAACTTCGACACAATTTTTGATTACATTCCTTTTATAGGCCAAAATTTTTGAACAGGAACCTCATCCATATTTTCTCATGTAATTTTTTGAGGGGATTACTCTTACATCCAAAATTATTGCGCTGTGCAATTTATAAAAATACTGGACTATAAAAAAAATATTTTTAATCGTTTTAATACCTATATATTATATATAAAAAAAAAAATATTTAATATATTCAATTTTCCAAAAACATCCAAGAAATTATAATGAAACGTCCCTTTAAATACATCATCTATCTACAAACTTAAAAACAAAATACTAACCTACAATTAGCATTTATTGAAAACAAATTGTAAATTTTTGTTTATCAAATACCTATAACACTTGGATTAAATGGATCAAATAAAAACAAAATAGTTGTTTATTAAATATTAAATTTGTTGTTCTGGTATGTATTCTAACCTGCTTTTTGAAGCATGTCATAAAACCTTTAAAGAAGCTTAAAATCAATAGATTAAAATCAACATGCTTTAGCTGCAAATATATAAAAAAAATTGGTAGTGAAAAAAAAAAATAAAATAAATTTGTTAGTTTACAGAGCTATAAGGTTTTATATCTAACTATCGGAAAATAAAATGTTTTATATACCAATTTCACACGTACAAGAAAGGCACACCAAGTTAAATATAATATAAGCTGTTCGATAACTAATTCAACCAAAGCATTATACAACAAACAGAGTCACTTTTTTCTATATATACTGATGTAAGTATTAATGTTTGGAACTTATCAAAATATAATTGTGCATTTGGTTTGTTGAATAATTACTTTGGAAACTAAATAAATAGTTAACCCAAAAAAAGAATAATGTTTAGAATGAACCAACTTCAACTAAAATCCAAAAATGGAAAGTAATGAATCAAATTTTTGCTCAAGATAAGCTATGATTGACGTCGATTTCTAAATATAATTGATCACAAGAAAATTATTTTTTGAAATATGCAATTTAAACAAAATTAATTTTCACTTTCATTTAAATATACCTACACTTAAGAAATTTGGCTGATTTCAATAAAAAATTATTTAGACTAATATTGTGCTATACCCAGTATCGCTTTGCTATGAACCATGGAAAAAGAATTTTCCAAGTTTAATAAACCATCTCATATCGATTACAAAAACATCATTTAGGCACTTTATCTTAAAACTAAACGATTAAGGGAAAAAATTACAAACTCATACCTATAATCATTCCACGTGAAAATCAAAAAACGAGATCTCTGTATCATACGTAGAACATATTTAATTGTCATTTATTTAACCATTAAATTTTTCTCGTCATACAATCTTCATAACAATAAGTTTCTCAACATATCCTTCTTCATCTAGAAAAATTTAAAATTAAAATGGTAAGATTAGAATCATAATACAGCGCTATCTATTGGATGCCCAACCAACATAGGTAATAGAAATTTTTGACGGGTTATACCAGTTAAGTAACTTAAAATACCATGTATTAGAAAGTTATTAGACAAACAATTACGTACGGAAATCGTTACCAAGTAAGTAACTTATACTGCCATCTGTTAAAAAACTTATGAGACTTATAAACATTTAAGAATAAAAATCGTTATGTTTTTCAATAAAAAACAAAATAAATAGGGTAAAAAATATCCTATCCCTAATGTTGGAACAAATCACACATTTAAAACAAAATTACCCTTAGATCATATAAGTTATTTCGGAGTTCATTACCATCTTACATCGTTACACAGGAATGTTAATAGTAAGACATACGGGTCGAATTGATATCCTATTTTAATGTTGAAGATGGTAAAATTTTTATGCATTTTTGTATTTTTCAATTCCTTTTCATAAACAATGGCATACCAAAGGGAGTTTGGTAGCTATCGTGACATAATACTTATGTTCAGTTTTAGTAAACTGTTGTTTACAATCCTTCTGTAGCATTATAGTAATGGATCTGTGATAATAGAATAATCAATGAAGCACAAGTTGGATACTCTTGTTTTTAATAAAGTTTTGGGTAAGTCTTTAGCTGTTAAACGCTCAAAGTTATATTTGTGCTTCATGGAAATTAAGAAAGCATTTGATAAAACATATTGAGTTCAGCTTTGTAATAAACTAACTATGATTGGAGTTCCACGCACCTGTGAAATGTTTTACAGTCAGACCAGATTGAAAACAAAAACGTTACGACTGTAAGAATATTAATTCTATAAAAAAATAAGACAGCGCTTGTCAGCCATCACTTTCACATGGAACACGACTCTAGTTCGAGGATATATCAGTTTTAGACAAAGAGAGAAATTACTTTAAAGCGTAATTTAAGTCCCATGGTTTTCATTATATTAAATAACACAGTTAATTTAAGGTCGGATACTGAAAACCTAAGTTTGGTGTATATTGACATTCTTTATCATTTAATATTTTATAAATGTTTTTAGTGTTTACGAAAATACTTTTTAGAGCTTTATAATGAATGAAGAAACGTTGCTGGTCAATTTGATTTTAAATTGAGTCTTTCAATTGATTTGACTACATCATTCCAATTACCCGTGATTCTGTTTTGATTATTAGTATATTAATTGTAATTAAACTTTTAAAATAAAATTTAATAATATCTTGACCTATAAAGAATACTTGATATGTAAAGTAGCCACTAGGTAATCTTTTTCGGACCTTCCATCAGACCCCTTCCATCTAGTCCCAGCTATTGTATCCGTTGCTGCGCTAATCTTATATGCAAAACGGACGATACGATGACGGTTTTTCAGATGGCTATTATTCTTAGGCAGTAGTACTAATCTCTTTTTCCACTTCCTAGGGAAAATTCCGTCTTTGAGACATACGTCGTAAACATGCACAAACAACATCGATGCCGCTTTAATCTCCATCTAATCTCGGAGCTTTTAGTTTCTCTGCTCGGTTACAAGCTTCCAGCAACTCTTCTCACATAACAGGCGAAGATTACAGGCTTCCATCAACTCTTTGCTTCAGTTTACACTGTAATGTTAGATATATAAACTCTTGTTGTCCAGGAAACGGTGTGGTAATAATGCAATCTTCTGTAATTGGCATTGGTTGGCTTTTCAGGCAGCTCATAGGTACCTTATATTATTTATTAAGCTTTTGACGAGCTATCTTATACTCTGCTACCAGTTCTGCATTTATTCGTCGATATCTACGCTGATATAGTCTTCTTATTTCGAGACATCTGATTTACGCCACATTTTTTGAGGCATACACACATCGCAAGCCTTTTATCTTCTCTCGTCATAAGATATTTGGTCTTTTCCTTGGTATTTCCAGTGATATTTGTGTCACAGGGTCCAAAAGCTTCACTTTCCACCCAATCATGGTTTACGTGCTTGCTTTTTGAGAATTCAGGATGGCTGGATATAGGTGTATGTGTGTATTAACGTAAGTACGTCCGTACGTATATGCGTATTTTTGTCTCAACTATTTTAAGAATGAAAAACTATAATGAACGGGCACTAATTTCATGCAATGAGTAATTACGTATCTTAAATGGGCAATCTATTTTGTGTCCTAAATTAAAAAAACTAAAAAAAATCCAAACTGGCTTAATTTGTTTCAATTTAAATATTGTTTGAGTTTATTTAGTTGATAACAAGAAACTTGGACGTAAGAACCTCCTGGGTCGTACTCAGACAATCTGTTTTTAGTAAGAAAAAACTCTATTTCTATTTGCCCGTACAATAAAATGAATATTGTTTGATGACCACTGGTTAAAATATTACCTACATTAAAGCTTAGAATATTATTTTGGCAGATGTCTTTTATGATTCGACATAAAAATTTTAAAATCAATTTCCTAATTTCCTTGAGCGTATCATATCGTATGTATGATGCTACACTATGGTCTAATATGGGTGCCTACTACCTACTTCTACATACAAATATTGTTGATGGTATCCATACATACCACACCATACCCAACTACCATCGTACTTTTATAATCAATATCGTTTACTTCTCACATTTTACTTGTAAACTTGTGCACACACACCAGTCAGTACAGCGTAAGTTACGTTACGTCTGATAGATGATAGCTAGCTAGTATGTGGTGTTGGTTGGCATGCTTCTTTGAAACAGCATAGCAAATGAACGAATTAAATTGTACGGGATGGTCAAACAATCGTAATTCTAAGTGGGCTGTAGAGACCTCACGCAGAATCTATTGTTTTGTTTCAACACATCATCCGTGATTACACAATAGATTCGATAGAGGAAAGAAATTATCAAAAAAAAAAAAACCAGCGAGCCATACAGTACTCGCAGATGATGTATAACATATGACATCTTATATACATTGTATTTTTTTTAATTTTCCGCATAAATTCATAAAAGAATTATTATCCAAGTGTTATGAAATTTAGAATGCACACTTTTCTCATGAAATCGGAGGGTATGGCGAAGAGTTTTTTTCCAAAAAATATTTCTCAAAATATAATAATAATTTTATTTTTAATTGCTTATAGCAATAAAATTTACATTTAATGCATACAAGTGAATTATAAAGATATTCATGAATCGTCTGCCATAGCTAATTCAATAAACAATTATTTTAAGTCACCACCCAAAATAACACCTAAAAACTAGATTAATACAAGTGATATGTAATACAAGTAGTTACATATTCTTACTATTAAAAGTCATTTTATGGTGGATTGTTTTAACATAACAGGTAATCAGTAAAACCAATTCATACAAAAATAACATTTTAAATAAGTATATCAAATTTTATGTTGAAATGTGTTGCAGTTTCCAAATATGCCTTAATAGTACCGTTGCAGAAAAAAGTTAATTTTAGCAATACAAAAAATTACAGACCACTAAAACGACTCCCAAAGTGTGGCAGGTGTCAGAATTGGGAGGGTCGACTCTCAATTCTGACTAAAATCGACAAGCTCTTTTTCCACAATGGAAATTGAATTCTGATCGCAGTGTAATGAAATTAGATTTAAAAAAATATGTTCTCCCGCGTAATTTCGAATGGTATTTATAGTGTATCGAAGGTGGTATCTATATAAGGAAGTGACTCATACATGGGGGACATTGTGGACGGTTGATGGTAGATGACAGACTGTCAAAATAACACTAATATAAAAACTATATTAATTGAATTATAAATAAGATTATATGCCATTTATTTATAAAGATTTAAATTTTACTAAAACAGTGAAAAATTATTATTATGTTGATAAATAGATTATTTGAAATTAATAAAAAATATGGTTTAGTTCTTTAATAACGTACAATATTGTGTTTATCAGTTGTATAATGTAAAATAATTTTAATTAACCTTCACGCTGTGTTAAACATTGTTAAAAAAGGATTGAAATAAAATGTGTATAGTTTATAATTTTCGTGGAGTAATAATAGTTCATATCACTAAATTATTAAAAAATTATCATTTCAAAAGTATTGGAAAGGGTGATGCAAACAAAAATAGAGGGTTTCATAAAAAAACCACAATAAACAGGACCCAATTTGGATAAACTAAAAAAAAAAAAGCATCAAACGCACTATTACAAATTTGTCGATTTAATTTAATGACATATAAAGGGTACTACGAAACAGTTATTCTTGCAGATCTAATAAAAGCTATGGATTGTGTATTTTATGGCTTACTGTCGTGTAAATTATACAAATATTCAATTAGAAGAAATATGTTCAATCTTATAGAAAGCCATTTAAATTATTGTATTTAAAAATAACAATTTCGTATAAAACAAGTTGAGTGTGGGGTCCTCTAAAATCTATATTGGGGCCACTTTTGATTGTTATTTTTATTTATAACTTTCGGAATTTTATAAATAATGGGAAATCAGCGGACGGGGTCAATTAAACCAAAGTGCTCTGATTTTCAGGATTTCCTATGCCACACGATGTTGATTGCACCTGATTCCGGTATAATCTTAATTGTATATATTTTTCCTTTAGATTAAGTTTATATTTAAGATATTTTCTTAAGTTAGTTATAGAAATGGCTTATTCATGCACATAATTTTAATTTTGATTTTACATTTTTTCCATTTCCTAAGCGATGTATTAAAAGTTATAATCTCGATGTAACTAGTATAGAAGATGATGAATAATAGATAAAGATTAGGTTAGATGCTATAGTTTTTAAGCCGACTTGTATTATTGTTATGATGTTAATAAAGACTTATTAAACAAACAAACTTGTGCACTCTAAAGGTCCAACAGAATTGCTTGATGCTATAAAATCCGTGTGTATTATATGATTATTATCTTTATAATATGTGTGCATAAATAATGATTTATTAATAAGCAGAAAATAAAAACGATGTTTTTAAAATGAAAAACTAAAACTAAAAAGTACAAAATAGTTATAACTGCATAACTTATCATTATTAATTTTAAATTACCATGCCAATATTCATAATATTTTTAACGAAAAACGTGGGATTCTGTGCATTATATAATCAAATATGATCCTTGATTATCGCAAAGTCTTTATCTTTTTATGTATTAAATAATATTTTAGTACTTATCTAGACCACTAAATGGCTATAGTTGTTATTTAAGGCTATAGTCGGTATTTATTGTGATTACCAGCACTGTCAAACAGATGGCTGTAGATACTTAATGTCGGTAAAGAATGGAGGTTCGAAATATTTTATAAATAGAATACAATAAAGAATTATAAATTGAATATCAGTATTAGTAAAATAAATATAAATTAACTTAATTTGAATAAGTGTTTTTTTTCATATGAGATCTACTTATTCTAACTTTATCAGCTGCAGACCTTTAACTTGTGCCTGGTCGTATAAGCATATATGCTTTATCTATAATATGCGCTGTTGCTGACATATGCTTACATATGCGGTTTATTTTTCTAATATAATGTCGTGGCATTTTAATTATGTAAAAATCAATCTGTAATAAAATAAAATAAAGCAATATTATTACTTCATTATTTCCTAATTTCAATTACGATATTTAATGAATATTTAAAAATTCATCAAAATTTCTTTATTTCTATCATGAAATTTACTAAAAGTGTATTAAATCTTCATAAATTTATTGAAATTATCTTACTAAATTTATCAAAATTATCGATATTGTTACTAGTTGTTTGAATTGACATTTTTGGTTACAAAATATTTTTGAAAATATTTTAAAAAATATTAAAAAATTACTTTTTTGGAACACCAATTACATTTCAATGTCAATACCAATGACTCAATTTTTAGCTTTAAAGCGGATTGGTGGTATCTTTGATAAATAATTGGTCACAAAAATATTGTGTGCAAAAATATTAAATTTTCAGTTTTTAGTGCATTTTGTGGAAGTAAGTTGTTTTTTTTTTTTTTTTTTATATTTTTATTATATAATTTCCGTTTTTTGTATCTAATCACTGAAAATTAATTTCGACGCATTCTTACTTCCTTATGAAAAATGTTTCTCTAAAATTATACCCGACTGCCCTAAGGTTAATATATTAATTTAACTAAAACAAGAATCTAATAAAACTTATGCATAAAACATATCATCTGGTGATTGATAACTTCATATGTCTACTAAACAGATTTTAAATTCTCACTTTTCTCTAAGTTTTAAACCAATAAAAATTGTATACTAAACTGGTATTCTTAGTTTCTTAAAAAAACGTTCGTTTCTTAAAAAAAACAATAGTACCAATACTTTTAAAATTTGACAGTCAATTTTAGAAGATCACTTGAACTAATATATTCGAATATTGTATAATTCCAACAATAAAACATACTCACGGGTTGAATTAAAATCTACTTGTTGATGAAAACAGAAAAAAACAGATAAAAACAATGTAAAAATGATGTACATAAAAAGCTTAAAGGACAATTTTTATAAAATAAAAAAAAAATAAAAAAAATATTACCTAGAGTTTGAAAGAATATGTTTAGCTAAATTGTAAACCTATTTTTTGAGTGTTTTGTTTATAACCGCTAATTTTACCAAAATATTGTTGAAAATGGCTAAACAAGCCCAAACGATCGTCAACAACATTTTTTAAATTTGAAGAAATAAATATTTTAAAAAGAATATTTGTAAGTAGTTGATATTGCTAAAAAATAAATAATGAATAATAATAATAATAATAATGTAACTTCCACAATTTAACGCAGGATACAGTTAATAGTTACACTGCAGTAGGTTGAATTACCTTTTCATGTTTTAAGCTCTATAGAAACTACACTATTAATTATTTTTTAAATTCCACAAAACACTCAAGTCAAGTTAATAAAAAAAAAAACCGTATGCTGTCGTGGGTACATATAGGTCCATATTATTATACCCAGTACATCGGTCCACTTAATCACCACTTCGGCCTTTGCTCCTCGCCAAAGAATTGTACATGTATCATACTTCGTGCTGTGGTACTCACATATTTGATGAAAAGTATATGACTCTACAGAAGCACGAATGTTTTTGGTCATAATTGAATGATGCGATGTATACACTTTATATAATTAAATTTAAAATTCGACATTATAATAGTGAGAGGCGAGAAATAAATTTTAATTTGAATTTAATATTTGGTATAGAAAGCAAAAATCTTACCCTTCGGTACGGACCCCATCCATAAGAAACTTTCTTTCCACTTTCTTTCCAAAAAAAAAAAAAAACTATTTAATAACTTAATTGTAAAATGAATTTTTAAGCAAATTAATTTCATTAAGAAAATTATTATTTTTCTATTATTTTTGTTGCACGATTTTTTAGTCTATTCATCCATATTAGGCAAGTCTAAATAAACTCTTTATCCAAATCTGTCTTCGGACAATAAAAATTAAAAAAGAAAAAAATTAATTCGGCTTTCTTTAGCCTAATTGTATTTCTCACTTTAACTTTCAGTATTTAAATTTACTAAAAGTACCATTTATGATTCTTAAATGCTTTATACAATCTTCAATAACTTTTGGTTAACTTCGTCCCACATTTGCTTCCTCACAAATTAAAAGACTATAAGATCCTTTCATTCAAAACTATCGAAGTCCCTGAGAAAACTTCGGAGCCCCTGGGAAACAGGGGTAATAATGCTACGCTCATGGTGTAATTTTTCTCAATTGAAGAAGTCATTTAATACGGCGAATAAGAACTTCTTTCAAAATAAGAACTGTGATATTTCAGAATGAGAGAGCGTTCAGAATGAGAGCTGTGATACTTCAGGCGACAGTCAGAGGTAAAATGAGTCTAAAATCAGTTGGCATGCACCAAAAATGCAGCGAGTATACATATTTATCATAAATAAAAAATAGATTAGAGTGTGCGTTATTAGTCCTTTGTTCAAATTTTTCTACCCAAAGTCATGGGTTATGGAATACAAGCATGTTTATTTTAAATGATGTAACTTATTTTTTAGTCTGAACTAGTTTTTCCCTTGGTTTGGTTCGCGCTAAATTCGAATTTGATTGATAAACTTAAGCCTTTAACTCAAGTATTTAAGTTTTAGATTGAAAGAATATGGTCAAACGCATAGATAAAAGTGGCACTTTGGCAATGCCGACATCAGTAAAAAATTTAACGATCCTGTGTGTTTTAAAAATATTGAAATCTGTTACTTAATATTTTTTATTTTTCTAACATTGTTATGTTACATAATTGATTCATTCAAAATTAGTAAATCATACGACATAATCTACAATTCGGATGTTAGTCCATATTCATACAGATATGAAGATGGACAAACATCCAAAACATGTCTTGTAATAATAAAAAAGTGGAAGCTAAAATTATTTGTTTAAATATTTCAACATCAAAATGAATTTCTACAAATTAAGAATTGAAATAATTAATCTACATATTAAAAATTGATGAAAATACTTCCGAGTCTGTTCGGCTGCTTTATCCAGCCGATTTGCATAATTTAGTTTTTTTTTTTTTTTTTTTTTTAAATTAAAGGTATTTGTGTCCAGATGAAGCATAAAGCATTGGAGTACATCCATCTTTACTCTTTCTCAAGTTATACTCAAACGCGATGTTTTGATAGTTTGTATTCCAATGTCTCTAGTGAAGATTGGTGCGGGTTCGGTTTGGTCTAAAACATTCAGTGACTTAAGAGTACGTATTATTTGATCTAAGAACACGCAGTTGTTTGGAGTTAAAAATTAAAAAAATTTAATTTACCGAGTTGTTGATTTCAGTAAAAATAGATTATACATATATGGACGCTCCGTTGCCGTTGAAGTATATACTTCAACGGCAACGGAGCGTCGGGTAACAACTAGTATTTTTTTATTATTGAAAACTAAAACTAGGTAAATATGATACATTGATAATATCAAAAAGTGTAACATTTTCGTACTGAATCTCTGTATCAAACAAAGAGATTAAATCGAATTAATAGAATTTGACGAGCCTATTGTAACGCTAATTAATAACGATATGCAACAAACAAAAAAATCACAAATATCACGAGAAGTATTGTCAATAATATACAGGTACCCAAGTCAAAAAGTTTGACATATTATTTCGATCAATTTAATCCACTCATAACGTACTGATAATAAATGTCATGAACAATTTATTTTATAAATTTCAGTTCGGCTTTTTTCTTAAACAAAAATAAATGATATAATTTATCATGACAAATTATTTATTCCAGAAATTTTATTGAATATTTGTTACACAATCGTTATCACTGAATGAACGAAACCCTAACTTTGTGACTGTATTACTGAAATTTTTTTTGGGAATTTTTTTAATGTTTGAACGATAATATTGGCTTAATAACGTTTATTGTTGAGTAAACTTGTATTACGTGGATTCACTTAATATAATATTTCTAATTGTAAAGTTGATTTAATGTACTGCCATCAATCTATGATCTGGTAATGGAATATGCTGCATATATACTTGTTATAGTCAAAAAATAAGCTTTATTTTCTAGAATATAATGGATAGTAAGGATTGTTTTTTATTTCACTATTTAATACTAATATTAAGGGCAGTAAGCAAAACCTTTAACTGCGTCGATCTCCGACCCCGGTTTCTGCCTTCGGTCTCAGTAATCTCTTTGCATGCATGGTAAGGATGGGATGCCTTCGGTCTAACATCTCACTTTGCTTACAAGATAAGGAAGGCATCCTTCATCATTCAGCCTCAACGCTAGAAAGGCTTGCAATTAAAATAATTGTATAGTTGTATTCGAATTATGTATGATATTAGCAAGTATATGATATTAAATAAAATTATCAATAAGTACGTACCAAAACCGTATCTATTTATTACTTAAAATATTTGTAAATTTACTAGATAGTTTTAATTCATTATTTAGCAATAACCACCCCTAATATTTTTTTAATAAATTATTTATTAAAATTTATAAAATGTTCCATTTTCAAAACAGTTTTTTGTTTTTTAAATGATAGTCATCAAAATTATATAAATTTAAATAAATAATTTTAAAAAACTATTAGTGGTTGTTATTGCTAAATAATAAATACAAAGTGTAATGGACAAGATTTCCACTCGATACAATTAATTTACATCAGATTTTGGAAACATAACAAAAAACATTCGGTCTATAGACAATTCCACCAAAATCACTCTTTAAAAATCACTCCAACAAAAACTAGTCGGTGCAAAAACTGTTTGGTACAAAAACCACTGTCCTTCAAATAACTCGACCTAAAAATCACAAAAATAAATCCAAAAGAAATCACTGAAATATTAAGCAGAAATGTTTGAAACTTTCATGCTTGGATGTAATGTTATTAATATAAAATTAAATGTAAACTATGTTATATATGCAATTCTAGGTTAATTGGGGATGCTGTATTCCTGTTGTTTATTAAACACCATTCGCCACGAGTTGCAATAACATTTATATTATAAAATGCCGCACATGCTGATTATTAAAAATTTTTCCGTGATACATATTAACGTTTACTCTTACAATATTTTGTAAGAAAATACTCCAGTGATTTTTGGGTTCGAATGAGAAGAGGCCTGCGTGTTTTTGGGCCATATGTCGAACCGGTGATGAAACTACCTCAAATGCTACCTGAAGCCGAGTTAATACGGGTAGTTTTTAACTCAATCATACAAACTGTGATTTAACTCCAAATAAGCTACGTGATAGCTGAGGTTGAGTTAATTTGTTTCTGCGTATTTTGAGCCTTGTCCAACCTGTGTGTGATTTAACTGCCCAAATTTTGTTTGGAATCGAATTAGTATTGATCCGCAGGTGTTTTGGATATGATTAAACTATCGAAGTGAAATAAGGGGTCGAATTTGTACGGGGATGCGGGCTTTTTAGCTCCTACGCCCATCCTGTAATTAATATGTTCCTTGCCATATGTTCAACCTGTGATTAAGCTAACCAAGTGTCATTTAGGGTCGAGTAAGTACGGGTATATGCGGTTTTTGATCCTTGCATTCAACCTGTGATTTAAGATATAGTACGGGTTGAGCTAGTACGGGTTTGCTGGTTTATTGCCTCTAGCGTCTAACCTGTGATTAAATACCCAGCTGTATGCATCGTTCAAACACCGAGTGGTTTTTTCACCGAGTATTTTGGGTCGGAGTGATTAAATGTTTATAAAAATAAATTAAAATTTATTAATTAGAACATATTAGGTTATAACGGTTATATATATATATATTATATATATATATATATATATATATATATATATATATATATATATATATATATATATATATATATGTAATAATAATTTTCTGCCATCTAGCATGGAATTGATGCGTTTTTTGATTTTGTATAAAATATCGCCTTCCAAGAGCCTCTTCGACAATCGACCTTTATTAAATTATCGGTTTGAGAAATATGAAACATAAATGAGCCTGTTGGCCATACAATTTCCTACAAAATGTTATTTTATTGGTACATCTAGTAAACAATTAAGAGAGTTATTGTTATTGAGAGATGCATTTAACAAATAAAAAAATTAAAAATTATAATAATAATAATAAATAAATTTAAAAAAAAAGATGAAATTTAATATTTACTACTAATAAATAAATAAAAATTTTATTGAAACGATAATTTATAAATACAAATTTTATTAATAAAATCATTCAATATCACCTCTGTTCCCCATAAACTAAATCTCTTTATAGGTTAGTTTTTTTTTTCAGATATTAAACTTTTTTATTAGTTATTACTATTAATTAATACTGCATTATTATTTGTAAAAATTTTTGTAAACGATTTTTTCTTTAAAAAATTTTAATAAATTATTAAGGGAGGTTTTCAGAGGTTGAATACGTATGATAAAAATTTATTCAAGTTAAACACTATTAAAATATACCAATTTATCTAAATAACGAATACATAAGTCAAAAAGATAGTTCTTTTTTAATTTTACAATTTCACAAGTTTTGAATCATAAAACTTTCTTTATCAAAAAAGTATTGTATAAACGTTTTTCAATTCATAAAATGCTAAACTCAAAATTTTCAAAATAATAGATTAGTCTTTATGGAATGCGACCGTTCCATATTTTTACTGTCAAACATTGGACGGAGATTTTTGAACTCAATGCGTTGGCCAAACCAAGAGTTAAAAAGTTTGAAATTGAAATCCAAGAGATAGAAAAAAACTTCAAAATTCGACTAGAATTGCCATGATTAACACGTCTTTGAAATGGCACCCGACTTGCGGTGAAGGAATTAATGAAAAACGTCATCGAAGCCAAAATTTTGAAAAACAAGTATAAAAGCGAAGGCTTTTTGATTCTACGCATCTTTATGATTCCAAATGACTTAAAATTCGACTTTAATCTAGAAAGTTCAAATTTTTCACATAGCCAATTATATCTTTCCAGTTCCCGTGTCGAATCACTACATTATTTATTTATGTCCCAGAAAAGAGAATTAATGTAAAAAGCATTACAATAAACAATATGTTTTGGAAATAATTTTTTTAATGAATTGAATATTCAGCTAAGTCAGGGAATTTCTGTCGAATCAGCTAGTATTCTATATATGTCGGGTATAATATAAGATTACTGAAAACAATTTGCAAAAATTTTATAAAAAACCGTTATAACCTAATATGTTCTAATTAATAAATTTGACTTTATTTTTATAAACATTTAATCACTCCGACCCAAAATACTCGGTGAAAAAACCACTCGGTGTTTGGACGATGTATGTAATAATACTGTTAGCATCTAGCATGGAATTGACGCGTTTTTTGATTTTGTAAAAGGAGAAAATATAAAAAATCATATGTATACAACTTTTGAATTTACAGGAAATGAAAATTTCTTTTTATCTTCTTAAATAGAGTAAAAGTGTGGAAAATGATTTCTGAGTTAGATTTTGGCAAGATTAAGATATATTAGGGGGTTTACGTGTTGAGAACTGCAAAATTTACTAATCCGACGATTTGAGCATCACACTTGTCGTGTCTTTTTTGTTTCCCTTGCACAACGCTAAAATTGTCAGATTAATTAAATGTAGACTTTTCAGCACGAAATCAAACTACCAAATCTTAATCTGCAGAGCTGGAGTCAATCCAACTATCTTATTTTTTTCTAATTGTGAACTTACTTTTACTAGTACGGTGGCTTTTTATATTATTACGACTTTTGTCATTGAGTACTTTTACAACTTGACTTTTGTAAACTTATCGTTGGACATGGTTGTATCTATTTTAGCTATATGTTGCCTATGTGGATTTCTACAATACCTAATTTGACGCTTGACACCAGCGTCATCATGAAAATACATCTTTATAGTATACAACCATATAATAATTACTTTTGCATTATTACTTATCATACACATTTTGACTACAGCAAAGCCAAAAAGATGGGATTTTAAAGTCTACGTACTCAAAAGAATAAATGACTGATACAGCAATGCAGGGCCGAAACTTGTTACTCTAGAAGAATGAAATTTTGCATAGTTGTGACTTTAGTGAGTGGATTTTCGGAAATTCATCCGGAAGAGATTTAAATTCTGATATAACGATCAATGTACTGTCTAAATCGCTGTAATAACTTAGCAATATAAAATAAAAATGATTACTTAGTAAAAGCAAGTAAAGTTGAGTGTTATATTGATTATTCATAATAATAATCAAATTATTGTTTTTTTGAATTCTCCGCATTCGGAAGTTCATAGTGTGGGCCTTGTGGGTCGCACCTAGCCAGCTTGTTTAATATAACTTATTTATTTAAATACAGATGGCTTATTTACAACTAGCCCCTTAAGTCAATAAAATAAATCAATACATAATATTAAGCCTATCATTTTTTACAATATCAGTAATATATGATGTATATTATTGTAATTTGAAAAACTCGCCAACTAGAAAAAAGCTATAAATGATGATGATAAGCGAATCTCACTAGTTCATATCTTGTACCCCAAATTTATAATTTCATATTTTCACAGTTTTTAAGACATCAGTTTGAGGATTTTTTTAATTTATGAAGTGAATATAAATTATTTTGTACCTTTTAGTACATTTTGAAATTATCAATTTTATTTTATTTTAATAATTTTCGTAACACTCATAGCGTGTGAATGAAAATATAGTTGAAAACAAATAGACAAATAGAAATAATTGAATTTTCCAACACTACCATACTATTCGTATATTTTATTGTCATCAAATTCAGAACTGTGTTTCGAATAATTCATATCTCGTTTTGTTTTAAACATTTATTTATTTCATTCAAAATTATGATCTAGTGTTTCAAATGTTATTATTTCTAATTTTGGATATAACAGCATAGTATGCTAGATGGTTGATAATTAAGAATAGTGTAAACTGTCCAACAGTCCACAGTAGTTACAAAATAGTAGTACAATAGTTGAAGAACGTTTACCTATATTGTCCACCAGTGGTAATTGGAATGAGTATCTAAAAATTGTGCATTAAAAATGTTCCGATTCCTTATACATACTATTTAATCGTAATGTTAAATTATTCTTTTAAACATTACTTTATGTTAAATATTTGTTATAGGAATATTTAACTAAATTGAATAAAAAGCAGCTTCGATTTTTAACCGTAAAATAAGTATTTTCTGATGTCCAACAGTGAACCATCAGCAAGAATTACACAGTGGGACGCTAGTTTACATAATCCCCAGAATATGACAGCAGCTGTCCAGGTCATTAAAAAAATGAATAAAATAAGACAAACAAAATGCTAGAGAGATTTTCTAAATTGAGATTCTTATATCAATTTAGATTGAATTACCCAATTAAACCAAAATTTCAAAGATTTTTATTGTCTTTTTATTTCCTACCATTCTTTCTTCAACGTTTTGTCATATATCATGTTATATGTTACATATGTCTGAAGAAATAAAAATAAACTACAAGAGTTTTACTGATCGTCATTATCTTAATCTATTTAATTCTCAATTATGGATCTGAATGCAGATAATTAAAATTATAATGTTGTATCATTTCTGAATATTACAATTCCAGACTACGTTGAGTATTTCAAGCTCTTAGCTCGAGCTAGAAGCTAGTTTAATATAACTGAATTCCATCGAACAGACACACACCAAGTCAAGTTAATTAAAAAAAGCTTGTAAATTAATATTTACGAATATATAAATTAAATAATTAGTAAACAAAAACTTTACGATAAGTGATACTTAATTTAACATTTTTGTTATGATAATTATTGATAATATTACAAATTTAATAAAATATACATTTTTCTATTTTAAAGTAAAAGAGTCATCATAATAACGGTTAATAATGGTTATTATTAATGCTAATATGCTTTGTAACTAAAAATTATTTTTATTTATTTTCAGTGGTTTCTGTCGGAGATACAACAATTTACACGACACATGTATCGAAACGATTCACTGGATTGTACACTGGACCTTATTTTGATACAAATACAAGTACGAATGTTACAACACAATTGGGTACGCATGCGTATCTTCCATGCAAAGTAAAACAATTGGGAAACAAATCAGTTTCATGGATACGAAGACGTGATGCTCATATTTTAACTGTAGATAGATATACATTTATTGCTGATGGAAGATTTCAGGTAAGTTAGTCTTTTTAACAATTACTAATCTTTCACTAAATATGTAAGGTTCTCGATTTCCCACCCATATTGAATTTTGCCCAATACCTCACTCTTTTTCACTGAGGCAATACACGGAGTTTCACTAAGGCATCCCTTTAAGACATATTGCTTTATACTTGTTTGCTAGTGTTGCCCATTAGAGGCATTCGAATATGTGGCACAAATTAATTAATGTCGCATGTTGAATTTTGACAGACCATTTGACCTGAAAATGACGGACCATTATAACTGAAAATTAAAATCAGGAAATTCATGTATTAAAATACCATAAGAATATCATATTAATTAAAAATATACTTCTAAAAAGTTGAATATGGCTTAGTCATGATTAGCTAAACAACTTTTAATCTCTTATATTTAAATTTATCTGAATGTGTTCCATACGGATTCGAATATAAATATATCTAACTCCAAACCATTTCAAAAAATGCGGTAGCATTTGTATCAAATAATTGACTGGCCTGACTGGTTAAATATGGCTATAGTATTACATATATATATATATATATATATATATATATATATATATATATATATATATATATATATATATATATATATATATATATATATATATATATATATATATATCGTTTTCATTGTTTGGTAATATTTGGTAATATTTTTCATAAATATATAATTTGTAATGTGTCGTAGTGCTGCCGTATACAAAACTAATTAAAACTTTTTATTAACATTTTTGTGGACACTATTTGTTGGAAATTATAAATGAAATATATAAAACATTTAACTTTTTATTTGTATGAATGATAATTTTTGATTTTTATGTTAAAAAATGTTTTGCAAATGAAAAGTTTACTAGGCAATGCTCTAATGGTATAAAAACTTGTACAAAAATTAACTTTTTTTCTAGCTTAAAGTCTTTATTCTGTCTCAATTTTTCCTGCTTTTGAGGTAAAAAATATAAAGGGTGGTATAAATTGAGACATCATGTTTTCATGTTCATAATTACACTTTTTTAAGTATGGTTAGCTTTAAGATTGCTTGGGTAAATTATGAAACTCCATTCAAGAATTTATTTTATTTCTATAAAACAAAACACCATATCTCTACGAATGCTGAAAAATTAATATAACTTAGGAACTTATTTTAAAAACCGTTTGTAATAAATTTAGTGTAGAATTATCCAAATTAATAGCGAACACTATTTTCCAAGAAATCCTGGTTCCTCTATAGAAATTTGTAGATTTTGGATCACCGACAAAATTTGTGCCTTCGAAAATACGAATCCCATTTGGACATTACATAATTTTTTTAATTATTAAATTTGTTTATTGTTCCTAAAATAAAACTTGTTTTCGATCACGTTTAGAAACGTTTCCATTGTATTGAGTCAACTTTTTGACGTATCTCGTAAAGATAAACTTCACTCCCAAATTAAAATGAGCGCTTTTTGGAAACCATCTTAAGTATAGGATTTTGTTTTTGGTATGTAAATTCTAGACTTCTTAACTGTTTTATACTATATGCGGGTTAGTATTTACCTCCAAAATCGTCTCAAATTTGCCCCAGTGCTGTCTGACGTTTACCCCAGGCACGTCTTAAATTTATTCCATGCAATAAAATGATACTCACTCTTCATCAGTTTATATTATACCTGTTGCATGTAGCTTAGACGGTCCGGCACAATGTAAAATACGATACGATATGTTGTAATTATTGTTATTAAACTTAAATATTAGTGTTCGAATAAATATACACACTTAGCTTAAAAGTATTAATATCAATTAGTCATTTAGAGTCTCCCAAATATTAATTGTAATATAAAATACATCACGTCTCATTTTTGCTTAAAAGTTAATGTTTCTTTTTTACACTACTTGATCCATTATTGGATAGTTCCATCATAAAACGATATGGTCGAACTCCACGTTAAAAAATTTTCAATTTCAAAAACTTCAAAATAATCAGCAACCATGATGACAATAATAATAAAATTAAAAAATATTTTATTTCCATGTTTTTATAAGGGACTAAAAAGTAAACAATAATTTCTCTAATTTCGAACTGAAAAACATCACTAATCTCACTCATTAACTAATGCACCACATGTTTTTCGTCTAAAATTAGCGAAATTATTTTCTACTTTTATTCCGTTATAAAAACATGGTACATTAAAAATTATTTTTGTTTTATTATTATTTTCTACTTTTAAGGGTTATATGAATGGAATTTTTCATATAATGAACGTAATTCTTCTTATTCTTTATTTTTTTAAATTTCTGCTGTTTTGCTCTCTTTTTTTTTTTGTCTTTTTCGTTTTCCCCATCGTTCTCTCCTCCTTTTCGGTTTTCTTCAGTTTTCATCACATTTTCATGCATTATCATCCAATTCTAAGCTATGGGACCCAATTTGAAGTAACTAGCTTATCGAGAAATTAGTTACAAAATTCCAACCGCACAGACATATCTGAAAGCAAGTCGTTTTACATTTTCTCTCCTCTTTTCTCCGCTTGCTACTAACAAAACTTAATGAGATTATTTAATTTAAACTTTTAGTTCATAATATAGCCTGTTAAACCGAAGTAGAGTTTACTTTTCTTATAGTTTATTTTAATTTTGTGTTCTATTCTCAACCTTGTTTCAAATATAACGACCATAACGATCGAAAGCGATTAATCCATTTGGAAGATACCTGATAATAAAGAAATTTTCATACATATACGCACTAAAAATACAATCTTTCACAACGCTCGGCTAAAATATTGACGAAACCACGAACTAATCTAGTAATATCATAACAGATGAACAATGACCAGAAATTATGACAGATAATACCTAACTGATAACAGAAAGTATTTTAAGGCAAACAAATCAGTATGTACCATTTGTACGAAACAAATACTTAAGTATGGTTATATACTATCAGAATACTTATGCACCTGAATTAAACGAACTGGAAACGAATCGATCACAATTGTATTAAATATATACAGCCTTACATAAATGCAAATTTCCTTTACCTCTCTTGGAAATCGGGTAAATATATATATTTTAAGAGAAATTCATGTTTTCTTGATTAAAAATTTAATGGATTCCCTTTAAGCGACTGTCAAGGGAGATTTATGTTTTTCACGCGTATATTTCTTTATTACCACTTATCTTTCAAACGACTTAATGGATTTCGACAGTATGAAAATCGTTATATTCGTCTTAAAAACTCAAGTAAAACAAAGATAATAATATCACAAACAAAAACATTTGGAAAATTAATAATTTCTCCAGCAAACTAAAACTGCAAACAACAATTTCGTATTTTAAACTATTCGCAAAATCTTAAATTTTGGAGTAGTTAATCTTTGCCCCCAAATAAGCTTATGACCATGATGGTTTTTTTCACTCTCTTATCCCCTTCAATGTTTCTTCTATGACAGTGTATTCCGAAAGGCAATTCCTATTATTAATAAACGCATAAAATCGTTAGAGTGTATATCTATAATATGGAGTCAAATGTATTCAGGATTCTAATCCTTTTATTTAGAACCCCCCTCCCCCCCACACACACTAGTTTATGTTTATTTTGCGGAACCATGTTTAGCTCTTGTACTTATAATTATATATTTAATCTAATAATTTTTATCTTTTTGGCAGGCGTTTTTGGTTGAAGGTTCAGATACTTGGACATTACAAGTGAAGTACGTTCAAGAACGAGATGCTGGTGAATATGAATGTCAAGTTAGCACAGAGCCTAAAATGAGCCATTTTATTACACTTAATGTCGTAGGTAAGTAAAATAGAATGTCAAAAATTTGTATTATTTTTTTGTTACTCGTTCTTGAGTGCCTTACAGCACATAGTTAAGCATACAATTTTTGATGACCGTTACATTCAAAAAAGTTTAATAAATTTGCAATTTTTATTGTCACTAACTGTACGGCGTACTTTGCTTCAACAAAAGATGCTGACCCGTTCCTTCTCCCAGTTATGATTTTGGCACGCCTTGGCACTGCCACCCAGGGAAGGTGCCACTGTTGGGCCTCCTGGACCCGCGGCTTTAACCCAAACATTTATAAAGTGCCTTAAATTTACCTGCAACTGATAGTTACATAGCGAAATTAAATTACTTACCACAATCCATGAGCATTTTGCTAATTATATACATATATATCATGTAATATATTTTAATAAAATATTTATTTTTCAGTTCCAAAAATTGAAATTCTTGGCGAATCAGATATTTATGTGAAAACCGGTAGCCCAGTTACAATTAAATGTGTAATAACACAATCATTAGAAGAGCCTGCTTATATTTTTTGGTACCATGATAATGAACGTGTACTAAATTACGACCCTAGCGCTCTTGATATTCGTGTGGAACGTACAGGTCCAGGCACAACGGTAGGAACATTGGTAATCAACAGCGTACGCACAGAAGATTCAGGCAATTATTCTTGTAATCCATCAAATTTAGATTCAGCCAGTGTACTTCTACATGTTTTGAATGGTGAGTAAATAATTGTGTTCCAAAATATGTTTGGATAAAAACCAGGGTACAAAAAACTAAATAAATACTAGCGAAATTATAAAATTACAATGATGATTGACGAACCCCTCTATTTACTATTGAAAAATAAAGATATATAATTTGAAATCTAGACTTTATGATTGATAAAAAACAACCAACGGCTACCAAATATGAAAATGTAGGTTTTAAGTAGTTTCATTCGATGCGTAATTATATAACATTGAACTGAATGACTTTTCAGCAAAATTGGTCCAGTCGTTTTTTGTTGACAATAAAAAACGATCAAAAACCCCATATCTCTTTAATATAAAATTATAAAACAATCACAGATTATATTTTTAGTTTATTTATATCTATGTGAATAATCAGCATGGATTGAAAGGCGCATTTGTATGTACATCTTTTCTACATATAAAAGGATATTTGATTGATTAACACACCAACGCAGAGACGGAATCGCTCGATATAGAATATTCAAGTTTCACATGAGGGCAGCTAATATAACATAAGTTCAGACAAAAGAATATTTAGAAATCCGTCTTCTTAGAGACGGAAAATATGGCTCAAACTTTGATATATCTATCGATGTACAGTTTTATCCTATAAAAAGTTTGAAATTAAGATAAGATATCCTTTTTATAATGTAGACGAGAACAAAGATAAGTTTCTTTTTTTTTTTACTTAACTGCTAATGGAAAAATTTTTGACGAAGCGATGTTTCGCCGATGAAAATGATATATCAAATTATTGTTTAAAAATATTTCCTGGAAATACTAGAAAACCCCACATACGTATGAATATGTTACAAAGTCTCACTTAAGTATGTTACAAATCAGATTATCATTTAGTACCCTTTCAATTGAAACCAAAATCAAATTTATAATTGAAATAATCAGTTAAACCTGTAGTTTTCGCACTTATACTATGTTTCCAGTCATAGTATAAAACCATAAAATTAATAATTTTGTTTCATTAATATTTGGAGTACTATTGATTAAATGATGACCATGAGTCCGATTAATTTTTATGAGGGCTAAATGTATTAAATTTGAGGATTCTGGGCTAAGTAGATCTTGAGACATGCATGGAAAGTTTTATATTGTGTGAAAAGCGTTCCCCTTCCGTTGCTACTGAGGAAAATAAAAATCTGTAAAATTAAGAAAAACGTAAGTTTTGATTTTAAAGATGAAAATATTGTGTAATTTTGAAGACTCTAAACAAAGTGTATCCCGGGTTGCGGAGCAATACTAGAAAAACTTTACCCGTTCTCCACTCCTTGCTAATGAAATTCTTGTAAAGCCCCGTGTTACCCTAACTGAAGAAATTTAAAATCGTAAAATTGACAAAAACGTTAGTCTTGATTTAAAAAAAGAATATATTATGTAATTTTCAAAGCTATAAGCTTAGTATATCTCGAAATATAGAGCAGTATCTAAAATACTTCAACCCATCTCCACTCCTAACTAATGAAAATTTTGAAAAATCTCGTCTTATTGGCCGATGAAATTTTGAGAAAAAAGTTTTATACTCGTACTATAAGTATATGAGTATACTTTATAATACAATATAAATATAAAAATGAATCCTGTTTCCCTTGGTTACGCCATAACTTCAGATTGACGTTACGTATTTCATAAATATATTTTTTAATCCCTTTCTTTTAACTCGTAGGCTCCATTTCGTGCTAAAATTTGCAGACAGACTCGTTGCGATGATAAAAATATTATAACAAATTTTCATTTAAAAAAATTATTATACTATAATTTCGTATTTTTCGAAATTTTAAATTTTTTGATTTGGCAGTCATGCAAAAGTTTGAGGAAATTAATAACCGATATGATTTTAGTAAACTAAATTTATAAAGAAAAGTAGTAAAAAGACTTGGTTTTATGAATTAGATTTTTTAATTATTAGTTATGGTTCCACGGTTTTGTTTGAATTTAAAACGAAATCTTATTTTTTCAGGTGAACACCCCGCTGCAATGCAAAGAGGAAAAAATTCAGCATCTCCAATACCAGGTCGTTGGTGGTCACATTTTTCAGCGGGTTTGGGCTTAGCAGCATGCACACCACCACGCGTTGTTGTTAGCAGTATGCTAATGATAGCATTTATTGGCCAAATTTTAACTGTTGGACAATTAATAATTTCATAACAATGAATGCCCTCCCATAATAATATAAAATTAGCTAAGTGTTATGATTGATTAATTACCTATAACCAACTAAAAATCAAAATTAATTAAACAAACAATTTTATTAATAAATAATTATTGTTGGTGTGTGTATAAAAAATGAACAATGAATTTATGTACATATTTAATAATATTAACAAGTGTAAATATATTTAATATATTGTAATTTAATCAATAACTTTTCATAAGCCAATATTTTATTATGTGTGTGATTTTGAACGGATACCAAAAGATGTAAATGAATGGTTGGTCACATCCATCATCTTATTTCCAATATTTTAAATAAAGTAAATGAAATACCTACTTACTTACTCAGATTAAAATTCGAAAAAAAAAAAAAACATTTTTACTATAAGGTAACTTTTATTTAACATGAAATAAAATAAAAAAATAAGATATTATTTTGAAATTATATGTAAATAATCATTTGAATGTACATTTTAATGTACATTTTACTTATTAGCATTAAAAACAAGTAATATACACAGTTCAAAAATTCCGATTCAGATATAAGTTATGTATAAAAATGAACATGGCAAAGACTCCAAAACTAAACGATGTTATACTCATTTTAAACAATATGGTTGATATAAATAAAATATGATATAAATATAATATGATAATATATAAAAAAAAAACCACGTAATTTTGTTTATTATTTCCTATTCCTTATGATAATCTTATAAATGGAAGATAATAATGGAGCAGTAGCTGGAGGTAGTTGAGTTTGCAAAAATATAACTCCGAATTCTGTAAGTGAAAATGTATGGAGAATAGTTTGGATATTAATGATCTAGATCCAGAATGCTTTTAACGTTAAATAATGTTCTTATAATCATAATCCACATATTTGCTAACTGTATTTACAGATTGAAAATGGAAATAAATAGAATAAAAAACAAACGAGTGAGCCTTACAGAGTAAAACATCTGACATCTCATCTTATTAATAAGCAAAAAGTAAAGCTGTTAAAAGTGACTATATACTGACCCCCTTCTCTCGAAAAACCTCCCACTATAAATGCTATTAATCTATATGTTTTTTGAATGTAATATACTAAATTGAACTTTTTAATTTGATACAAAATCAGGCTCTAAGGTTACAAATAAGATTATTTTTAACCGCCATTTTTTTGTAGTTAATTTCACCATTTTTCTATTCTTATTTAATACAGCCTTTAACACCCGAACTATAATAACGAATCGATAAACACCTCATACATCTGGATTGGTTCAGCAGTTTCGAAGCTATGGTGGAACATACGTATATACATACGTACATACACTGCTAAAATCATATCCATTTGGTTTTACCGTAGTCGGGTAAAAGTAGTAATAAACCCCTCAATAAGCATTAAAAGGTTTCATCAATTGTGTAATATAATAAATTGATGGGTGTAATTTAATTAAAAATTTACTTTCGTCTAATTTGAGCATTTAAATAAAACCTTATTTTTTAAATGTTTTTTACTAAACTTTAATTTTCAACATTTTACAATCAACAGCATCGACCGAGCTTACATAAAATAAGATGGTATGTTTGCAGCTTTTCGCCAAAGAAAAAGGGGAATGTGAAATTAAAAATACTTGTGTACTTTGATTTTCTCTCATCATTTTAAGCTAGCATACAAAAAGTTAGTATTTACCCCCAAGAAGGGGATGTAAATCATGTTTTGGGCAAGTTCGTATTATTCAAATTAAATTTATGTTCAATTGGTTGAGGATAAGTGCTTTGAAATTCAGTTGGTAAGATTTGATCCGAACAAATATACATTAAAGTTTAATAAAAGCTTATAATATATAAACATGAGTTATTATTTCTAAAAGAACCAACATATAATTATACTCGACGTATAGAATATGGCAATATATTAATATTAGTCTGTAACACTATTAAGTTTGTAACGCTAGTCAATATTGACCACACAAATAAAATTTTGGTATAGGTGTTCATTAAATCATATAATAAGTCCTTTTTGTTTGTCCATCCATCCTTCCGTCTGTCAGTCATCAAGATAATTCAAAAACGAATAGAGATAACGAGCTAAAATTTTGGTTTTATATTCTAGATATAAAGGTACATCAAGTTTTTAGATGAACAAAATCGGTCCACATAATTACAATACATATTAACTGTGTTAGTTGTTATCTTCATATAATTAGTTTTTTTTTCTTCATTTGTTTTTTTAAGTTTCTTTTTTTTTTTATGTTTTATATAATGCCATGATTTAATGATTTATGATCAATTCATTTGTTTTTCAAAAATGTTTCCAATAAAAAGTGTTTAAAGTGTATTTATAATATAAAATGTTCCTTTATCTCCAATCAGTTACGGTATGCGTTCACTTTTAAATGCCTACGAAAGTCAAATAAAATGACACCACTAAATGCACTCAAATAACCTGAATAATTTCAAAATCAGTTGCACTTTGAATGAATAGCAACTTACATTGTCAATTACTATATCTATAGATTTAAGAATTCAGTGAACTTAGTTTTTGGAGACAATGATGAAGTGAAAATAGAAAGCTGTGAAAAAATCAACGATAAAATAGAAAAACATGGAAATATACGGATAAGAATCATGAACTTATTTATACCTATGTATAAAAAGGATTCAAAAATAAAAACGTAAATGTTTAAAAAAATTTGATGAAATTTAATAAAAATATAAAATTAATAATTAGTTCTGAAAACGTTTACAAATCATATAGTCCTGAAAATGTCACCAAATAGTATAAAACATGCTAAAAAATAATAAACAGAAAGGGAAATCATTTAGTTAAATAGGAAGTTATGGAAAATTAGCCTAAAATCTGATAAAGTAAAATTATGCATAGCATAATGTCAGAGTACCGAATATAAGTAATAAATTACGTTAGAAATCTAAATATTTATGAAAAATTAACTACTGGGTGTTGTGCTAAAAATTATCATTTTTATCCCTACATAACACCTAGTTTTTTTTTCATAAACTTTGGAATTTTGACATCTTCAAATTCAATTTTGAAATTCAGTAAAACATATAGGTGCAATGTTATTAAACATTGATAAACCCGTTTATTTCTATGGAAGACTCATGCTTAGATCTCAGCGTCACAATCTCAAAAATGTAAACCACTCAATATGTCACTAAACTGATCGTTCTCGTAAAAATATATAACATAGTTGCAATCATTTTTGAAAGATTCCTAAATATTTAAAACACAATTTTCGATAGAAATGTGGTTTTAAGATTTTTGGACGTGTTTTTTTTCTGTAGCAGAATTAAAAAACATAACATATCAAATTTAATTGTAGTTTAATTATTTGTAAATTTAGCACTGAGAGAATCATCCATAACCAATTAGATGGGAGGAAGAATGATTAGTGTTTCAACCTTGATAATTATTTCGTCCTCAAGGGAATTAACAAAGGATAATCAATTTTTTTTTTTGTATTTACAGTTTTTATATCTCCAATAGTTTAGATATTGTATATTTAAAATATCCTGCGAAACGATCAAGTAACAGCTTAACTTATCCTATTATATGCATTCTATATTGTAGACCATGCAATACATTATACAGAAATCATTTATAAATGATATGAAATATTTTTGAAAACTTTCTATTTATATAGGCAACTTGTGTATTGAAATATTAAAAGATGAATTATTAATTAAAAAAAAAAAAAGTGGTATTCAGATTTATTGTAAGAGCGCAGTTTCTAAAAACTTCAATAATTCTATATTAGATGACGATATTGTAATTATTTTTTTTAATGAGGGCGAAGAGTCTTAGAAGTAAAACGAAATATACTGGATCAAAATCTTCCCGGTAATTTTTGCTTGATGCGTAAGCCTCTATCGTGATACTAAAACCTCTCAAATTAGTTATAAAAAAAAAATAATAAATAATAATTGAACTAATTACTTTATGGATACTCCTTGGAAAAATTTAAGAAATCTAGTAACTGAATATAAAATTTTTGAAGATTTACAATAGTAAATATACAATGGACGTGTTTGGCCGAAGTAAGTACTTACTAAATTTAGTAAGTCACTTACTATACTTACAAAATTTTCGGCCGGGGCACCAAATAAGTATGGCTTAATATACGACGTCGTATATTAAGCAATAAATGGCCTTTTTGCTTATTGTTGATGTAAACAAAACTGACAGGAACAGATCTGCAATCATTTGCAACTATTTACAGGAATTAAATTTAATTCCTAAATTTAGTACTGTCAATTATATTCAGTCTATGATGTTATATAAACCGGTGTTTTGTGTTATGTTAAGCCAGTAAGTCGGTCCTGACCGAAAAGCGCTATAGTCAGCGTATAAGATTTTAATTTTTTTATGCTGACTGGCTTAGTAAGTACTTACTTCGGCCAAACACGCCCCATATGTCAATTTAAAGATAAGTCAACACCAATTGTAGTAAAACTATAAAATATTCAAATAATAATAGTAGTTAACAAATTTAAAGAAAAAAAACCCAAAGTTTTTGTTTTCGAAAGTACTAACGGAATAAACATTTTACACCTATGAGGGAATCTTGGAACTGATTTATAATATAGATCTTATATCTACTTTTATTTCACCAGATTTTTTGCCGATTTGTCAGGACTATCTACCAAATCAAACGATTTGCCCTTATGTTTCTCATTGTTTTATTATATTTTCTACCATTTGGAAACATTTTCAGAACTACATCTGTTTTTTTTTTAATGCATAATTTAAATAAATAATTTTTAACAGTATACCTATTTCAATTTTTCCGTTGTGTCGGTAATTTTAACAACTTTGCATCGTCACTTCATCTTTTTACCCTACTACGGTAAAGCCAAAAAGATAGATTATGATTTTAGCTGTATATGTTTATATGTATTTATGTATGTAAGTATGTTCCTCCATAGCATTTGAACTACTAAAGCTATTTAGATCAAGCTGGTGTCCATCAATCCGTTATTACACTCCCGGTGTTTTAGGTTATATTCAATAAGAATGAAATCAATATGGTGGAATTAGGAACAAAAAATTTGAAGGTTACATATAATTTTTTCTCTGAAATGCGTCTTATTGGGTATCAAATGAAAGGGCTCAATTTATACATATCAAAAGTATATACATTAATATACATTTATTTAACCTCAAAAGATATTAACCTAAAAGTTAACAATAGGTCAATGAAGTAGAGTGGGAATTTTAGAAATTAAAACTTGTTAGCACCTTAAACACTAACTGAGTTTATGAAAAAAAGAATTCAAAACTGACGTGACCGTCAACTAAAGCAGTTCATCAAGTCTTCGTTTAGCTTCTTGTCCATAGATACCAAAAAAAAAAAAACAATACATTTGAAATTTAAATAATTGTCTTAACACTTTTACAAGGTTTCTAGTCTATATATATAAAAATCAATTGCTGTTCGTTAGTCACGCTAAAACTCGAGAATGGCTGGACCGATTTGGCTAATTTTGGTCTTGAAATATTCGTGAAAGTACAGGGAAGGTTTAAACGGTGAGAAATATAAATAATAAGTAAAGGACAATACTATAAACGACAATTTAATTTTCGAATACAAAATGTTCCCAGCTGTGAAACATATTTTGTCTTTTTTTTCTCACATGTTACAAAACATCATTTCCATAGAAACCAAAATCTAATTTTGAAATTCAAAATAATACTTCTTTATCTCTTCTCACTCTCGAAGAGATAACTTCTTTATCTCTTCGAACTGTCAACTATATAAAGTGTGCATATCGCATTGTTCAAGTATTACCGGAATCATTCTTGGTTCAGGAGGTCCATATACCTTTCATCAAGTGTATGTGTACCACAGCAAAAATTATCCGGTGAACGCGGTCCCGGGTGTACCACAGCAAATACCGGGTGCATATAATGTACCGGGTGCACACTTAATACCGGGAATCCGATAAGAAAGGATTTTAAATTCTTCCCCTAAGGTTAGAATTGCATCCGCATGTAAACGATGTAATATCATTTATTAAAATGTGAAAAATAACACAGCAACGCGTAAACCGGGTGGGGGTATGCTTCAAAATATAAATTAATATCATTATTTATTCTGATTTGCCGCAGCTTCATTATTTAGTTATAGGCAGTTGAGAATATGTTATTATATTTAGGAGATATTGATGTTAATTAGAATTTATATAACAAAACAATGTTTACCCGGGTCAGCTATTCAAAATATAATTTATTTATCTCTTCTTTTTTATATTAGTGGTTCTGGACTTCCTTTTACTATTTTTCATCAAGTATATGAGAACCACAGCACAATATACACGAATTATACATCCCATAAGAAAAGATTTTCTGAAATTCTACCCCTAATGGGATGAAAAGCAGAGGTAAAGTTTGTATAGGGCAACGGAATTACTTCGTCCAATCTGCTTCAAATTTTGCATGCAATCGATGTAATATCAATTGTCACCGCAACGTGTCCGGGTATGCTTTAAAATATATATTAATATCATTATTTATTCTAATTTGCCTTAGCTTTCAGTATTAAAAAATAGAGGAAAGTTGTTAAGAATATGTTATTATACTTAGAAAATGTTGAAGTTAATTAGAAATATGTGGCAAAACGACGTTTGCCGGGCCAGCTAGTCATAATATAAAATCAAAAAATTATTACTATATAAATTATAAGTTAAATGTATGATTATAATTAACATTTAAACATAAGTTGTTTTAAAATAAATATCCAAACTATAAAAGCCAAAAAGAAGGGTTATGCGTTCAGCAGCCATTGTATGTATTGTACATTTGTACTGCAACGTAGTGTTTAAACAACTGAATGGATTTCGATGAACGATATGTCAATCAATTCGATATTACAATCGGAGCAATAGGTTATTTTTATGAGAATACTATCATTATGGCAGATGTTACATCCTAAGTAGAGGGTGTCTCAATTTTTTTTTAAATGTGTCTTGTTGGGTATCAAATGAAACAGCTCATTTAGTAAAGTTATAAAATAAATTCATTAATAGTATTCACTTAACCTCAAAATCGTTTTATGATAAACAAAACTAGTTTAAAAATACTAAAACCCTCTTACAGTAACATGCTCTTAAAAGTACGAAACAATAAAATATTCTAATCCGAAATCAGATAAAGCAATGTCCAAAGGATAGCCGTAATAATAAATAATATAGATTAGTAACTGATGGCTTGCGACCTTGACTTAATTTCAGAAAAGGATAGTTTCTTCTTTCGAACTTTTAAGAGAACATTATCGTAGGAGGATTATCGTACTTATAAACTTATTTTTTATTGCCCATGTCCACATTGGCAGATTGGATTCTACTCCTAAGTATTATGTTTTTATAGCACTTAATTGTTAAATATATTATTATTCATTTTTTGTAATGTATGTTCCCACATCGTTGACCACTATTAACACATGAAGACTAATACAAAAAGTATAATGGTAAGTGCTTGTGATAAAATTGGTAGGTATTATTTTTTATCTTACCAAGTATTTTATACTCCCTTTCTTTGTGATTGAAAATCCGATTTTAATGAAAATAGCACAAATTTTGGATTTTTCGTCAGAAGAAAGAAAAATACATTATTTTTATTGTACGTTACGTAATTACCGCGTTGCACATTCTACAAATTAATAAAAAAAAAATTGGTTCATTTTTTCTTGGTTTAAAATTTTTCCAGCGAAGCTATTGAAAGGTTGTAAATCATATTTGAATCCTTTATTAAAAAGCTTTCTTAAGAAGCTTTTTTAAAGCTTTTGAGTTGTTTCGTTATCGAAGCAAGAAAACAATTTTTCATAACTTTGATGTTTTTTCCTTACCTTAAACATTCTATTTGTCATAAAGTAGCTACTTATACTTTGATTAATTATTTTTCAGATTTCTAGGTCACAATTTTCTATTCAAAAAAACAAACTTATAGTCGAAAATTTCAAAAAGCACCCTTTTTTGGAGTAAAAAATAAAGCACAAGGAATGAACATATTAAATAAAAAACCAACCATACGATCAGTTTTCTTATCTCCTAAAATCAGGTAAAAAATGGTTTTATTTTGAGCCCTTGATATTTTATAGCATTCTAAAAATTCATAAAAATTCAAATTTAGTATTTTATTCTGCAATATATGTGAAAAATGAAAAAAAATTAAGATCAGAGATAAACCTAGGATAAACCAACATGGAACATTTGCTCATCTTACCAGCTTTTATATTCTGGTAAAATATTTTCATTCCTAAAATTTTATATTTTTTAAATATCCTTGAAAAATAAAATTTTAATATTATTTGTAAATATACGAAAAAATCCTTAAAAATTCAAATTAATTATTTTATTCAAAAATATATTCGAAAAATGTAGAAAAACATCAGAAAGTGAAATCATTTAGTATAAAACTACATGGAAAGTTTTCTAATTTATCCATCTTTACATAAAAAAATTATACGTTAAAAAAATGCTTTTATTTTCATTCTTCGTGATTGTATAGCCTATTAAATATCATATTAAAATTAAAATTTATTATTTTATTCAACAAGATAAATAAAAAATGTACAAAATAAATATCAGGAAATAAAAATGTCTAGCATAAGACGACATTAAAAGTTGGCTCATATTATCAGCTATCATAATCCGTTCAAAAAGTTTATTTATTTTCATTCTTGGAGATTTGAAAGGCATTTAAATATCCTTCAGAAATATTTGTATTATTTAACAATGATACACACGTGAAAAAATTAGAAACATAGAGTATAAAATCTAGGGGAATGAAAATGACAGAAAGATTTTACGGATTATGAATCCTGACGGAATGAGCAAACGAATATAAATCTAATTTATTATGAGATTTTCAGTTGCTTGGTCCACTTTTATTGCATACATGTCATTACAAAAAAAATAATAATAATAATAATAACTTTGTGTTTTAAAGTGTTTTTAAAAGCTTATACAAATTTAACGAATAAAAAAAACTTATTTTTATCAGATTCTGAGAGTTGGCAAGATGAGCAAACTTCACATCTAAGTTTATTTCAGATATTTTCACATCATGTTCCATATTTTTTGCATCTATTCTAGTCTCACAATATATTGTTCACCGCCTTTCCCTTTCATACATACATTTTGCAAAGTCTTATTACTCTTTATGGTTCGCAAATAGTAATTTTACTCTTTTTTAACAAACACGTTCTCTGGCGATATCACATCCAATTCCACGTTAACAGCAGAATTAGGAATAGACTTTGAAATACACAGAATTTCTTTATAAAAGTTATAAGCAAAAGTATTTATGGCTCTGAAGCATTCCGTGCTACAACTAAGACCCCAAATTTCGCCCCAAAATTTGATTATGGGTTGAATCGAAGCATTGAACATGTTTAAAATAATCTTAAGAGAAATTTCTTCATAGTTGTATAGAAATCGTCTGATATTTATTGACGCTCCTCTGTTATGTTGTACTATACTTTCCACGTGCATATTTAACGTTGTAACCAAGACTCCAAGATATTGGAAGTATCTTACATTCTACAATGCAACCCCATCGTACTTACTTTTGTTTTTTTTTTTTTTTTGTGTTTACATTTAAAAACCATTTTTTGCTATATAACTCCAAGCCTTTCAACATACTACGTAAAGTCTTAGCTATGATCACGAGACCGTCAGCATACAACGAACATTTAATTTCTTTTATACCTATAATTATTGGAATCGCATGCAGACCCTTTGCCTTTATACAGATTGACAATCAGTCTAGCCCGCCTCTCTCTCGGAAATTTATTATTGGTAGCCATCTTGTTAAAGAAATTTTTTAATATATTAGAAAACCTAGTGCAATTCTGATGAGTTAATTTAATACATTCGTTTGGTATTCCATCTATCCCTCCAGATTTACCATCTTTGAGAGAGTTTATGACGAAATCAATATCGTTATCTCCCCATTCGAAGTTTTCATCGTTTACGCCCTCTACCTGAATAGTTTCCATATAGTGCTATTTCGAGCACTTCACTCGGAGTACATTCGGTCATAATACTCATACCAAACGTCTGGGTTTATTTCATTTCATTTAAATGTATTGAGATTATTTAAATGTATTGAGATTATATATTGAGTTGCCATAGTTTTCTCATCTCATTCTTCGCCAGTGCCTCATTGATATTGGTCACTTATTTAACCTTATACTCTACCATTTTTCTTTCACACAACGATTTAAATTAGTTCTTATTTCTCAAATAAGCGCTCATATAACATTCATGCCTGAACCTGCTCATTTTTCTTAAGCTTTGTTTTACTTGTTGCCATTTCTACTTACATTCAGTGTCATACCACTTGTCTCTGAATTTGTTTCTTTTGATGTTATTATTTTTATTTATTATTTCTAATTCATGACAAATATAGCCCAACCGTTTTTGTAATATGAAAACTACCTCGTCAATTTTATTGCAATTCATCATATGCTCAACATCAACAAGATACAAGCTTTTCTCTTAGCTATTAATATTATTAATTATGAATTTCTCCTTTGTGTAAGGCCACTTGAACCTTATTAATGCGAGAGTCCGATTTACTTGCTCAAATTCATCGCCGCGTTCGCACTTGGTTTAATTTAGCAAGACTTCTATAGGGAAATGAGTAGATTCGACAATTTGCTCAACTGTCATAATCAGTTCACTCAACCAGATATTTTCTGAAACACACACATAATATACAACACTACGTCCGATCTTAGATCCGTACGTTCATTTACCCTCTTTGTCATCTTCCATTCATCCATTCAACATTATGAGATTATTATCCTTAACGGTGTTTTTATAAAGGATTAAAAATAATTCTCTAATTTCAAACGACAAACATAACTAATGCTGCTGCATGCATCCCATGTGTTTCGTTTGAAATTAGGCAAATTATTTTATACTTTTAAGTCCGTTATAAAAACATTATACATTCAAAATTATTTTCAATTATTGTTATTTTCTACATTTTAGGGTTAGCTGAATTAAATTTCCCGTATAGCAAACATAATTCTTCTTCATTTGTTTATGCCTGCTGCTTTGTTCTCTTTTTTGTTTTTTATATTTTATTTTCTTCCTCATGTTTTCTGCATCCTTCTCTCTTCCTTATCGTTTTTCTTCACATTGTCATCAACTTCTGAGCTATAGTCCAAATTTCAAGTATTTACCTAATCGGAATTTAGTTCATCGGGATGTTAAACATTTTGACAAAAAAATTATTCCAGCAACATCAGGATCTTTAATATTTGAGCTACTGTTTAACATAATTTCATACGTGATTGTTGTCTTATGACTCTGGATCCGATATATGTGTTATACATCGACAAACAATAACCAATTTATAATGTTATTTGTTGACATAAATTTATTCTATATTCTTGAAACGAAATAAACCTCGAAGATTATAAATCTATTTAAATTATTAAAAAATACATATTTTGTTAATATTTAACGCTGACGCAATCGAAAAGTTTTTCAATAATAATATTAAAATATTCGAAAACGCGAATATTTTGAAAAATATATATATTTTCTAAATGATTTAATGAACATCAATCAGATAGTCATTGTTATATTATTAAGATACAAAAAACTATATGATGGTGATTTTAGTGATTTTAGTAGGTTTATCTACTATTATGTCGAATTTTCATTTTCATCGCCGTGAATTGCACAAAATATAAATTATAAGAAATTAAAACAAAATGATATAAATTTCCTCTTTATCAAACGATATCTAATCTCTATTCATAAATTGATAACTGACTGACTGACATACCAATGCAGAGCTAAGACCTTTATCTATAAGCTTTAAATTTTGTATGAATATGTCTTATATAATGCAAGTGAGCACTAAGAAGGAATTTTTGTTGCGTAATAGGTGTAAAAGGGGCTAAAATTTTGGTGTCAATTAATGTACTACTCAAATCACTAAGTTCAAAAACTAGAAATTAAGAGGTTCTTGTTCGAACGTAAGCGGAACTTTTTTTTTTTTTTTTTTAAATTAAACTCAACCTCTCAGCCTCTAAAAAGTTGAAAAGAATGTTTTAATTTTTTAATTTTTTATCAAGGTTCAGTAAAAACCTCTAAACAAGAAAGCCTGAAATTTTGAGCAGACAACCTTGTTATATTGTTGTTAAATGAAAATTAAGGGTTAAACGGGTTGTTCGAAATTCAATCCATAAAGGGATGAAAACTACGCTAAAGGTTTGTTATGCCCAATGTTCTGTTAGTTTGTATTGGAGTTATCTTCGAAACTACTAAACCAATTTTAAAAATATACACTTTCACTTTCAAATTTTATCGGCGTACGCTGCTCGAATGGTTTGAGATTCGTGAAAATATTCAACATCTTTAGATATAACAGAAACTCCGTGACAAGTATTTGTATACCATATTTTAGCCAAATATAAGTAGTTAATGTTAAAAATTTGCTACATATTTCACGGTTATGATTAACTAAGTGTACCTAATAATTTAGGCACAATATATTATTATTCAATATATAATATAGTTTTATCATCTATAACTACAATTTATTCCAAAGTCTTTCGGCAGAATAAGTTTGTTCTGTGATAACTTCCCAACGCGTGCTCCAATATTTATAGAATTTGTTAGGCACGTTTATCACATTTTCTATACAGTTCGAAATTTTTTGAGATTTTGGAGCCAAATAAGGCAATTAAGGGCTTAATTATTAAAATTATTAAAAATTTTTAATAATGAAATTCATTAAATATTTATATATTGAAAATATAAACCAATTAGGTGTTGCGATAAAATTTTCAAAAATTATTATTGTACTTAACTCTTTATGAAGATAGGGTCTATTCGTGAGAGAAGTCTCACTGCAATGGAGCTACTAGTTATTTAGTATTATTAAATCAAAATTAATTTTTAACAATTCCTCTTATATTATAGATAAAAAATATCATGAAGCCACATACATACGTGAAAATTCGCTTGTAACGTAACACCGTAACGCAATTTTGACGCGTAACAACAACCTTTGTGTTGACAATAACCAACAACCTTTGTGTGGACAATAATGTGGAATCAATAACGTAATATTCACAAAGACAAGACGTAAATATTATTCATTTTTTTTTTTCTTATAAATATTTCCACATAGAGTGCAACAATCAAAATTCAATAAATTTATTGAAATTTATTAACATAAACAAAAACTTAAAGTGAACGTACTCTGCTTGGTAAACCGATGGAACGTTATAAGACACATAGCAACATCGTAACATCGCAACACCTACAAACCAGGTAGGTCTAGTAACATTTAACACATAACAATACAGATTTGCGATACGGTATTACTTTACGAACGAATTTTGTACGTGTGTACGCTGCTTTAGATATTAATATTGTAATAATATTGTTTCATTCCTTTGATTTGTTTTTCAATATTCTTTAAAGAATGAAACAATATTGTAAACAATATTAATATTCTAAAATATATTTTGTTAGTAAAACATTATAATAAACTAAAATGTGTATTTGGCATAAAATATGAGACCTCCATAATAAATACAATCACAGATAACTCAAAACTATCGAAAGGGTATGAATTTTGCCATACACACGCCAAAAATGAAACAAAGCGAATGTCGAAAGATTTATTTACAGAAAAACTCTTCGATCACCCTCCATTGTGTATTCCAAATTTTATTTATTCAACATTTGAATAATTAACATATTTTTTGAGTTATTTTTGCCCGAAAATTAAAGAGAATATGTTAAAGAGAATATGGAATTTATAAAGAAGCAGTAGGTTATATAGGTAGGAAAGTGGAATTGAGAGTAGTGAAAGAAAGGTCTTTCGATTTTTTCGCACCATTAATAAGATTTCAGCCATATTCGAAATATAGCACATGCCGGCTTGCTGGCCATCCCGTTATGATGTCATCAATATTGTATATTAGCAATTTTAAATATAATATTTTGATGAAATCTTCTTGACTCCAGTCAATCTTTCGCCAATCAACAAAAATTCGGGACCAAAGAATACAATCAACAGCGAAATAACAGGAAGTAAAACATATTTAATAGGTAACATACTGAATACGTTACCAACTAAAAAAACTAAAAATAATAATGCAAAATATGAATATGAAACCATAATAATAGTAATAACACTTCCACTTGAAAAATCAATGGATAACAATAATAAAAATTGAAACAGATAATAAAAATAGTAACAACATCATAATGAAATCACAAGTTACAATAGTAACAACAATAATAAAAAGAAAATAGAAAATACAACAATAGTAACAACATTAATAACAATAAAAGCAATAATAACAATAATAGTATTAAAAACCCCGCAATGATAAAATAAGTAAGAAACTGCTGAATATAACAAATGTAATTATTTAATTAGAAAAATTATGAGAGCATCACTCATATAAGAGAAACGACCTTGTGCACAAAATTGTCTTTATAAAATGAAATAAGTCGGCTTATGTTGGAAACAGTAAGTATTCTTCATAAAGAAATTGTTCGAACATCCGCATCCCCTTTATCCAAAAATTGCCTCCGTATAAAATTATATGCTTTACAAGGTAATATTAGATGCTCCAGATCATCCCGTTGGCCAGAATTCAATAGCGTACAAATTGAGGCAGAGTTAATAGTGTAAACAATATTGTAGAGTACTAATCTTAGCACATTTCTACCACAAGTTCGCAACTGTGCTAAAAGACGGATAAATAAGATAGGGCAATTTAATTTAAGATAATCCTGTACAAAGTCGTTTATCTCAAGATTATGGTAAATGTAACTATAGCCTGAGCACTGTACTCTTATTATATCCTTTCGTCAAAAACTATCACGGTATGATACCAATAGAGATTTATGTAGAGGTTGTCTATATTACCCATAATGGTTGTATTGTTGGCAATAGAAGCTAAAATTTTATTCAATTGACAAACCTAGTTGTACTTTGGACTTGGTGAGTTAGAAGCCAGGTTCCTCAGTCTATTATAACATATTTTTGGAAGTCTGTGGTCATTAAGTTTCAATATATGTCGTAGCCACATCAAAATTAGTTGGAATGCCAACTCCGATAGCGGACTTTGACCAGTTTTCAAGCGTATCATATAACCTGGAGTTTTTCTAGGCAATTGCAACAATCTTTTGAAAAACTGTGTTTGGAACTAACTCTATATCCTCTAAATATCTTAACGTTCAAATTGCAGCATATAAGAGAGAATTGACGACTATAGAGTTGTATAATTGTAGCCGTGCCTGCCAAGACACACATTTGGAATTCGCTAACATTTCCATAACTGATGCGATCGATGCTCTAGCATTTTGTGTGCTATATTTAACAGTTTCGAAAAAAGAAATAGAGATGAAGAAGAAAATGGAATGCCCAAAAACATATATTTCTTTATTATATCGATTTTGGCATTACCGCATTTGAATAAGGTAGAACTGCGAATTTTACCACCTCTTAGAAAAACTATAATCTTCGTTTTCTCGTAATTTATTTCGAGTTAATTGTTTTGAGGATATTTGTGAAGTCCTTCCAGTTTTTGGTTAACATCACTGGGGTTATCTGCCAATAAAACCAAATCATCAGCCAGTATTGCCAAACCACCGCTGACTCGTCCCCTGCTCTTCTCTTTGATTGCACCACGAGTCCTAAAAAGTTCTTGAATATCGTTTATGTACATTGAGAACAACCAAGAACTTAGCGATTAACCTTGGAGGACTCCTTCGGTTATATTTCTTGCTTTGCTGATGTTGCCGTTACACTTAATTTGGATGGTTGCATTATTATATAAGTTTCTAATGATACGAATGACTTTAGCACTCACACCATTACTGAATAGTTTAGCCCAGAGAAGAGAATGATTAATTGAGACAGATGCTCTTTTAAAGTCTACAAAAATTGCGTAAACATGACGGCGTGGTACACGCAATTGAAGTGGCACTGAGAATATCAGCACAAAGATATTATCCGTGCAGCTCCTTCCTTAATAAAACCCTGACTGACATTCGTCAAGTATGCTGCAGTCGTCAGACCAAGACGTTAAGCGATTTAGCATTATGGATGTGAAGATCTTTACCCAGGTGTTGCAAAATGCAATGCCACAGTAGTTTTCAAGATCACTTTTGTCACCTTTTTTGAGTATCATAGTCAACATAATCTTGGACCACTCAATAGGAATCATTTCTTGATCCAACATCTTATTAAATAGCACTTTTATGTATAGTATCCAGTTCCCGGGAAGGTTTTGCAGGAATTCATTTGATATATTATCGTGTCCAGAAGATCGAGTCCTTTTTTGGATCTTTCCAAGCAAGACGTAAGCTCGTTTAATTTGATTGGAGTGTCCAAGAAAGGATGCATTACGCCAGTGAAGATAGTCGTTATATGAATCGATTTAGAGGCTAAATAGATGTTAAAATAATATATTTCTCAATCGTCCAGCAAGATTTTACTGTTTGCCTTTTGCTTCTTTTTAATAATATTAATGGTTTTCCAAAACGTAGCACTATCTTTAACATTTGATAATTTTTCTATTATAATCTGATCGTACTCCGTTTTCTTATTAAGTGATCTATATACATTTTTCTTCTCTACATAAGCTTTAACAGTTACTTGATCAAAATTATGCTGCTTGCATACCTGTAGCTCATTTCTCACATTGATTTGGCTATCTTGCACTCTTTATCAAACCAAGGTTTACCTCCTGTTACGAATCTGGAATTATGGGTTTGATAAGTATATGTTAAACCCAACCCATCTGCTACACTCCACATAGATTTTATAAAATTTTCATATGCACCATCACAGGTCGCTTGGTCCCAATTTATACTAACAGTGGTGCTGTAACACATAGATTTAAAGTATTTAATAGCTTTATCCTGATTCCACCTAAAACCACGTAGGACTTCACATTTAACCTCTTGACAATTAAATGAAATAATCTTCAAATCTACAAGAATCTGACGAGAAAATGACTAGACATTGTAACTTTACTGTTCAATATACTCAGACCATTAATACAGCCCAAATTATCAACGCTACACCATGCAAGATCGATTGTACTTCGACCAACAGAATTACAGAACCCAAAACTTGCAGGATAATCACTTATTCTTCCATTCAAAAGAAGACATTCATTTAATTCCATAAAGTCGTTCAGATCTAATACCCTACGTTCATAACAAAGCCCAGTCCCAAAACACAGCTCTCTAGATGTTTCATTTAAGTTTCCCAATCTATAATTGAAATCACCGCCTATAATCATCAATATTGATGGAAAACTAGCACGCACACAATTCAATACAATTTGAAACAAATCCAGAGTATGATACAAATCCAAATCTGCTTTGAAATAAACACTACACAGCACAAATTCAAAATTCTTCAACTTTACTTTAACAGACAACCACCATTCCGACTTGTCGAGAGGTGTTTACTGTAACGATTCATGAACCAGTATTGCCAAACCACCGCTGGCTCGTCCCCTGTTCTTCTCTTTGATTGTACCCTAGCATATTAAGTTATAAGCGGACAACTCGCGAGGTAGCAAAATATTTTCCCAGATTTCACAGATACACCAAATGTCCACATTATAATTTTTGTTGCACTCGTTAACCATATTTCAAAAACCTTCCGTACTCCAAAATCGTAAAAAAAGATCACGCTTTTTTATATTGCGTGATTGGATAGGCTTAAGACTTTTAATTCCGAGACACTACTAGACGGTAAGCTTAATACTCAGACACCAGAAGTCGATGTTTGGAAGTAGTTTGGAATAATTTGAGTTGTGTGGGTCGTAAAGTTTTGGTTGACTTCTTCCGTTTCTTATTGATGGAGGTTTTATCAAGTTTCGCTCTTCCGTTACTGTCAGAATCTGACGAAACATGCAAAGTATTTTGTGCAAGAGCAGCAGAATGTTGGGTCGGAATTTTTACGGGTTGAACTTGTTTGTGGTTTTGGTACAATTTATTAACTTTTTCATTAAAATCATAAAAGTAAATGCGTTCGGCCGTGCCAAGCTTATTATAGCGTAAAGCAGCAAAGTTGCCTTGTTGGCGTCCGCTTTTTTCAACGGTAGAAGTTCTTAAGTTCACCCTTGCTCTAAGAATTTCCATTTTGTTCTTAAAATTATTGAGTTTAATTAAAATTTGAAATGATTGTTTATGTTTCGAATTTATCCTGTAGATGGTATCAATCTCGTGTGCTTCAAGAGCTACTCTCATTTTATTGCTAATTGTGTCCAAAATAAGTATTCTAACTGATCACATCGATTGCTTAAACTTGACACTTCTTTTTTTAAATTGTAATTTTCGACTTTCAATGATTGTAATTCGTTTAGAATAGTTGAGGTTGTGCCGTGTTATTTTCAATGTTCAGATTCATTGTATCCATTTTCGTTAATAATAAATAAAATTTAGTTTCTAACTTTTCCATAGTATTTAAAATTGAAGACAAAATATAACAACAAAAACAAAGCAAAAGCATATAAATATAAAAAAAGGTTAGAAGTGTAATGAGATTTGAACCCGCAGTTGTATATTGATTGTGTTTATGATGTTAAAGTTTAGAATTAGTTCACACAAAAATTTTTTATACCATTAAATGGTATATTTCGAATTCTGATGATAAACCGATTACACCATAACAATTGGTATTAAAAGTATTACAGTTTAATAATAATACAGAATTAGCACATACAGTTACAGAGATTCTTAAAAACAAAAATGTTTTTACACAAGCTAGCATCCTCACACTATTTTATAATTTAATATTTTGTTTGATTCAGTTTTAACTTTAAAACCACTTTCAGAAAAATTAATTAATAAAACAAAAAAAGAAACACTTATAACTTGTAATAATATTATAACACAAGCATATATTAATTTTATTTCACAAAATCATTTGTCAAAATAACAAATTATCAAACACGTCTAATCACAACAGTCCGACCATTTTTCCAAAGTAAGATTTACTTCAAGCTTATTATAAAGTTCCATTGGCTGAAAATAAGAAAAAGTCAGCCATAATATAACACAGTTTGGTTTATTTGAAATCGATTTTATACCATTTGGTTCGAGAAATGCACCGTCATTTTTCCAAAGTTTGATAAACGAAGCGGTAAGGGACCTATATTTCTCCTTCGCCTATCTGGACGACATTTTAATTTCATCGAAAAATGAAGATCATAAAAAACATCGTATTACAGTTTTTGAACGATTAAATCAATTTGGATTAAAAATTAAGATTAGTAAATATTAATTTGGACGCGAAGAAATAATTTTTCTGTGGCATAAAATTTCTGCGTTAGGATTACAACCGGATCCATAAAAGGTGGAGGTAATACTTAATTACAAACAACCTGAAAATCTTCAAGAACTCCGAGCGTTTCGGTTTATTGAATTTTTACCGTAAGCACATTAAGAACGCAGAATAAAAATCAAGCTATTTTAAATGACTACTTAAAAAATGTAAAGAAAAACGACAAAAGTAAAATAACATGGACAAATGAAACTATAAAAAGTTTCGATGATTGCAAACAAGATTTAGCTAATGCTGCATTGTTAACTTATCCAAACATGTAATGTAAACTAGCTTTATTTGTAGATGCACTAAATTCAAGTTCGAAACCTTCTCAAAAAAATTTCATGAAACACAGCCAAAATATAGTACATACGGCAGAGAACTTCTTGGTATGTTGTCAGTGAAATTTTTCAAACATTTCATAGAAGGTCGTATTTTTCGGATATATACCGATTATAAACCTATATTTTTTGTATTTAAACAAAAAAATGATAAAGCGTCTCCAAGACAACTAAGACACCTTCAGTATATATCTCAATTCACCACAGATTTACGTCATATTACATAATAGTCACGTTATATCAGATCAATTATCTCTGAATTTTCGTTAATTGGTTTTGTTGAAATTCCGTGTACGAAAATTGTCCTTTTGAAAGATGTCTGATACCAAATAATCTTCCTAAAAATCTTTAACAAGTGTTCTTCGAAATAAGAAAACTTGAATAGGCTCTAAAATCAACAATAGGTCGTGTGGTGTGTATATAATAAAAAATAATTAGAGTTGTGTTTTTTAGTGCGACTGTTTTAGATAATTTTAATTGTAAAAAAAATATTAAACTGTTTCATGTTAATGAAAATCGAAAGTCTTATCTGTTTCATGTCAAAGAAAACTTTATATTGAACTTTGTATTTTGTAAAACTTACTTACACTGTTTTTACCTATAAAATAATAAAGGGAAAAAATTGAATGTTTAAGAAGCGAGGTAAGAATTCATGTTTATCAAAATTACATAACCTAAGTACTCTTAAAATTGTGTGGTTCTGATGACCTTCATAATTTTTTACAACTGAAGAATAATTCATTTTGTATTCACTTTTCAATGAAATTTTCCTAAAAAATTAACCATAAGACTAGTAGCCTGAATAACTCTACATATTTTAAGTTATAGTATGTATAGCTTACTTTGAGGTACCGAAAACGTTGTTGAAATTATATTGTTGTAGAAGCTAAAAAGATGAAAAACAGCTTTTAATATTATGTAAAAATACATATTATGGAATTTAATAAATTAAAAAAATCAATTTACCAAAAAATTCATTTAATCAAAATCATTCTTTTATATAATAATAAAAGTAGTATAATTTCTTTATTATGAATAACGAATTCAATAACAGAAGTCCACTTGATATTTAATCGAACAAATCGGATAAATTTTACTAGACGATTTTATTGTTTAACTCATCAAGACTACTGCATTTCACTACAGAGAAATTTATAATTTTACAATAAAATAAGTAAAAAAAAAAAAAACAATTTATGTTAAACGATTACATTAAATGATGTGGATATTGTACTAAACACTAAGAAATAATTCGGTTGATCTTTGATATCAGTCAACAAACCACTTTTCTCATCAATTTTATTTTTTTGACTGATTAATGTCCGAGATGGATGAGGAGAGTGGTGTGTTGACTGATATCAATAATCTACCGAATTATTTCTTAGCATTTAATTCATTATCCTGTATCAATCGCATACTGTCACTGTTTCTTCCTTTAACTCAGTTTATTTCTTTATCTCAGTTGGTTAAAGCTCCAACAAAATTATACGTAAATGACCTGGACTAACAGGTTCGATTCCCATCGCCGTACCGGAACATTACAATTAATTTCAATAATTTTGATAAACTAATCTAATGCAATAGCCAATCAATAGCTACCTAGTACTACATAGCGATTTTCACTGAAGTAACTCATCGAGTAAAATTTATCAGCATCTTCTAGTCTTTAGACTGTAACATATACAATAAAAACAGAGAATACAAAACGATTATGAAGTAATTTTATTTATTTTGAAACATTTCTATTTTTTGTAACATTAAAAATCATTACCAAGGAACGTCGTTGAATGTAAGAGTGTCTCGTATCACAATTAAGTGGCATTTGAAATTTCTCAAATTAAATAAAATTCATTTTTTAATAATTATTGCACTGTAGTATTTTATAAAAACATAATCAAATAATAATTTTTGTGATAACGATTCTTAAAATTTCTTATTTGTATTTTTTTTTTTTTTTTAATTATATAGATGTCTCTTATCATATATAATTCTTATATTGTACTTATTTAAATTCGGATGCACTCGGTTTACGAAAAATATAAGTGCTAAAAAATATAACTATGTGCTTAACGAATAAGATTTGAGGTATTACAGATTATTTATATCACTCTCAAGGTTGCCAGATGTGGCGATTTATCTTCATTTTAGCTATTAGCTCATGCAAAATAACTTTATCGTTTGGATACTGATAGTCAATATGTATATTTTAGTATGTTCTATATCTTAAAAAAATTTATTAATTTCATTTTAAATTACTGTCCAGTAAGCGCATACCTTGTTTTTTGTATGCGTGTATGAAAGGATCACCAGTCTGACACAGACTTTTTCACTTCACTGCTTTGTATGTAACATTTAGTATAGGAAGAAAATCTTAGCTATCTATGCTATCTATGATATGTTTGCAGTCATCATCACACACATTCATTCATATATTACACTCAGTTAGTCTGTTTAAATTGTATAAGAAAAGGATGACGCAATTGCTAATTTGGATTTAGCACAATAATAATTGTATTGTAGAAGTGAATGAATGATTAAATGGATAATCTAATTCCTAAATTGTTATTAAAAATATTTATCTATTTTTTGACGATACCATCCTTAGAAATGGCTACTTATGTTTACTTAAACGGTTCAAAATAATAATATTTTTTAACTCTCTGGCAACCCTGATCTCTAGACGTTTTTTCATAAAATTAATAGTTTAAAAAATTAATAGGTATAATGTAAAACAAATATTTGAGCAAATAATTAAAATTTTTTTGAAGAATTAACATTTACCATGATGTATTCAAATACCTTCAAGGTAATATGGAATTAATTATAGGAAAACGATTGCAATGATTATTGTTAAATAGCTACACGGCTTATAAAATAAATTTAACAAACTTATTGAATAATTGCAGATTAAACAATACAGATAATGCAAACAAAATTGTGTTCCATCCTAGTTTTTCTTCGTTTCAAAGGAACGTTAAAGGAGATATAGATATAATAAAGAGTACTACCAGGATTCACAGTTAGTCAAAAAAATCATTTTTTTTTAAATTAAGTGAGTGCAATCAATATATGACTGCATGAAGTGACTCCAAAAATATCATAGATAGTAAACATAATTTGTATATACTACATGTTTTAGGATACACTTTGAATGTTTTCGTCAACATTTTGAAGTTATCCATACACAATCAATTTATCGTTAACACGTTGGCGAAAAAATTAATACAGCCATATACTCTCAACACGTTGACGAAAACATAATTAGCCGATAAAAGAGATTTTATTTTAGTGTTGTTTTATATGTGATTTATGTGAAATTATTTAAAAATGAACAATTATATGCAACAATAACAGTCGATTTGATCGAAATGTCACCTAGTGGTAAAAAAGAAAATAATCGTTCCACAGATTTATTACGACACATAATATCTATACTGTTTTTTTTCCTTATTACGTCTAATGGCTAAAATTACGTCAAAAGGTTGATAGTGTTATCCTATTTGTGTCAAATTAAGGCCATTTTTTAGAGGTTATGCATCACAATTTTTAGTTGTTATAGCAATAAGAAAATTTATACGTATTAATAAATAATGTTTTTAACCCCATTCTGAGACACCCTTTATAATAAATAAAATAGATTTTAAATTATGTTTGAATTTATTTGATATACTTTTGAGATTATTCTTCTTTTATTGACTTTACTTCTTCCAACTTCCAACAATAGTACTAGCAAATTTATTTAAAATTAATCCCTAGTTATAACAATCTCGTGGTAAATCGGTGTTTTTAGATATAAATATAGTTCAAACCACATTATCAAACAGGAAATTCGAATTTCATGCTTTCATCGTAATACAGATATTTGTACAAATAGAATATTAAAATCTAGTATTATCAGGCATTTTTTGAAAGTATGCAATTTGATCTTCCAGTACTCTATAATTGTGTATCCATCTGCTCCCTTTACGCAAACTGCCATCAATACCATCTTTCCATACACCAGCTGGTAAATAAACTTCTCTATTTCTAGCACCTGGTTGTAAAATCGGTGCAACTATTACTTCTTCACCAATAGAAAATTCATCAGTTACAGCATGACAAGCTTGATCAATGGGATCGATCATCCATAATGGACGTATCAGTGGTAATCCAGAATCTAAAGTTTCTCTTGCATATTTACGTAATAATGGTGTTATCTAAAATAGTAAAATAGCAATTAATAACACTAAGTATATTATCACTCTTGCAGTGTTCACATTGATTTTCAACACATGCTTTTTACAGTTCAAAAACATATTCATGATTTTAAAAGCTCCTTACAATATGAATGATTACTCATTAAAATTAGAATGGCATGGAGACAAATGTATTAAAAGTTTCATACATTTTTCAATATATTAAAATATAAAATACATTTCATGTATTAAAATGTTTAAAGGTGGAAAAATAAATATTTTAAATAAAAAAATTGCAGTGTATTTGAAACATAAAAAGGTAAATTTTCGTAAGAACAAATTTTTTTGGTAAAAGTTAAAAAAAAACTAAAAACTTGGTTATTTGAATTTTTACATAAATTTTGAGGTTATGTGAAAAAAGTGTAAATACAAAAGCTGCAGATCTTTTTATTACCTACAACTTTTTTCCATACGACTTGTAGTTTTGCTGGAAATTCAGATAAACCTAATTTTACCCTTAAACACTCACCACCCTACTTCCCGAACTCAGATCACCCGTAATTTATTTTTATTTTCATTTTTATCATATTATCTTCTGTTTCCAATTGGTTTCATTCTACTATAATTTTTTTTGTTTTCAAAAATTATCTGCCCTGGTTTATTAATCATTGAAGGTTTCAAAATTGTCTCCGTTGGTTACAGTTTAAAAATTGCATTTTTTGTTTGTTTCAGAAACAATTTTCAAGGGTGGAGAAATGGAAAATAAGAAACATGCTATGAAAACAAATTTTTATCCCATAATTATTTTATTTTCTTATTGTTAAAAGGCTCATATTTTTTTTACATTTGATATTTAAATTGTTTTAATAATTGTTATACACAAATGGAGATAATTTAAAATTGTTATTCAAAAATTTCACCATTTAGAAAACATTTCGTTGCAAAAATTTAAAAATTTCGATTTTTCATTGATTTATAAATAGTTTAAAAAGTCAAAGAGGTAAAAGACAAAAACTTATTAAAAAAATTATTTTTCATATTTTCCGGTTATTTCTTATTGCTTAAGACTACATAATAATAGTATCACCGTCTCAAAACTGATATTAAAAGTTAGGCAACAACTGTCACAGTATTTGTATGGTTACCCGTCTGTGAATGTAGTGTTCTGTTCTTGTAGGACCTTTGTTATTCTACCCCCTCCCCCCTCTTTGATCACAAAATTATTTGAAACCCAGATTTAACCTTATTTTAATTTATTTATTCATACCAATGTAAAGTCCCGTTGGTACTTCTTTAATAAATACTAGTAATATAGTTCTGAATTTAGGAAATATCCTTCTCTTTACGAATCTTTTTTTCAGATTTCGTTAACTCATATTATATCGTGAAAAACTAAATGCTCCTTTTTCATTTTAATTTGTTTGTAGCTTTTCCAATTTCTTATATAGCATATTTTATTATATTTTTCTAGGCGGCATTCCCAATCCAATGAGCTCTCCTTCACATTTTTAGGAGCCTTTAGAAGAATGAATATGTTTATGAACTTGTGTTAACATGACTAGGAAACAATACACAAATTAAAATAGAGCTTATTACATTACAACGCTTCTTCATATTTTTTCTTGAAGTCCTTGTGATTTGAGCATTATTTCTTCAGAAAACATTTACTTACCACATTTAGCCTTAAAGATGTTAATCGTTTAGCCATATCTAATACATCTTTCCCATATTTACTAGGCAAATCTGTGAAACGTATCACTGGTAAAAATGTACTTAATTGTAACCATCTAACATACAATTCTTTATCTAGCAAAGCCTCATTATCGTCCGTAATATTACGCCACATTGTCTCTGCTTGAAAATCACCGCCAACAGCGCCGGACATAATAAATGGATACCCGATAATTCCGTATGTTAAAACGGTCGGTATGACACGTTTTATAGCTCTCCAAGATGACTCAAACGGTGGTAATGATACAAATATTGGAGCTCTAGGTCTTTGAACAGCACTCGATACTCCTATTATACTAACTGTGCCTATAAAATAAATTATTTAAATTGAAATATTTTATCAAAATGTTTTTGTTTAAAAGAGTATAATATTTAGATTGATTTTTGAGAGACAATTTTTAGTAGCCATTATTTCAGTTTAAAGTTTCTATAGCGTTTTTCACTAGACCATTTCATTTCAAATAATACGATTCTCTTTTGTTTAGGGCAGAATGTACAATAACAGTGTAATAAGAAATCTTTGTCGACCTTAGATAGTCAACAATCAATACAAAAAAGAGTCGTTAATTTAAATAAAAAGTTCTATTGTAATGCTTCGCTTTATAAATAGAATAAATTCAATTTAATTATTATACTTAGATAAATGTGTTATATCAAATGCGGACCAACGCACTTCTCAATTGAAAAGAGGTATGCTATTCACTACAAAATAATACGCAGAAATACGTGATCAATAATATGATTTCGTACTTAAAAGTTTGCTTTTAGTATTTGAGTACTTTATTAGAAAAATATAATATTCTAAAATTTCGATTTTCTATGTCTATGCTGTGTAGGTATGTATGTTGTATATAACGCAGTAGGAAATCATAATGTAATTTTTTGTTGATTTCAACATCCCATTATCTAGTAGTATACAACTAGTGGTTGAATACTAGTTGTAGGTGTTAGAGATTATCTAAAGTGAAAGATGTTTTGGTGAACAGAGTGTATAGATATGTATAGAATTAACAAAGTATAATCATCGCTCGAGAATCGCGTGATTATATATTAAATAAATACAAAGGCAAAATTTATCAAACACGGATCTTAACCTTAACTTACAATACGACATATGAGTTTAATATCCCGGAAAAATGATCTCGGTAATCTAGACTTTTCCACTAACACAAGGAATATTAGGCCAATAGCAACTAATATTAATGGGAAAATTAGAGGTTAGAATGTTTATAAATGAATTTATCCATACATGGAACCTTCAAGAATGTTGGTTGCATTTTGGGTAATTTAAAGTAAAATGCAGCTCTAGAGCATTTTCTATTTAAGTGTCCAATTCTTTCTTCGGTTAAAAACGCTTTCCTCCAGAAATACCTTAAAAATGAAAATCGAAATTTTCACTGGCTAGTTTGTTATCCAGTTTACTGTCAATAAAATCACTGACCTACACTATTATTGATTTGTTCAATTGCTTCTTCCTACTTTATCCTTCAGAGTTTCAATGTTTATTTAAATTTTTGGCATTGTACATTTATTTTTTAATTTTTATTATCATTTTTATTTATTTACAAATTGCACATGCATTATTTTAATTTTCATTAAAAATATATTTGTACGATACTAACTTTCAAATACAATACTATTATGATTATTATTACTTTAAAAAATCATTTTATTTACCTTGCAAACTGTTGATTAGATGTGTTTTAAATTCGTCTGGATTTGTAGAATGGATATTGCATTGATAATAATGCGGAATATCAAACGCAGTACCTAAATCTAAGTAAAATGCATCAATCGTATATCTTTTCATAACTGATTCCAATTGCGATTTTAGCCATGGCATTGTTTCATTCTTTGTAAAATCTAATACACCAGCGCTTTGTAATGACTTATACCGTGTCAATGCAGGTATACGTCGATCAGAGTACCTCTCTGTGATTAATAAACCTTTCCGAACACATTCCACAAAATTAACACTCTCTGTAGATATAAATGGTTGAATGGAAAATACAATACGAAAACCTCGCCGTCGAATTATATTCACTGTTTCATCTAATGTTTGAAAACGTTCTTCATCCAATGTAAAATCACCAACTTCACTTTGCCAAAATTCATTAACTAAAACGTGGCCTTGTTTAAAAAAGCCCAATGCAATAACATCTTCTGTATAATTGTATATTGTTGCTTCTATTAAATCACTCTTAATCGATGGTGCAATCTGCCATACTGGTTCACTAATAAATGAATTAACAGTACTTATGTCTTCAGGTTTTAGTCCATCCCACAATGATTTTTCCGATAACGATGAATGTAAAATTTTCATATTTGGCGCAGTGCATATACTATAATTTAAATGAGGATGAACGGTTTTATGATTCACATAAGAAAACTCATCGAATTGTGCTCTCAAACATAATTTTTTTGAGTTTGTTGCATTTATTGCAATGTGTAATGGTGATTCGTTATCAATTACAATTGCTACACCCCTCGAACTAATAAAATATCTTTTTAGGACATTTCCCCATGTATGTTTGGCGATATCACCAGTTACGAATGGTGCATAATCAAATGATTTCTTTTGCAAAGGCCAAGCTGGATCTGCTGTTTGTCCACCACCTTGAGAAATATAAAACAATTATTGAGGGAATATTGAAAAATTTAGAATTTGGAATAATGTTGTGTGGATCTAATATAGGAACATATTAAATGTGTCTTAAAATTTAATTTGTTCTACAACCATATTCTTGGTTATCCGCCAACTTTACAGATTAATTTTCATTTAACAAAAATAAGATAAAATTGTAATTTAAATTTAGTTTTAGTAAAAATTAAAAAATTCAATATTATGCATCGTTGTTCATCAACATTATTTTATACAAACACCTGATTACCTTGGTCACCTCATCTCAGTTTACATAAATTGGTTAGCCTAATATTTTTTTTAAATACAGGAATTTCTTATCAGAAAATCTTTCAATTTGGGATAATTATTCTTAGAAAAGATGGCAGATGATAATAAATTATAATTTATTTTAAAAAATATCAAATTAATTTCAATGTTTATATTTAAAATGGACCATTTTTAAAAATCGTTTCAACATACATTTTTTTCTAACATCATTATTTTTTTGATTCTTTAAACTATCATCATGCATAGGATCATACATGCTACAGCGACGGGCGGCAAGCGATGGATTCACCGAAGTTTTATTTGATGAATGAGCAACCTATGCTAGCATTTTCGGTTTCAAAGAGTTTATATTAAAGAGCAAATCATAGATAGTCATCGCCACCACGTTCAAATTCATCGCGCGATTGAAACCATAAAGAAAGATTTCATAGACATTAATTCAATTATATTAGTTATGATTATAGATTTAAGTTTTTTAATTGATTTCCTGAGATTGGAAATATTTAACATATTAATTTAAAATTTTGCAAAAATGTCATTAAATGATTTTCATTCAAAAGATTGCATCGCAATAAGTTGATAGAATTTATTGCAAATCGCTTGTCGTTCGTCGCTATGGTGAATCTCGACTGAAAAAACTATCGATTTTCGTTCGTCGCGTATGAATCATATACATTGATTCATAAAACTGGATCGTGTCACTTTGCATGTAGATATAGATAGATAACTATAGTATAATACGTATGGCTTCCAGAAAACATTTATTCCAAATTTTGGCGTTACTCTATTTTTGTTCTACTTACCATACCAATACCCTTTACCAACATTTAAATCAAAACAATCTGTTGGCGGTAGATCCGATGCTAACGATATCCAATTTAAATTATAACATCGGACATCTTTATTCAATTCCTTGTAATTTAAATATAGACGTGCTTCTGACATCCATTCAAAACACAGTGAACCATCTGTTTTTTCATTCTCTTTTAGACAATTATATGCATTTTCACCTGCTATTGTTACACCTAAAATACCTCGAATAATTTCAACACCATCATTATTAAATATTCTCATAGTACGTTCAATTTTATTGAATTTGATTCGATGAAAGTATGCTTTTTGTAGTACTTTTTGATGATATAATACATATGCTAAACTTACAATAAATACTATCGATAGAAATAAAAATGTTACAAATGCACGCAATTTAATATCAGTCGTTTGTTGTTTCTTCTTTAATGCATTTGGAAACATCTAGAATATAAAAAAAAAATTATCATTTTATTTAATTACTACCTCTTAAAACTTAAAATTAGGTATATGTAAAGAGACTATAAGAAGTCGTAGCAAGTGTTCATCAGCATTAATTCATTGATAAATACAACTCTTGAAATTTGTTAATGGCTATTAATTGAACGGAGTATTTCGGTTTAAATGAGCATCTGTGTGAGGTGAAAAATTATTTTTGAAATATATATATCGCATTAAGAACCTACAATAAACTTTTTAATTTTCAAAATAATAATAATTCATGATTTGCTAGACCGGTTTCGATTGTCTTTGTAAATAAAATTCAACAATTCTTTTTATTTCATAGGATTAATAAAAGTTTATTTATTATTTTGTTAGGTCATAATATTTTTATTTTTATGTTTTCAGGATTAAATACCTATTTGGATTTTATAGGTATTGTAACCAATCGTTTTATTGCTTTATTCTTTTTATTTTACAGGATTTATCATATTTTATTATTGATTATTATTTAGTTACCAAGATATTATTTTCTGCATTTCAGTTTCCTTGAGAGTGATTTCGTGAAAAGGGGCGGAAGTGCATAACAGTGTTAAAGTGTAACAGGAAGCTAGGAAAGTTCGCGATATTTGAAAAGTTTATTTAAGAATTATATGTAAAATGGATGATTTTTATATGCGAGTGATTTTATGAAAAGTGTAAAATGTTATTTTGTTATTAGCTATAAAAAATGGTAACATGTTATGCGTAACATGGTCCAATTTTACATGCAAGAAAAGATTCATAAACAGAAATCTAGATCCTTTCGTAATAATTTCGATTTTCGTAACAATTTCCTGGATCGATTTTTTATTAATTTTATGAGTACGTATTTCGACTACAAAGTAGTCATCATCAGTAATTATAATAATAAATTTTATGTATGCCACGTGTTCTTTGAATCACATCATTTTGTCGTCTACTTTGTCCTATATATTTTTTCGATCAATTTTGACATGACAATTGAAAAATAGAAAAAATTGCACACATAAAATTTAGTAGATTTGATAAATCATCTGTAAACGCCCTGAATAATAAACATAACCTTAAAATCGAAAAATCGAATTTAAAAATTTTAAAATCAATACCCTACCCTACAGAAGTAGAGGCGTATAAAACCATCTGCATTCCAAAATTTGGCATTGAAACAATGAATTTAAATAAAGGACATATTCAAAATTCCGATTTAATAAACATTTCAAAATTGAGGTGGAGTTATTAGAATTGAAGAGAAATTGAATATTAAAATTATTTAATTTCATAATTTATTTTTGTAATTTGAACTTCAATGTTATTGGCCAAACATTAAAAACTTGATCGATGCTGATTAGTTTACGTAGCAAGTCGATGGATATTTAGAAAGTATAAATTGTTCACTTATCAAAATACCTTCGTGGAAACCGTCACTGAATTAGGATCGAGCAACATATCCTCGAAGAACGATTATGATTAGCCAATTTATACTAATAATAGTAGTCATTGTGGTCGATACGTATTTATAAAAACCAAAAATTTTGATGCTAGGAACTTGAGGCAAAAATCGAAATTTACACATAAAAATAAAAAAATTTAAATCATTGATTTTATATAGGATAATATATTAATGTTACTTATTATTATGGTGAGATGTCAGAAATTATGATCATTTGCGATTATAAGGCTTCTTTTATTTATTTCATTCATTCATTTTTCTATATTTCAAAAGTTAATTCAATTATTTCCAGAAGTATATGAATAGTTTATTTACTTATTTGTCAATCAATTAAGATATCGTTGTAAGACTAAGTTTAGTTATAAAAAAATTTTATTGTGTATCCTTAAGGGGATACATATTTTTAAAAAAAACTGTACGAATTCTACCAACTTTTTCGTCTACGCATATTTGCAAGTGGGTCATTTTCTGGTTAATATTTTCCAATTATGTACTTTGGCGTCTTTGTACTCAAAAATGGGTCTTTTTGACAAAAGTTTGAAATTGACACAAGTCGGTTTTTTTACGCAGATCATTCATTAACCAATGCAAAAAAAAAAAAAATTACCAAACATGTGAAAAACAAAATATTCTTTGTACGACACCTTTAAAAATATGAAAATTAGTAATTTTTAAGTTACAAATAACCGACATCCAAGTTTCTGATATTTTTTAATGAATGCTTTTCCTACTATAATGACAAAAAAGAAGCCTGTCAATTTAAAGCTTCAGGAGACAATCAAAAAGTTGTTACCACAAATTAAAATCAAGATAAATTCATACTATAAAATTTCAGTTATGTAATAACGGTAAATTAAATTATTTGGAATTTTAAATTCTAAGCAACTATGGCATTTTCCAAATGGAGCTGATATGTACTATTAATCAGTGAATTCATACAAAAAAGGTGATATATGTGTGTGTTGTGCTCTGAACAATCTTCAACTTATCCAATTTGAGTTTTTTATACTTCAAATGATAGATCTTGAATCACTGAGTGTACTTAGACAAAACGAACTTTCTATACCCAAAGAACCCATTAGAACTGAAGATTATCGCTTTTTGTTTAAGTTAAAAACTCGTCACCTATATCTGAAAATGTATCACATTTGTGACACGGGGATTACCGAATCCGATGTATAAAAAAAAAATTTCAATATGGTCAGCGTTTTTTCAAATGTGAATATTTGTTAAAAAAATCTATTAAATTTATCACTCGGTGGTTCAGGAAGGCACTAATGGCTTAACTATAATCTATACTCGTGAGTTTCCAGATCACTAATGATAATTAATTTTACACAAAGTATTTACTATCAAAATTGGTTACGACCATTTTTTATTATTATTATCAACTTGTGCAATTTAGGTCTTCAAACACAACGAGAATATTTTTTGTGGAAATCAAGGTCGAGATCAAATTTATTTTTGTGACATATTTACCTGACTTCAAAAAAATTAAGATGTCAAGTCAGCTGTATATATTATATAAGGTATATTATATGTATTTATTATTATAATTTGAACGATTCCAGGCGTAAGGGAGAAGTGTGCAAAAACAAATTTTCAGTGAATGAATTTCACCCAAATGACAAATTCGTGGTTGTATACACCCACAAGTAAAAACTAAAAAGTAAAACATGAATTACCTTCCAAAAGTGAATTAAAATGTAAAAAATAATATTAAATTAAAAACTTCTAGATATAATTCCTTTGCCAATAATTCGATATGCGCACCAATCATATTTTTAACTAAAAAATTGATTCGTTAGCGCCGACTTCGAAAGGTAATTGTTGACAAGCAAATTATTTATAGAACTTTCTAATTTAAAATTTTATGCAAAATTTAAAAATGGCTAGTGAGTTATTTATAAAAGTCAAATAAAATTTTTTAAGCTTTAATTGAAACGAATAAAGTAATCACAATTTTTTTTTTCAAAACACAATATTCTATAAATTTTGATGTTTTTTTTATAAACACTTTTATACATTAGAAAGCTGTTCCACTATACGGATCAATTAACAAGAGATTTTTAAATTCTATATTTTTATTACCATAGGTTTTGCTTGAGGTGGATTTTTTGTAACCTTTTAATCAAATAAATATAAAAAAAAATTTCTAATTTTATCGAATTAAACCACAGTTCAATTTGTAGAACCGAGTTAGCGATATCCACATTCGACTAAACTTGAATTCATTTTTTTGTAGATAAAATAAATAATGTTGTATATAAAAACAAACCAGTGATACAGGCAAGCATGTTTGATGATAATAACTAATGATACCAAATTTATTTAATAATTTTCAATTTGACATAATCGTTTTATATTACATAACATCAGAGATATATAGATAGATACATAGATAGATAGTTATGTTTGTAAATATATTTAATTAAATAAATAACAGGATATTACCTAGGTATATTAATATACAATGATATGAGATAATTGTGAATTATATTTGAAATTATATTCGCATACGAATCAAAAACGATTTCAATTTAGTTTGTTCACTGAATATTAACTACTACTTTTTTTTATTTGGAAAATAAAGACAAAGTGCGAAAGTTCATATGTAATACATAACTACTTTCAAAAAAGTGGGAAAAAAAAGATTCATATATTATAAAACCTCGATATACGCTTGCCGATCGATTATAATTTTTAGTCTATACATATACATATAAATAAAATTGGACGGTACATACAGCAAAATAACAATTTTACAATTTTTGTCTGTCTTTCTGTCTGTCTGTTTGTTCCGGCTAATCTCTGAAATGGCTGGACCGATTTTGACGGGACTTTTATTGGCAGGTAGCTGAGATAGTAAGGAGTATCTTAATTCTTTATTTTAGAAAAATTAAGTTATGTTGCATTGCCCAAGTGCTGTCCAGTACCGCGCGCGGCTCAAGCGTATTCCACCACTGGGCCTTCACGTCGGGCGTCTCCTCCCCACTCCTCCCACTAACGAATCAATATCAGAAAGGGTGCCTATCTCGCGGGATCAGAACACGCGAGCGGGCCATTGCTGACGGTTGTGTCTCAACGACTTCATTTAGAAATTGATTTCCAGTGCTTATATCATACTTTTGATTGATAGTTTGATTTGATTGACAGGTATCTTTTATAATAAATACTATAATTTGCTTTGTAATAAATATTCCGACTACGGCAAAGTCAAAGATATATATCAAAACACTTTTTTTTTGCCTTTGCCGTAGTTGGAATATTTATTACAAAGCAAATTATGGTAATTATTTATCGTTAAGAGGATAAATGACTAATTGACATATTAACGCAGGGCTGAAACTCCTTGGTCTAAAAGTATGCAATTTTGCATGGATGGGATTTTATATGACATAAATGAGCATTAGGAAAGGATTTTAAACCCGTAATGTTTTTTTTTTTTTTTTAATTAGCCTTTAGACTTTGGAGAAAGTTTTCATGAAAAAAATTGCGATAGTTACAAATAAAAGTAAAAAAGTCCAGTAATTGTTTTATCCATTCGACTTCCATGTATTTTTATTTTTTACTAATACGGATAATATTTTGAGAGCAAAACCAGTTCGGCGAATATTTAAGTGAAAAGAAATGTAATAGAAGTTTGCGATAATGTTTTTGAAAAAAGTTCAAACTGCCCAGTGAAGCGGGCGTGTAACAGCTAGTACACTATAAATGATATGGCTCATAATTTTTCCAATTATAACCGATAATTTTAATACACTTCAAAAAGTATTGAATTTCAATAATTTTTTATCGGGCATTGAATATGATTTTAGCTTATAGCAACGAAAAAGAATAAGAAACTGAAACAAAATTGATTAATGTAGTGTGGATTTTTTTATAGGGTAAAACCAATAGCCATTTACCAATTGTTTTCATTTTATATTACATTTTATACTACATAAATACCATTAAACAAAAACGGAAATCGTTTTATGTCGGAGAAAACTCGAATAAAAATTATTGGAGTACACAACGAATTAATAATAAAAAAAAGTTATTTTAATCTTTAACGCATCTTTTAGAACATATATGATCTAAGAGTATATATGCTAAGTATACGCTAATCCAGCATATGTCATCTTTTGCTATTTTTATAATCTGTGGTTCCAACAGAGATAAAGATATACTACTAGCCTATTTTATTTTTAACAATAAGCACCTATAGTTGTAAATAAATATTTACAACTATAACTTCAATATAAACAACTAGAATAATAAATAGCGGATGTCACCACTCGGTCGCATTCGTGTTGTTCCCGTTCCCGTGGGACTGCAGAGATAATAAGTAGCCTGTGTCACCTGGGTATACTGTAACTTCCTAACGGTGAAAGAAATTTTCAAATCGGTCCAGTAGTTCTTAAGTTTATTCGTTACATACAAAAATACAAATGCTTTCTCTTTATAATATTAGTATAGATATGAATTATAATAACTATAAATAAATATTTACGTTTTTAATAAAAATGTATGTGAACATTTTACCAAGAAGTTTTTAAGAAATTAAATTAGGATATTTTTCGGAAAAAAACTATTTCCAAAGGAACGAGATTATGTTCAAGCTTCCATGTCTCAAATTGATGCAAATGATTCTCGGAAAAATTTTGGGACAGTTTTGTTAGAAACTCCAGGTATAAATAGTTAAAAATTATTATAATTAGTGCAATCGAATTGCCAAATTTTTTTCTGAAAGTGGTAAATCTTCTTAACAGCGCTTTGAAGGCAAAAAATAGTGGATGGATAACGAAAAAAAACAAAATGCGTGAACAGGCGAGACGTACCGTAGTTATGGGGATTCAAAATTATATTGTTGTGAATTCCAGCAAAAGTTGAGGTCGTAAAAACAAATATTAAATCGCAAAGTTTTAGATAATAAAAAGATCTGAAACCATTCAATTTTTAAAAGTATTTAGTGAAAGAGCTAGAGATATACCAAATAATGGACTTTTTTTTTAGATTGAAAAATAAACTATTTTCGACATAATGTATTTCTTTGGAAAATATCAGATATTTTTTCAAATGAAATTTGTTCTTAGGAAAATTTTCGTAGAGACCACTCATTAAATTCAGTTTTTTTGTTTTCTCATCTACTTTCTTATAATATAAAAATATTGTATAGTCACTATTTAACAACATGGTCAAAAGTGCATAAAAAGCAAAAAATTAATTTTTCAATAAATATTAAAAATTGTTTGAAAAGGTAACTAAACCATTCAATTATTTATACGAAAAAAAACTACAAAGAAACTATATTTCAATACATTAAATGAAACTTTTGTGAACTTTGAACAGAATGGCTGTTAACTACGTATTTTCTGCTTTTTATGCATTTTTGAGCATTTTCTTAAATGATTAGTATTATACAATAATCTATTTATTTTATAAGAAAGAAGATGCAAAAAGAAATTTCACAAATGCTTTCTCGAAAATGCTTTACGTATAAAGTATTAAAAAACGATTATTAGTGACACTTAAATATGCCTATACTTTCACTAAAGTTAGTTTAAATTGATTAGTTTACAGCCATTTTGTAGATAATGATAAAAAACAAAAATAATAATAGAAAAAACGGTTTGTTGCATTTTTGTAGAAAATCTTAATGTTATGTTAAAAAATGTATAATACAAATGTGTTTTAGATATTTTGATTATCTATAACTTTGCCATTGAATTTTCTACATTATTTATGTTACTCGATTGGAAAATATTTCGTATTCACCAATCAATTGTTTTTCGTGGTAGTAAGATTTTTATATATCCAGTGATTAAAAAAAAATAAAATACTTGAGAACGTAAAGTTATTTTTGTGCATGTTAAAGACACTGATTAGCGTATAACGGCTTAAACTGTAAAACTAATCAAATAAATTCATGAAAATTACGCAATATTAAATCGTTATGTTATACAAGTTGCATGTAAGATAAAATAGATACCTACATTATAGACAAGATGTGTATATAATAACAACATATAATAATTTATAACTATGTGGTGATAGCCATAATGTTTTTTGGTGGGTCCTAATTGGATCTTTTGCAGTATTAATTTTCATTACATATATAAATTTATAAGTGAAAGTAGCAATAAAATACTGTTTAATCATATTGAAATAGTTTTTATTTCTATATTTGGCAAAAATAAATATTTCAACTTTTATTGTAGTGAGTTAAATGGCAATTAGCTTACTACCTTATTTACTATTGCTACCTTATAGCTTGGTTTCTAATTTAGGATGTTACATCGATCGATTGAACCTAAAATTTAAGATCAGTATCCGTTTCTTTTTCAGCGGATCATAAACGGATTTTTTGCATTATAAAGTTTCATTACGTATATGAATTAAAAACTAAAGGTAGTAATAAACTACCATTAAAATAGTTTTATTTCTGAAAAATTACTTTTTTGGGTAAATAATACTTTCAAGTGGTATCACAAATCACAATCACATTTCAATCAATTATCAATGGCATTTAATGAAATTTAAAAAAATTATACTGATTGATTGAGTAAAAATCGGTAACATAAAATTATGTTAAATAAGTAAATAACATGACCCCGGATTGACGTAACGTAATGACAGGCTTAGACCAATCAATAAAGTTAAGCAACAGCAGTCGTGACCATCCATAGCAGTACTGCGTACTGTTGTTGTATAAAAATAATATTAATAATAATAATAATAATCCCCTTTGGTTAATGGCTATATAGCTGAAAGTAGCTGAAGCCAGTAATTAAAAAAAAAAGTAAATAACATTACTTTTAGGAGTGACAAAAATTCAAAGAGAATTAATTAATCAACAAATATTTTAAAATATTTTCAGTTGGGTGAAATGATACGAACCTGCATTTTTTCTTTGAGTAAACTAGCCAAAGAGTTGACTGACGTAATAGAATTATTCGGTGAACTTTCTGTTGATCCCAAGAATTCATCCTCTTCAGGATGATGTCTTTTGGGTGCACCTGATTTTCTTCTTCCATTTCGCAAGGGGACTCTGCAAAATAAAATATATGATTTTGAATTAAAAATTTTCGTGCCAAATTAGCAATATATAGCAATATAAAATTAGCAATATAAAAAAAAATTTTTTAGAATACATTTCGTGAAATGATATATCGATAATAGGGAAAATCTTTACAAAACAAAAAATAATTATCTAAATATAATATCAGATTTAGTATTCACACAAATTTTTATATTGTTTTGTTAAAGTCGAACATTTCAATACAATTAGACAATTATTTTATAGCCAAAACTAATGTTGTGTCTAAAGCATCATTTAAAGGACTCCATACATTATCAATTTTCTTATTAAAGTGAAGATTTATTGTGATCAATTAGGATATAAACGAAAGTCTAGCTCTTGGCGATTTTCAAAAACTGGATTAAATAGAATATGTTTTATTCCAAGCTTTGGTATTTGTGGAAATAAATAACGCAATTTTTTAATTTTACTAATTTTACTAATTCAGTTTTTTTAGGATTTTATAAATAACACCATGCACACTTAGGAATGGCTATAGGTATAATATTCAGTGGTATAGCGATAGACTCGTGGTCCAAATTTTTTTTATAGTGAATTTGGCAAATAGAAGTGATTAAAGATTTTTTTTTTTCAAGTGAAACTTTCTTGAAAGGCACGGTATTTCTTTGAAAAGGGAAAAAAGCTATTGAACTGGCGACACTGTTAAGACACCACTTTATATAAGTATCTATATATAATAAATTTATATGTTGTTTTGTCATATAAATTATTTCTAATCAAGTGTCTATTTCTAAAAAATAAAGCCGAGACAAGTCTGAATAAATAATAATATTCATTTATATATATAGCAGTCCCGGGCAAGCGTTACTGTGATAATATTCCCATTTTATCAAACGATATTAAATAGATTGCATTCAAAATTTGAAGTAGATTGGACCACACAAATTGTCCCCCTTTTTCACCCTCTTAGGTGTAGAATTACGAAAAATCCATTCTTATTGAATGGCCGGTATTTGATTGGACACCCATTATTTGTTAAGAAAACCCCGGAATTTGATTTGGGAAACCCGTGTTACGAAATTTTTATATACGCATCCGGTACTTGGTTTTTACCCTCAGACCTTCGGCCTTGGTTCCGAGTCCTACATATATACATATGACACGGTATTTGGTGTAGGATACCCGATACGTCAGCCCCCTTGAATTACGGGGTGGAATTGGCTCTAGATTACAAAAATGTGACTTGATGAAAATAATATGGAACTACACAACAACGAATGATTTTGGTGATACTGTATACCGATGCGATATGCACACTTTATATAGTTGAGAGACAGTTAGACATCCTGCTAGTGAGAGGTAATAAATAAATTTTATTTTTAATTTAAAATTTAGATTTTTTATTAGATGGAAATGATGCTAATAGCATTCAACATACTTCAAGTAAGAACTTGAAGTTTCTCGCCGTTTATACATTCTCTGACTTCACATATTTCAAGATCCCCACAAATATTTCAAGATCAAAATTAGCAAAATCAGTCCAGCCATTCTCGAGTTTTAACGAGACAAAAGAATTGCAATTCCTGGCTGCGCCTAATTGATTTTGTAAACTAATAATTGAATTTTTAAACTATAAGTTATTAAACAATATAATGAAAAATTTAATAATATATAATGTTAGTTTATGTTTTACAGACTAAAAAGTCAAAACTTTTAACATTTTAATTATTTATATAAATTGGAACATAAATGATAGAATGAACAATGTAAATTTATTAAATAAAAATAACAACAAAACAAAGATATTCATGACATCAGAAATTTGAAATTGAACAAAAGAAAAACGTAATAAAATTAAAATGAATAATATTAACTGAAGAGATTAGGTGCACTCATAATTTTTCGAAAGTCGATTATATTGTTTTTACATTTTCTTAAAGTAAATCTTGATGAAATCTTGTAAATAATCCCTGAAAAATTTCAGACCAAATATTCATATTTTGCAGAGAATTTTTAGGGCTATAGAAATGTCTAAAATAAAATTTCTTATAATCTTTAATTTAAAACGAAGAAATAATAATAATAATAAAAAAACCGAAATATTCAGATATCAGTTTATTTTTATGAAGGACAGCTAAATTTAAAAAATATAATTAAAATAATAAATACCAAATATACGTTTGGTATTTATTATTTATTTTTTTTTTAAATTGTTATCTAAGTAGTTTTATCGTATCTATCGTATCTATATTCGACACATTTTTTGGAAATAAATAACTTTTTGCGTAAATTAAAAATTATTTTTAAAAATGGAACTAAACTTCCTAAATTGAATACTTCAAACAAGTTATAATTTTACTAATCTACTTTTGGCACCTTTGGCTTTCTAACGACTTAAATATAACTCTTTCTGAATCACTTTTGACACATTTTAGAAAGGTTCTTAACATATTCACACTATAAATAATATTCTTAAATCCCTTCACTGGAAACATCTTCTAAATGTGTTATTTATTTTAAATATTTATCAAAACTACAAGGTCAATTTTTCCCATTTCTTAAGTACTTCAGAATTTATTCTTCAAACATGTATTATTTTTTAATAAAATGATTTCCTTGACGTCCTTATTACGTAATTATTAAAATTAGTTTTTCTCGCACTTCTCTCATGGTACATGTACAAAAATCCTATGTTTGGGGAGGTCAATCAACCTTTTATTTTAAAAACGTGTTGATTATACATTTAAAGATTTATATTCCAAGTTTTGAGAATATCTTGAAAAATAACTTACGTTTTAACAATACTTTCGCTTTGCGGCTAGGCTGGGACTAAGTCCGTTAAAATTAAAGACTGTTTTGTTAATGTTGGATAATTTTGTTGGATAATGTTAATTTTGTTAATGTTGGATGTTAAATTGGCTTTATAGTTTACTTAAATGAAGCCAAACAGATACCCCTTGAATTGCTTCAAAAAATTGGTGGTCTTAGATAGTTGGCTAAGAAACCATAAAAGTATAGTTGGTTTACTCAAGTGAAAACTATTTTCTCAGTTATGCAGAAATTAACATACTTTTATAACAACTTGATGAATCTGGACTACAGAACAAATTCATGAATATAAATAATGTGAATATAAAAGTGAATTTGTAGACTTATATTGAACATTAACTAACTTTTTATTCAAACATTGATGTTTTAACTAAATGATTGCTGTCAATATTAACTTGTTTATCACTAAAAAAAAAATAAAAAAACGATCGAAGAACAAAAATTATTATAAACAAGTTAATATTGACAGCAATCATTTAGTTAAAACATCAATGTTTGAATAAAAAGTTAGTTAATGTTCAATATAAGTCTACAAATTCACTTTTATATTCACATTAAATAAAAATTTAAAATCAATAACACATTTAGAAGTTGATTTCCAGTGAAGGGATTTACGAATATTATAATATAGTTTAGTGTGAATATCTTTTGAACCTTTCTAAAATACGTAAAAAGTGATTCAGAAGGAGTTATATTTGAAGTCTTTAGAAAACCAAAGGTGCCAAAAGTAGATACTAAAATTATAACCTATTTGAAGTAAACAATTTAGAAAGTTTAGTTCCATTTTTTATAATTATTTTTAATTTACTCAAAAAGCTATTATTTATTTCCGAAATAAGTGCCGAATAAGATACGAAAAATCTACTTAGATAAAACAATTTCTGTTTTATTCTCAACGTATATTTGGTATCTATTAAAAAAATTTTTTTTTTATTTTAATATAGTTATTTCTTCGTTTTAAATTAAAGATTATAAGAAATTTTATTTTAGACGTTTCTATAGCCCTTAAAATTCTCTGCAAAATATGAATATTTGATCTGAAATTTTTCAGGGAATATTTACAAGATTTCATCAAGATTTACTTTAAGAAAATGTAACAACAATATAATCGACTTTCGAAAAATTCTGAGTGCACCTAATCTCTTCAGTTAATATTATTCATAATTTTAAATTTAATACGTTTTTCTTTTGTTCAATTTTAAATTTCTGATGTCATGAATATCTTTGTTTTGTTGTTATTTTTATTTAATAAATTTACATTGTTCATTCTATAATAAATGTTTCATTCTATAATAAAAGTTTTGACTTTTTAGTCTGTAAAAGATAAACTAATATAATTATTAAATTTTTCATTATATTGTCAGATAACTTATAGTTTGAAATTCAATTATTGTTTACAAATCAATTAGACGCAGCCAAATTGCAATTCTTTTGTCTCGTTAAAAATAATGGCTGACTGATTTTGCTAATTTTGATCTTGAAATATTTGTATCTTGAAATATGTGAAGTCAGAGACTGTATAAACGGCGAAAACTTCAAGTTTTACTTGATATGTTACAAATGATTAGCATCATTTCCATCTTATAAAATATCTAAATTTTAAATTAAAAATAAAATTTATTTTACCTTCACTTATGTCGAACTGTCTCTACTATATAAAGTGTGCATATCGCACTTAAGTATCATCAAAATCATTCGTTGTTGTGTAGTTCCATATTATTTCAATCAAGTCACATTTTTGTAATGTAGAGCCAATAAGACCACCCCGTAATTCAAGGGGGCTGAGGTATCGAGTATCCTATACCAAATACCGTGTCATATGTATATATTTTTTAATATTTAATTTAATAATTTTTAGTATAGTTTTTAAAACAAAAACTAACAAATTTTTATAAACATTAATAATAGTTTTAATTGATTTGATCGATCATCGGGTATTGAAGCTAATAAAAAAATGGATTGTTTAGATGTAAAGAACCATACTCTCAGTATTTTAACTTCAGATTTACTTATCATCCTTTCTTCGCCTCAAAAAGTGGTTTTTCGTGTATTTTTTACATATTCAGTTTTTTAAGTTAACATATATACATATTTGTAAAAAATGTGGTTCATGTTGACATCAAGTAGTATTCAAAAATATTAAGTGGTTTCTACACGATCCAATTTCGTCAAATAAAAAAAATTAAATAAAACAGCAAATTGTAATTTTTCATGAAATCTTACTCAAATTTGAAAATATATTAAAATTTTTTCAAAATATGATCGTGGCGGAACCACTTAATATTCTTAGATAAAACAACTTGGAGCCAATATTAACCACTGTACCTTTAAATTTTAGCTTGATTGATCAACTTAATTGATAATTTTCTTTACATGTTTATGTACCTACAAATATTGAAAAAAAGCCAATCTTCAAAAAGGATACCGATGTCGTTTCTTAACAATCTTTGGAAGTAGAAAATCAATAAGTATATAAGGTAAAATTCAACAAATAATTTCCTGGTAATCAATTTACCATTCGCATTCGGCGCCAACGAATCCGTTTTTTGCTAACAATATTATTAGTGCCCACTTCCTATTGTAAATGGACACAAGGAAGTATTTATTTAAATTAAAATTAATTTTCAGTTCAATTCTTTTGAAAAAGTTTTATAATATTAAGTTGAACCAATTATAAGCATTGACATACTCATGTACATATAGCACAAAAGTTGATGAATCTCAAGTAAACATTTAGAGACAATGCTTTAATCTGCGAGTACCTAATGGTCTAGGAGCTCGTTACACTGAAAGTACCGTCAACGCGACTAAAATTTTTATTTTATTTGATAGTTTTACGAATAAAATTAACCAAAAGTATGTGTAATTTAACTAAATGTTTTTAGTTAAAATTTTTCACCATTATTGCGGATCAAAAAAAATCGTACTGTATTCGCTAGAAAGTTTTGAAATTTAAAAGAAAAAAATGGCTTACCAGCTTTATTTGGTCAGTCTGGCTTACCTATTTGTATGGTGTGAGCAATTGCGGATTTAGGCTCACTGCCGACTTAGGTCCGGTTTGATATGCCGACGTTTTCGATCAACAAAATTCTATACATTCTGATTTACAATTGTTATTAAAATATAATTTTTATTTTATTGATATGTAATTATTATGGTAATTATTACTTAATAACAATACAAAGAAATATTTATTGAACTCTTACAAAAAAATTATAATAAGCATTCTCGATGAATAATGTATTGCTCAATTTGTAAATGTCTTTTTTCTGGCTTTCGCCCGTGCAAAAACATCAATTATGTCATCGTAATCCATTTCTTGAACTAGTTGAGCTTCAATAGACACTAATGCCAAAGCGTTTAGTCTATCTTGGCCCATACTTGCGCGTAAATAAGTTTTAACTACTTTCAAGGTACTGAACTCTTCGAGCGGGAATAGTCAAAATACTGCATAGAGCAATGTCTATTAGACCAAATAAACATCTCGGTAAACCAATTTTTTTACAATGTTAATGGACACAAAATTTCCTATCGACTACTGCCGAAAATAAAGTAAAAAACAATATGTAATTTCAAACAAGATTACCAAGCGTGTTTTGTTCGTAAGACTATAAACTATCAAATTCAATAAAAATTTGTTGATTCCGCGATGATGTCACTGGCTCCCCGCCTATAATATTAGTACACGACTACTAACCTGCTAATTTGACTTCCATCGCCATGAACAGTATAATAACATCTATCTAAATCATGCACTTTATCTGTACTCTCATTGTGTATGGTAATAGTTTTCTTTTTATCTTTAAAATCAATTTCATCACCATCACATATTGTTAAATTTTCATTTTTTTCACAGTTCTTTAGCATATTACTTTTTAAATTAAAAACAAACCACAATTTGTGTCACTAATCACTACTTAATCTATTACCTAAATAACTACATTAAAGAATAAATAAAACTATGTGTTTATTATTATTAATTACCTATATTTAGATAGGTAGATACTTAGATTTTTTTAAGGTCACACAACACAATTTTTTTCTTTTTAAAACCACCTGACGAATGTTGATATTATACACCGTTTTTATATGTAAATTTAACAAACATTAGAGAACAGCATATTAATAAAATAACCCGTATAGGTAATAACTGAATAATTGAATTAAAGAATTATTAAAAATAAATTTAAACAATAATTATATCAGATTTAGATAATAATTATATTAGGTCTATGTATAAAACATATTGACACATTTGTATTGAATGATAAGCATTGTCACTTACTTAATTGAGAAGAAATCATGTTATTTAAAACATTTTTTTTAATGTTATCTAACTTACATATGATTCGTGGAAGGTTGTGTGTTTGTTTACTTACTTACTTACTACTTATATGTACAACAGGGCTGGCATCAGTTCTTTGTAATATTGTACTATGTTCTTGTTATCAGTTGTTAGAAATATTGTAATCAAAATTCTGCGTGTCAATATTATAATTCAAATATTTTTTTCTCGACATTTACAGAAAATGTCAGAGTAATTTAATTTTATTCTAAAGTTTTTAACGTTAGCAAGTTTCGAAGGAAGGCACAAATGGTATATGAGTTCATAAAAGGAAGTAATTAACTCATATCCAATTGTTCATCTGTTCGTCCGTCGGCCCGTCATGACGATTAAAGTCAAGAACAAAAAGGGAAAGTGTACTGTATTTTTTTTTGTCGTACTGGGTTCAGTGGTTCATTGACTCAACTTTTCAACCATAAAACTTTTTAAAACAAACATTTTTATTTTTTAAACATTTTGTCAAAACCTGTTTATATTAGCCACACTAGGAATTTCCTATATCAAATTATTTTGTATTTTATAAATACGTATTTCGACTACAAAGTAGTCATCATCAGTATGAATTAGCTAGTTGTAATGATTCTCTGAGGAGATGTTACTCGTTGCTAATTTGGTGACGGTTATCACATTGTAGTCGAAATACGTATTTATAAAATACAAAATAATTTGATCTAGGAAATTGGGAAAAAATCGAAATTTATTCAAAAATCCTAGAGTTCTCATTAATAATTATAATATATGTATATATATATATATATATTTACAGCTGTATGGAATGCATATTTTACGAACGCTTACTAAATCCAAAAATGTGATGCATTTTTAACAGCAAACTTTTATCTGAAATATTTTTTCATAAATGGCTTAGGTACGCCTTAATTTCACCACAAAGTTAAGCAGGTTAAGACATAGGTAGATAACTGCAATGCAATATAATATATATATATTAATATATTATTAACAAATTTAAATATTGAGGTTAAAAGTTAAAATGCTGATTTAAGCATATGTAGGATGTATAAACAGTCGATATCAGTAAGTTTCTATTTCAACTTGTTGAATATAACGATTGATATTGTTTATGTTATGTAAAACGAATAAAATATTTCAAACAAAACGAAATTTCCAGTTGAATACGTACGATATTCTGATGGCGTTGACTTTCTGGCTCAGTTGAAGGTGATTTCATGATTGCAATCGAACGCGATGTAACAATTTTAATTGGAAAGTTTTTTTTTTATTTGGACATAAATAAGCAAACAAAAATTTTTAAATGTTAAAGAAGGTATGTTTTTCGCCGGTATATATATGTTTGTAAATTTATTTATTTTTCGTCTCTTTCAAACTTCTTGATGGATTTTGCTACTTAAGGAATCGTTATATTAGTCTAAAACCCAAGTGTAAAAAAATCGTCAACCCTATCGAGTAGGATATCAAAGTAAAGAAACTTAAAAAAGGCTTTCAAAAATATATTACGTTCAAATTTCATTAGAAATAATACATTGGTTTAAAAATTCGGTAAACCAATGTCTGAAATAAATTAAATAATTAAAAACTAAAAAGGCCGTCTTCAAAGAAAAAAATTTTAATGAAACAAAATTGATTAAATATAAATGAAAATTTAAAGCCGAAGTTAAATACAGGTATTAAGTTGAGTAACAAGCGGGATACTTTCACTTTATTCCGGTTTATAATTTTCAACCGGGTCTAGCATTCTAATCAACTGAATGCGATTGTTTAACTTAAGCTTTAAATCTTCATTTAAATTTTATCAATCGTGTTTCAGACATCACGTCTTTAGATCATTAAATTTTAATTTTTACAGTCGGTTTTTTATTTTTTATATTATTTATTTTTTACGTATTTATGGAAAAAAAAGTAAATACCGACAGGAGTGAAAATTTGAACAATTACGTGTATTTTTGAATCGCCTGAAAATATTTTATTGAACAGGAAATACTTTTAATTCAAGGGTTTTTTTTTTCATAATTATAAATAACTACTTGAAAAATTTTATTACAATTTGCATTTAATGAGCAGATTGTATATGAAAAAAATGAATTTTATTTTACATACAAATATTACAATCTATTGTTTAAAATATAAATTGTCAAATATATGAAATATGAAATTTACACACGATGCTAGTTTGAATAAATTGTTCTTGAACTACTATTATTATTAAGTCCTTAGAAAATCTATGAAATAGTGTTAAAAGCTCTGGTAATGACTTTTTTTTTTTTTAATCATCATTCCTCACTAGTACCGTCAGTGGAAATCCACAATAGTTTATTAACTAAACAGCAAAAGAAATAAAAGGTAAATTCGATTCAATTCATGATACATTTGTCCTTGTATTTTTAACACTTCATAATTGGATAAGTGAATTTAAACGTGACGGTATATCAACAAAAGACAAGCATCCTTCGGAGCGTCCCTTGGGAGTAAGAACCACAGTGATGATCAATAAAATCCACGTTATGATGTTAAGTGACCGAAGAATAAAATTACGCGCAACAGTAGAGAGGATTCAAAAGATTCAGCCGTTTCATTTTTGCAAGATAAGTATGATTAAATATGAAAAAATATCTATGAAATTGGTTTGCCCGCAGGTGAAAAGAAACGTAACGGCTAGAGAAGATTATGGCAACCGTGTTATGGGAATAAACCATCTATACAGGTGGTATAGACCATCCAACTTATCAGACCTGGCCTTGAATGACATCATTAGAGGTTTTATTAAACTGACAATGTATGTTTCTTCGGGTGGAATCTAGCACCTCAATTTCGAAGCAGATATCGACAGCCGATTGAGCTGAAATTTTATATACATGTTCAGTTTTGATGACAATATATGGTTAACACAAAACGACGGACTAATTATTAATAACGGACTAGTTATGGATATCACATGAAAGTGTCATATAAATTGTGTAATATTTATTCCGTTGATGCGCATATTTTAGGAATGCATTCCAAATAACTATTCTGCCATCCTAGGTGTGCCGCAATGTTGGATTTCGAATGACGTCATTTAGTCAACCATTCATTGCCAATCAAAATGAACGTGTATACATAATTTCAGCTGAATCGGTTCAAGATATCTACTTCAAAATTGAGTTGCAAGATTCCACTCGAAAAAAATATACATTGCAAGTGAAATAAAACCTTTAAAAAAAAAGCCCATTGTATGTTCATAGTTAAGTTGTTTTGTTATCATAATTATTTTAGCTTACCACATGATTGGCTATACTGTTACTTAATTAATCAAAATAAATAAAAAAAATAAAAAAATTGGCTAGTCAGTAGATATATTTTGTACCATAACTATATTTTGGCTCATATCTAGCATAAAATAATTTTTTATTAATATCATTTGTTTTTAGTTGAAAAGTAGCTAAAAGCGAGCCATTATTGAAAATGTAGAGATCATTTTCAGTAATTATTTAATTTTGACTAAATTATGATTATATATGAAAAATTATACTGATTTTGTATAATTTTTTAATTTTTTATGACTCTCACTGCAAGAACAAAATTATTTTTACTGATATCAATCAGTTTTCTAATAACATGTGAGCTCGATACAACATCCTATTTATTCTTTACAGATGACGTGGCAAATTTAAAGAGTTCCTTGTCAAACAGCTGACTGATATATATATATATATATATATATATATATATATATATATATATATATATATATATATATATATATATATATATATATATATATATATATATATATATATATATATATATATATACATATATATAAGAGCACATATTTTTCTAATTTGTATTTATTGCCATGTTTCAAAATTTCTGAAGGCTTAAAAATATTTAAGGGATGTCTGTCAAAGTGTATTGAACTAGGAGATTATATTAAAAAATGAGAAAGGGTACGTAAAAACATTTGTTTGTATCATTTTCCAAAAATTTGTTCATCTAGCTATATGTAGATTTAAATGCAAAAATGAGGAATGATGTTTAATATCAAGATTCATTGGCGCTAATGCATTTTCGATTTTTTATATAAATTCATCTTATGGATTAAAATTTAGTAATTCTATATTTTAATAATAATTGTTATTATCAATTGGAATTAGTAACTATTTTCGTTTCTATATTAATATTTTAAGAGAAATTGGAAAAATTGTACGATAACTATCATTGGTTGTTTTCAAGTTTCTGATAGAAATTTATTTGAATATTAAATAGAAAAGTCATCTATTCGTTCGACATCCTACTTATAAACACAAATTTTTGATTTGAAAAACAATTCCAGCAATACAAACGTAGTGTATCCAATGCATTCTGGCGTCCAATTATGTAATCAAAAATTTATTTAAATTGTATAGATAATTTGAATATAGTTTTTCAGATAGTAAAATTTTAACCTATTTTTCAATTACGCTTGGAAGAATATGAATGTTGTTTACAGGCGTAAAAATGATCAGAAATTCTATTAATAGTGCTTTTAGGAAATATACAATCATAACTAAAATATAGCAATAGAATCCATAAGAGCAATGACAAAATATCCAGTGCATTTACTATGCCCTTCTTCAACAAGGAGTGCACACAACTGTTCAATGTGTACCTGGCCACTCAGATATACATAAAAATGAACAATCTGACGAAGTTGCGCGGGAAACTCACACAGATTGCAATCTATTACAGGGTGCTTTAAAATCAGATATGTTAAAAACCAAAGTAAAATTTTAACATTTTTTTTTTTTTGAAATAGAGTTTTTGGCTGACATCGAAATATAAGTTAGATAAAACAAGCTCATAGTGAGCTCGTAGATGGTTTCTATTTTTATTATACTTAATTATTTTAAATTACCATCATCTCATGATTACAAATAAGAATATAAAAAATAATTGGCTAGTCATTAAACAGATTTTATACCATAGTTAAAGTTTGAACACAGCTGACATTAATTTTTTACATATATCATTTGATTCTAGTTTCATAGTAGCTCATGGCGGGATATATTTTGGCCACCATTGGCATTAAAAATCTTTATTCATATCATTTGTTTTTACTGGGATATAGCTAAAAGAGGACCATTATTGAATATTTAGAAATAATTTTTTGTCATTATTTAATCTTGAATCACCGTTGGCTCATTTACAAAAATTACTTGTTTTTTTACCAATCCTTCAGTTTTGATCCGGAGTCACCGGAAAACTAAGTTTTTTCCAGTTTTCGAAGAATAATCTCCGGATATTAAAAAAAAAAAAAAAAATTAATTCCTCAAAAATACAAATTTAGTTTATTTTATTTACCAAAAAATAATATATATATATATATATATATATATATATACATATATATATTTAGAATGTCCACATTATTGCATAGAAACCGCTACTGATGTTATTATTCTAAAGTTTGCGCTTGCGAAGTAAATCTGTTGATATTTTTTATCATATTCTAGTATATATAAACAAAGATTAGTGGAATAAATAATATTCATTTTTCAAAAATGTAGTCAAACAAAATTATTACATGACCTGTGATTATTTCTCAACATTTATCTCTAAACCAGAAGAACAATCTATGCTAGACGCATGTGATAATATTAATAATTTGTCAAGTATACAAAAAAAAAAAAATTTTAATGCCTAATGTATGTGTTTATATAAAATAGCTATGTGAAATGTATTAATTGTCTGATAAATACAAGCAATATGCTATCTTTTTTTTCTAATTCAATTAAAATATTATCTCTGTAATTATTAGTAAGATCTCCGAGTTTTGGAGAATTTAAAGTTGGTAACTCTACTTTAACCCAAGTAGAATTTTAAATGATTATCTGAGACACAGTCAATGGTTGGCTTAGAAATATAAGTTAGGAGAAACAAGGTCATAGCAAGCTCATAGTTCATTGAAACTCAATTTTAAAGCCGATATCTTCAACCGATTGAGTTAAAATTTTGTATATCAGTTTAGTTTCGATAACAATGCATGGGTTGTTAACTATGTAACGTCATTTTAAAACTAACAAGATGGCAGACCCTAGATGGCATACTAGTTATTTTTAATGCACTTCTACAAAATGGGTATCAAATAAATGGGCTTGTTGAGAATAAGCCGAAAAGTGATTATCTTATATATTTTAGTCAACTATTAGCCCAAAAATTATTCCCAACAAGTAGTTAAAATGGCATTACATTGTAAAGTAGCTCATGGTAGGCAAATAGTTACTACATGGAAATGATTTTGTATAATGGGTAAACATGTAAGCTCTATTTATTATTTACAAATGAGATACCTCCATAATCCCAAAAATTATCTCCAATAATTAGCTAAAATAGCAAAATATAGTGAGGTAATGGCTGGTTAGTGTCACTGGCCAATGGTGATTTACAACTCCAGTTGTGTACACCAAATTTTTTACAATAACCATACGCTTATTCAACTCTTTGGACCTCACCAATACAGAATAATAGAAGTGATGAAAAAATCGTCACTTGACTGCGAACAGTATATACCAATAGATCACCCATAGGTATTTATTACAAGAATAATCGCAGTCTCGATGCCAAACTTGCAACACAATAATTACTTACAAAAACTTATAAAAAAATATAATAAAGAGACTGCAGCGTCCAAACTATACGAGAAATACTATCAAATGATCCAAAACTGCTATTAAAAAACTAAATTTTATCTGCATTATCAATGCAAACATGTTAGTTAAATCAATAAGCAACAAAAAGCAAACTACATAAATAAGCATAGGTGTTGTAGTAAAAAAGAAAAACTGAATATTTCTTATGACAATTTATTTTATAAAAGTTTAATGCATAATGAAATGGAATAGAAAAAAATACGACAATGATGTTCTTATATTTTTACTCCACATTTATTATTAACCACAATACAAATCTACAAACTGTTTGTATTTCCAATGTCTTATCAACTTAGATACGATCAATTCAATACAATTTTAAATTGGTAGCCGAGGACAATGACTTTCTAACCTAACTTTATCTATCATACAATTAACATTACAAAAATTCAAAAAGAAATTTGATTGACTTCAAAAACCAGGATCTAAAAAGTAAAAATGAATTTCCTTATTGGTCACAAAAAATTTAATTATAAAAGTTTTTAATTTAAAATTATTTTTACTTTTTACGTTTTACTTTTTACGTTTTAGTTTTTTTTTTTTTTTTTTTTTTTTTGATTGGATTAATTTTTTTGGAAATAGTTTTTATTTTACACATTTGATTGTTGTATATTATCAAGGAAAATTTGAATCACCAAAAATTTGTTTTACATCCACCGACCTCTTAAGGATGAAACTTTGTTTAAAATTAAATTGGATCCAACTTCGAAGTACATCCTATTCAACTAAAAACAAATTGTACAAATCGGACTACTCTTTAAAAAGTCATAGATAAAAAAATACGTTACCAATATAATGAACATAAACGATGTACGAATATGCTCACTTCACTAGTCTTATCCAGTACGTATTCAACTTGATAAAAGTTTCAACTTGGATATGAGAAAAAAAAAATGTATTTTAATCATATAAATTTTACTTAAAAAAAATTTTTTTTTTGCTTGTAAATAATATTTTGGGCTTTTTCTCGATTGAAACATAGAATTATCAAAAACTGTTTCTTAATGGATTCTATTTTTTAATTAAGTTTAATTAATGGGTCCCACCTGCTATGACCCATTAATTTACTTTCGGTTTATAATTTGCAATTGGGTACCACTAGATATTTATCATTAAATATCTCCTCTTTGATAAGAGGAATTAGCTCTAATGTTTTGAGAAAGTTTATAATTTTTTTGCCACAATTATTAATCAAATTAAGCGTGGAACATATTTGCATTGATTTTCTGTTTCTAATTATATTATTATTTTATGAAATCAAAGGTAGTTTTTGGTGTTTATTAATTAAGAGATATAATACCTGATATATCTTAAAATTAAAAATGAATACAAACTATAATATAATAGAAATAGAAGAATAATAAATAAATTGCTGCGTTGAGGACTAATTATGCATTACACAATCTGTACACTGTTATTAATATTTATATAAATATTATATTATATACTTAATTAAACATTGAATGAATGTATGACATAAATATTTATAATTTATTTACCTACACAATTTTAATATGATATACCTTGATATGTTATGTGTACAAAATAATACTAAATAAATAAATACTACAGTATAATAGAATATCATTTAATATCCTCCAGCGATTTTTTATATTCCCCATGCTTTTTGTTTATTTAGTTTATTTATTACAGAACTTATGTTAAATGTAATAATAAACTTACGTGTAAAAATCCGTGTGTAAAAACTTAACTATATTCACATAAAATATGAAGAAATCGAATGTTGAAAAATATAACACCCAACGAGGAGTGGTACATAAGGCGGTTTATCAGAAGCATTATTAAGTTTTTAGAAGCACACTCCGTTATGTAAAATCATTCAATTTTCTCGCACAAATAACTCGAAAATTAATTCCAAATGTTATGAAAAATGCACAATATTGACTTGGAAAAATTCTAAGGCAAAATCAATGTTGATTTTGTAGGATTTAGATATGTTTTTTGCGAGAAAAACTCTTCGGCGAGCACAAAGATTCCATGTCAATATTTGGATAAGTAATTATTTTTGCGTTAAATTTAAAAATTTTCCATAAAGAAGTGTGTTTCTTATAGGTGTTGAAAATATTTGTGTTATGAATACCGTGTCATCTAATGCACATTCAGTGATTGTCATGGGCTTATTAATATTTCGGTGGAGTAATGTATCGTGCATTCTTTGTAGTTTGTAGTTCATAACTTTGTAGTTTTTAAATTCCATAACTACACAACAGATGCACAAAATTGAATTATTTAAATGTAATATTGAACCACATTAGGGTAGTTGAGCGTGGATGCACTAGGATGTTGCATACTCCAAAACGTTACCTCTCTTTTCACCTTAAGTTACCTCATAAATAACTCATATAGGTTTTTTAGCCTCACATTATCATATTTATACAAAAAAATATGATAATTATTTAACTAAATAATATCATATTGGAAATTCTTATTATTAAAAACGATGCTTCCAAATAACCTTTCACTGTACATTCTACCCGCCCCTCACCTTCTTAAAATCAGAAAATTCAAAAACACTAAACCACGATGATATTTATGTATGTTGAGTAGACACAACTGCAATTGCGATGTTTGTTCCATTTATAAACTAATACTCTCATACAAAACTTCACGCCTTTATCAACTCAACATTCTACGCTAGTGCACAAAATATCAATGATTTAGACAAGTTGTGATCTAGATTGTAAAGTGAAAATGTGTCTAAAAGTGCAGTAAGAAATAGATTGTGTTTTTTAATAAATATAAGTCAATAAGCAAATAATCTCTTTTATAAATGCTAAATAAACACTTTATACCTTGGTAATAATCGAAATGGATAAAAACATTAACAATTTAATAGAAAAAAAAGTGTGTTACCTCTAAAAAGTGGTGTCATAGATATTCGAAATAAAATAGTCCGATAAACCCATTTCATGGAAACTTTTCCATTAACAGCAATCGATAATAAAGGACTCAAAAAATGAAAAACAATTGCATCAATAAAACATTGACAAAAGTGGTATCAACAATTGTGTCTATAAACAATCGTTAGATACTTTTGATTTTTTATATTTTATAAATAACAATCCAACATAAAATTTATCTGTTTATAACGTAAACTCTTGCTCACAACTTGTTTCATTTTTTAAATTATAAACCAAAAACAACAATAAAAATTATTCGAATACATGGAAGTGCTTAATACCAAAAAAACCGTATATATAAAAAGTAAAACTTTAATACCAAAAAAGTAAAAAACCTTTTTAAAAAAACAAGCTTTTATTTAATAAATGCACTAAAAAAACAAAAAATTAATTGTTATTTTAAAATTTTTACTATCAACTTACAAATTAATTACATAGTTTACATGATAAAAAAACTTGCCACGATATTGTAAGTAAATTAAATAAGTTGATGTGATTCATTTTATCTATTAAAGTTTTCAAACAAAATACAAGTACTTAAATCTCGCGGCATCTTTTATATCATTCAAATTGTTTCTTTTTATATCATATAAATTTTCCATTTAGTGCGTTTAAATAAAAGCTTGATTCTTAAAAAGGTATTTTACTTTTAATTTACTTTTTACTTTTTAGTTATCACTGGACTTGCTAACGCTGAAAAAACCACAAATGAGTATTACACAACGTGTAATACTCATTTACGTCGCTTTATTTTTCAAGTTATTCTTTGCAAGCTCTTTCATTTTATACCCATATTGTAGGACTGTATTAAAAATAACCAATCCGTCAACTTGGGTGAGCCGCCATGTTGGATTTAGAATTACGTTACACATTTAATGCAATGGTATCTAAACTAAACGTGTATACGCAATTTCACCTGGATCAGTGGAAAATGTCTGCTTCAAAATTATGTGGCAAGATTCCACCCGAACAAACACACATAAATTACACGTTTTCTAGGTTGCGATGTGTTTATTTTGTATTTTTATGATCATTTGGATAAAGGTGACGGGACTTAAACTTGCAACCTATGGATTAAAATTCCTTCATGCTAATAGTTGATCACCGGAATTAATTAATCAATTGGTATATGAAGAAAATTTCGACTAAAGCTAAACAACTCAGTACAAAAGGTTGTTTTTGGGATTCTAAATCTCTTTTTGGTTTATTAAATTTTTCAAGAAAACTTAGAATTCTTTTATTTTGGTCTTGGCAAACTTTTCGTAGCAAAATTTGTTTCCGGTGGATTTGTACTATATCAAAATTTTCCAATTTTGACTCGTTTTGTGGCCAAAGTGAGTAAAACTTTCTTATTTTTCATTTTTATTTTAAACGCGTTCTAGCATGAAATGTCGAAAATTTTTTGCTTCTTCAATTTTGTTCCCCAATCATTTTTCACCGAAAATGTATATTTCAGTCGTAAAACGCAAAAATTGACAAAAATGACGAACGTTTTTTAAAGGTTTTGTGGCCGTAGTGAGGTAACGGCCAGAAACAATTTAAAAATTATGCATAATCTATTCCGTGTATATTGCCATTTCACCATTAGATTAAAAATAGGTGATATTTGTAAGAAATTATTTTATGTCAACTATGAGGTAATGATGTGTCAAAATTAGATAATGGCACAAAATCATCGCTAAATATTCAACAATGGTCCGACAAACTACTTTCTAACTAAAACAAATGATAGGATAAAAAATTAATTGATATCAGTTGTGAGCCAACGATGCCAAAGAAGTTCTGTAAACAATTATTTTATACCAGCTGTGACCCAAAATTTAATTACTAGCTCTTTTTTAATGTGTGAATTCTAGTTTTAATTTAAATAACAGTAGCCAATCATGAGGCCATGGTAGGCTAAGATAATAATGATAAGAAAAGAAGCTAGGACTTCACTATGAACTTGTTTATTCTAACATATTTTTCTAACACAATCATTGGCTGTATCTCAGAAAAATTAGTTAAAATTCTACTTGGGTAACACAATAAATAATATATGAACAAGAAGTGATAATAGGCTTAAGCGAAGTTTTTTGACACTTCTGCATCAGGTGTTTGAAATAAAAAATTGGTTGTTTTAGAATACTTATTAACTTTAAAATTTACTTTTATTGAATATTATTCAATTCATATCAAAGAGAGTGGAATATTCAAAATGCAGATATTCCAAATAACGTAGAAATGAAAATTACGCTAACGGCAGCCGAAATATTTGTAACTCTGATAATTATTTGGTCTGCTAAATGCTAAATGTCTGCAAAACTAGGCAAGGACAAAAGGGTTTGATGTGAATCCAGTAGCATTCCGTTTCCAAGAGCTGAAGTCTGCCCCGTGGCTAAGACTTGAATCTTTAAGCAACTTTTTGATAATTGAAGGTGTATACATGGTTTTAAGTTTAATGCGTGCTGTAGTATGAGCTGTCTGTTCTTCTGTAATAATGTGTCTGTAATTTTATATATTTTTATCTGTAGAAATTTTATGAAAAAAATCATAAAATTTTACTAAAGAATTTTTATACCTAACGTATATATGATATGCCAAATTATATAAGGTTTAGTCTAAGATTTGTAACGCTAGAAAATATTAGCACCAAATTAGTTCATTTCTGTTTATCGGTTATCATTCTATCAATCTATCCATCTGTCAGTGTGGTCATCCGTACATCTGCCCGTCATCAATATTATTCAAAAACGAAAAGAGACAGCAAGCTAAACAAAATAATTTTAGAAATAATATTTTCAAGTTCAAGATTATTGCATTTCAAATACATTTATTTCAAAAAACTCTTATAAAGATCGTTTTTTGTATGTTTTGAATATCGAATACCATAAATAAAATATGTATTATATACATATATATATATATCATAAGTGTGTTGTGTATCAGTCACTATTTTTATGGTAGGAATGTTTTTAAATGCATTAAATAAAAATAATCAATTAAAAATATAAATTATATAATAAACACTTTCACCATAAGTTATTTTGAAGCAAAGACATAGACGTGCGTGAATTCATATGTTGAGAAAGTTATAGACTCCTGTACAAGCTACTTGATGCATTTATATATGTTACTTTCGAGTTATATCTATCGATACCGGAAGTATTGTGTTACTTTTTATCATATATATTCATTATTTAACTTTAAACCAAAATATACATTTATTACAAATCTGAAAATTTGATACGAGAAAACAAAATAATAATCTGCAATTATTACAAACTAAAAAAGAGAACCATAAAAAATTAATCTTATTTATTCAAATAGGAGAATTCAAAAATGTAAGCGGCTTCAATATAAATACGAAACCTTCTTTGTAGAATAAATCGTTGATATTGAACTACCGGTTTTAGCATTTGAGGTTCAGATACATTTAAATTATCTATAGTACTGATCAATTGCTCTTTATGTACATCCTTCTTTTGTTTTCCCTCAACTCCTGGAAAGTTTTATAGATGCTTCACTCTCTCCTCTCTGCTTCGCACATCACATAAACTTTCATCCTATTTACTTTCTTACTGTTCCACCTGTAACCATACATTGCAAATGGCATACCTATCACTATTCTCATTTATTCATAAATGTCTAGCACTTTTAGCGTAGTGATCAAGCCTGATGAACATACTCAAGCTCTCTTTTATTCTAATGTCCATCAAACTTTCAGCAATATAAATCTGATAAAACACTCACTCGTTTGGGTGATATCATTTCATTCAAATCATTCGGTCCTCTTTCATTCAATATACTTATTAACCCGTTATTTTTGCATGTTATTTGCAGCCATTTATCGCTGTTTATTATTATACGATAGTTTTTGAAGTGAAACTTCTAATGCGACTTCTAACAAGGTTGCGTTAAACGTTTAACGCTTCCATGGAGATGGTATTAGATAATATAAGTTATTAGTTGAGAGGGATATATAACTTAGTGAAGATAGAAAGAGAGAGAGAGCATAGATATAAGTTATGAGTAGGCAAGAAGATATAAGTGAAGATAGAAACACAGTGAGTATATACATGTATATAAAATTGAGGGGAAGATATAACTAAGTGATGATAGAAAGAGTGTAACCTCTAATGCGACTTCCAACAAGGTTGCGTTAAACTGTTAACGCACTCTAATTTCTCCACTCGAAAATGATAATTAAAAGATGCGATCAATTGTGAATTGTAAGCAATGTTAATAAAGTTTGTCTTCAAGAAACAATATGACTATAAATCAATTTCTACCCTTTGCTATTTTCTATTTTTTGTATATAAAGATAAGGAACGCTTTTCGTTCTCAATTCTAAATTGAATGCTGACCTAGGAGTAGATTTTGGTACACAAAGGATTTATTTGAGAAAATTGTGCATTATAACATTTATATCTGTCGCTTTTAAAAAATGTTTTATAGCCTCCTGAGCAACTTTTATTTCGTATCTGTCTGTGAACAAGTCTGGCGGTCTGCCAAACATCATTTAGACAAAACTATTCAACTGATTTATAATGTTTTGGTAAACATTAGTATGTGTGTTTGAAATGGTACCATTTTGTAAACATCTCACCAATCATTTCACTTATATCTAAATCTTATATGTAAATATCGATTTTCAATAAATATGCAATAGTGTTTGGACAGTGCACAATTTATAATTTCTAAATATCTTAAATTGCAACGTTAACCATGGACCAGTTGGCTTCTTTAATATCACCGGATATTTTTGAGGTAGTAAGCTGGGTAAACTTTCTTTGCGATATTCGGTTTCGATTTTTGATTTCTTCTAAAGCCAAAGGTTCACTTTGAAATATAAGTTAAGAAAAACAACGTCAGAGTGAGCTCATTGTTGCCTCGTTTTTTATCATAATTAGTTAACATGACCTAACGATACTGTTACTTAATTACAAATAAAAATTTACAAGTAAAAACTGGCTAGGCATTAGATCTATTTTGCAACATAATTAAATTTTGGCTAGCAATTAATTTCAATTATATAGTAGCTCATGGCGAGCTAATATTTAATTTTTATAAATGCTGAAGTACCATTATTGAATTTTGACTCACCGTTGGTTCACCACCTACATAAAACAAGTTTTGATTTATATCATTTGTATTTAGTTGGATATTTAGAGATGATTTTCTGCAATAATTTAATTTTGACTCAATGTTAGCTGGTATAAAATATATTTTAATACTGACTACTTGTAAATGGTTTTGTACAATCGTTAAATAATAGCTCATGGTGAGCTAATATTTGGAGATGATTTTGTAACATTATTACACTTATCATTTCCATTAGTACACTTTAACTCTGTTGGAACAAACCTGACATTCTTATGGTGGGCCAATGTAATATATGGAAAACAATTTTCTTTTTATTTTAACAGAGTGGAAAAAAATTGTTTACTTTACTGGTATCAGTTTTCGAATTACATGTGAGATCGATACAGCCTACTATTTATTATTTAGGGATGAGGTGCAAAATTGAAATAGTTTTCTTCGCCAAACAGATGGTTTATGATAAATAGACAATTTAGACTATTTTATTATTTTTGATAAATAGTCAATTTTTCTGGTTAATTGATTAACTTAAACGTAAAAAACAAATATTCCTAAGGGCTGCTATTTTTTTCTACAAAACATTATGGGATGAAAGTTCAAATCCCATCATACTCAACCAAATCAGTATAAAAAAATATAAAATGCTTAAGAAACACTGCAACTTAAGTAACGTGAATGTTATCAAAGCCACTATCACGGTATCTTTTTTTGTTTAAACTATTTTTATTTAGAATATTTTTTTTTATATAACGGTTATAACGAGTTAT